>CP098270.1:1800000-2265000 GCA_023658445.1 Epichloe bromicola
CTAAGCTAGTAGTTAAACAAAGTTGGCGTAACTAAAATTTGGTAATTATCAGAATGGAATGTGAGAACCCACCTTACAATTGATTATAGGCCTGTGCACCCTTTCTGCGGGTCCCGCAGCGCCTCACACAGAACTAATAACGTTATCACCTACAAATGTGGGTCATTTAGGCTCAAAAAGCTAATGCTTGCATTTTTAGATTTCGTTTATAATTATTCATGCGTAATCACATTATAGTTTTTGAATTTAAATATATTTTAGCTGAATAGAATTTCCTTTAGCTTTATACTAACTATTTCTAAAGAAATCCTAAATTATAACAAACTGTCAAATCTACGCCATAAATTTAGCTTCTCGTTGTCGTGTGCGTCGCCTCCAAAGGCGCCCTTCTCGCAGCCATCCGTATTCTCTCCACACTCTCTCCTCACTCTTTCTGCATTATTCTTGTTCCTAGTGGCTGTGCGTGCCGCTTTGTTCTTCTTTCTCTGTTCGCGACGCATTTTCTCCTACAATCACTTTTGAGAGTCAACGCTCCCCTCCGGTCCCGGCTCATACATGTTGAGCTTCCTTCGTCCACGGCGCAACGCGTGCTCTACGACAACGGCAGCGACCTCGCAAGCTTTGCGATCAAGCTGGATTGCCTTTCTTCGATAGCGAAGTCCTCTGCGATCGGCGTTCGAGTCCATCGTGCATGCGGGAGTCGCGGTATTGGGCGACACCAAACACCAAACGCCATCCCAAGCCGGCAGGATGAGTAACCGCCATCTGCCGGCTGGACAGCACATGCAAGGAGCATCTGGCGGCATCCCAAACGTCGATATGGGCCATGGTCCTGGCACAGGAGGACCTCGACGAAGGCAACCTCAGTATATGCCGCAGTATCATCAACAGCAGATGTCGTCCATGTACCCCAACTATATGTCGTATGCGCCTCAACAATACTATGGCATGCCACCTCAGTATACCAATGGTGCCATGCCATCTCAAGCATACGTGCCCTATCAGACGTATGGAAGATCACCGCCGCCTGTGCATCAGTATGCTCCCATGATGGGCGTCAGCGTGCCTCAGAACTATCCTCGCCACACCCAGCAGTCCCCGAGTCTCGCGACGGCACATCAGCCTCCTCATGCCCCAGTGCCCATGCCACCACAAACTCCGTCTTCGACACATTCATCTCAATTGATCCCTCTGCCGACTCCTCCGACCCCACATGTCGTCGAGCAAGCTTCATCTCAGCCGGCACCACCCTCTGCTGACTCCCCTATCATCTCAGAACGGCCGAGCTTCAGCCCTCCCGTAAGTTGTTCCTTTCCCTCTCTTCTGGCAGTCATGGTCTATGGTAGGCAGCTGATAAGGGTATCAAAACAGCTTCCTTGGTATTCGAAACCGGAATCGACATTTCCCAAACGAGCACCGCGCTCGAAACTGAAGAAAAGATTGCTACCCTCCAATGGCGAAGCTGTTTCTCTCCCTGAACAGCCCGGTACCTCCGTTGAACATGTATCCGCAGACGCCAATACAGACGCTGTCTCGTCAGAAGTGTCATTCGTCAATAACAACACATCTGTGCAGTCGTTGGACGAAAAGCCGACCAAAACTGAGTCAGCCAGTATCAGCGAGGCGAACGTGAAGGAAGACACTCTGCTCGAGTCAACGAAGCAGATTTCCCCGGCCGCAATGAATGGCCATGTCGCCGACAACACTGTCAAAAGTGATACAGCTAGCAAAGACTCTGAGAAACCTGCCGCACGGGAAGCAGATGCCGTAAGTGAGCCTGTCACATCTACAGCTCCCGCGAAAGCTGCCCCCAGCAGCTGGGCCAAACTGTTTTCACCACCTGCCGGTCGAAATCCTCCTCGCCTCAATGGAGTCAACGCTGTATCTGCAGGACAGGGAGGGGAATCAGCAACAGCTGCTTCTGCCATGGTGCCAGGCTCGAATTTTTCACTTGCGCATAAGTCTTCCTTGGCAGAGGTCATTCGAGGCTTTCGTGTAGACGGTAATTTCAGAGCTGCGTTGATTGAGCCCCGTGGTCTCATCAACACTGGCAACATGTGCTATATGAACTCGGTATGTCTTGTTTGCTACCTGTCGTACGATTTTTGCTGACTCGCGACAGGTTTTGCAAGTCCTCGTGTGTTGCGCTCCGTTCTACGACTTTTTGGAGCAGCTGAGACAAAAGGCCGCTCATAACTTCAAGAGCGAAACACCTCTTGTTGACATACTGTGAGTACACAGGTTCCCCACTGAGTATTCCTGAATCGGAATTTTAACAATGATTAGGGTTGTTTTCATGCAAGAGTTCAAGGTGCTTGCCTCGGCCAGTTCCGCCGATCAACTCCGCCATGTAGTAAGGCCAGAGACATACGAGCGACACGGAGAGCCATTCACTCCTGAATTTGTGTACGACGCCATCAGACAACTTTCAAGGTTTGCTAGCATGGAGGTGAGCATTATATTCTTAACCCAAGATAGTCTGCCTCTTCCGTTACTAACCCACACACAACAGCATGGTCACCAACAAGACGCCGAAGAGTTCCTTGGCTTTTTACTTCAGACTCTTGACGATGAATGCACTCACCTCATGAACAAGTCGCCGAACAGCGAAAACGAAACTCCTGGATCTCATGCCCCTACCGCGCAGAATGGGCCTGAATCGTCAGGAGACTGGCTCGAAGTGGGACGCAAGCAAAAGGCTGCCGTTACTCGATCGTCGGGTTCCAACTCGTCCACACCCATCACCAAGATTTTTGGTGGACTCCTGCGTTCCGAGTTTCGTGTACCCGGACTAAAAGATTCCATCACCACTGAGCCCTACCAGCCATTGCAACTGGACATTGGCTCACCAGATATCCGCAATGTTGTTGACGCGCTTCGAGGTCTGACTCGTCCCGAGCGTCTACAGGGAGACTTTAACTCTTCACGCGGCAAGAATGTGACAGCTACCAAACAAGTATTCATTGAATCGTTGCCTCCCGTCCTCATCCTGCATCTAAAGCGGTTCCAATTTGACGCAGAAGGCCATGGCACCATCAAAATCTGGAAGAAGATTGGCTATCCCCTGGAACTCGATATTCCACGTGAAGCGCTCTCGCGCCAGCGCCGCCAAATCATCGGCGACGGCCCCATGCCACGATACAAGCTCATCAGCGTTGTGTACCACCACGGAAAGAACGCCAGCGGCGGTCATTATACAGTCGACGTCCGCAGGCAAGATGGCCGGGAATGGATTCGCATGGACGATACTGTGCTCCGCCGAATTCATGGTGAGGACGTGGCCAAGGCTGGATCAGAAGAAGACGCCAAAGACATTAACAGAGAGAGTTCCCCAACCTCTGGTACCTCTACCAATCGGTTTGGCGCCATGAACGACGAGGACACGGGTGATGAGGACGGATGGAAGCAAGTCACGGCTTCAGCTGGCGGGAACAAGAAGACCAACAGTCCCGCCAACGGCACGAACAAAGTGGGCAGTGAGAAGAAGCAAGTCAAGGATAACATCAAGGACAACAAGGTTGCCTACCTGTTGTTCTATGAACGCATGTTGTAAGATTGATTGATGGGGGCTCGCACGGCGTCGAAAGTAACTTGACGGGAACGCATATGTTGATGTATTTCCCGCGAAATAAGGAAAATCCAGTCACATGTACAAAACCAAAAGTAACGCATTTGTCTACACTAGTCGCCTCCATTACGTGAGGGAGCCATAATGGTAATGGTGAGTGGGTGGATGCCATGACCCGTCCTTGTTGTCGAAGCTTGCTGAGCCAATCAGTTTTTGTCTGACGCCTCGCGATGTCGGGAGAGATGAAATTGGCAACTTTTGGGGGGGAGGCCCCGTCCGACACAATTGGGGTCAGGGGCTGAAGTGAAGGAAGTGTTGAATGGCCATGACAGAGTCATGGTAGGATCAAGAAGGGCGGCGAGCGGGCATATGCCGCTGGATAACAGGGCGGAAGCGAAGTCGGCGAGAGCAGTTCATGTAACAAGTCAACTAGGAGCGAAAAAAGTGTATTGTCGAGACAAGACGACATCTATGCATGGTAAGAGTACACTAGACAGTCAAGTCCTTCTAATCAGATAACATTGGTTTTGGTCCTTTCCACGGCACAGAAACAAAATAAAGGGGAATAACGGCTCCCCTTGAAAAACGGTCCCTCTGTCCGAATCTCCCCTCCGGACTGTTCCAACTCCTATATCGTTTGGTTTGCTCTCTATTTCTGGTTTCTTGAATTTTGCCTCCTTGAAAGACGCCCCCGCCTCGAGTTAGTGTCGCTTGATGACGGACATGGTGTCGAGGGCGTCCTTCTCGGCAAGTTCGGCCTCGACCTGCTGGATAATTTCGGTGAGGTAGGGAGTATCCTGACAGGTTCTTGTTAGCGGAACATTACGGCGCTGCTTTGAGAGAGGGGAAGAAAAAAAAAAAAAAAAGGATGGGTGATCGTGTCGTACCTCCTCGGTCTTGGTCCACTGGTCCTTTGGCAGAAGCTTGTGCTGGTAACTGCACTGGACGGAGCGGCGGATACGGTAGATTCGGTCGTAGGACTCCTTGGGGGAGAGACGGCGCAGGGCGATCTGGGTGGATTCGCGCTCCTCCTCGACGAGGTCGTCGAATCTGTTGGTTTGAAACCCGAGGTTAGCCATTCGCCTGATCGTGATAATGTACACCCTGATTGATGCCAACGCGGGAAAAGTAGGCGTTGGCGGCGCCGATATTCATTCCTCCCCGCTCCCCTTCAATCGAAGGCCATTAACTTATGGCTGGGATACCATTTCGATGTCTAGTGGTACAAACGTGGTATATCGGGGGGATTTACCTCAGTCCGAGCTTCTTGTACCCGGCGGCATTGGCATACCAGTTCGCAGCGGGCATGACCATGTTGGCCAGCCAGGGTCGGCGCAGGACGAAAGGAGCGAGGGAGAAGCCGGTCATGATGGGCGGCGGCGGTCGTTGACGGTAGTTCGGGATGGGGGGAATAGGCGAGGTGAGGGCGAAGTTCTGGGGCTACTTTTCTCTTTGCCGGGATGCGCGAAATGCGGCGACGGTGATTGGGGGGGAACGGTCCGGAATGTCACGTGAGGGCGAGGTTGCATGGTGTGACGCACGATGGGAATACTCTGTACGGAGCATACCTGAACCGTTTGTAACGGATGGTAGTTATGCAAAAGCTTCGAAACGGCGCAGAGCGGGCTTGCATGATTGTGTAGAGAATTTCGAAGCTATTCGGAAGCGCGATTTGGATTGTTCCGCCAAGGCTGACGAAGTGCAGACTCGACGAGAAGCAGAATCCGCATGATACTGGCTGGGTCTTGCAAGTTGGATCGGGGATTCACGGGGCAGCTCCGAGCACGCACGACCTGTTCCTAGGTTCCTCTAGGCAGGCACGTCCACACTCCAATGCTACTTACAAGGTCGGCATCTCTGAATTTTCTCTCATTGTTCGTCGTTGTTCGAAGAGCAGTATTCGTTCGAGTTGATGACGGGGTTCAGTTGTCGGCAATGCACTGGTGCACCGTGGGACGTGCTTCAGAGAGCAGGAGCATTTGTCATTGAATAGGCAGAGAAGACGAAACACCATCTCTTCTTCTCGCTGCCCTGACTTGCAATTTTTCTCCTGACCTGGGAAATTGCTCATTGGGGACACACCTTGGTTCAGTCATGTGTGCCACTTTGGAACTTGAAGACCCGGGTTTTGTCACCTATGAGTGGGCTGCCGACCAGAACGCAAACATCATCGAGCGACTGACGCATCTTCCCGCACGGAATAAGCTTTACAATTTGCTTTCGACGGGAACAGATGCGATTTGTTGTCTGGTCAAACATCATCTCCAGCTCAACCATCGAGACGTCTGCATCATTGCGCCCCAAGACGAGTGGCTTCAAGGCAGCTTCAATGTCTGCATACCTATAGAAGTACAGTCGAGCAAATCGCACAGGAAAGTCGTCTTGCGGTGTTGCCTGCCGTACAAGCTTGCCGAGAGTCGATATCCTGGCACAGTTGACGAGAAGTTGCGTTGTGAGGTGGGCGCGTACACATGGATGCAGGAAAACTGTGCTGACATCCGCATACCCCATCTCTACGGTTTCGGGCTCTCGAACAATCATCATGTAGGTTAGAGTTGTCCCCGCCATTGTGTTTGCGGCGTTCTAACATTTGTAGTTCACCCATGAAGAGCACCGCCCCTGGTATATTCGCCTCTCCCGAATCGTTCAACGTTGTCTTTATGTCGCTCTACGGTACTCGTCACCCTCGCGGTATACTGCCAATCCGACGAACCACCATCTGCCTACCGCATACGTGCTCCTCGAACATATAGGCCCTGATGTAGGGCAAATGCTCTCAAACACATGGGACGACGAGAGATATCAAAATGATGCACTCCGCAGGAAGCGGTTATTTCGAGGCATGGCTCGAGTGATTCTCTCCCTAGCTCGAGTCTCTCAGCCGCGGATCGGCTCGTTTCAGTTCAACGACGACAGCTCTGTGACATTGACAAATCGCCCCTTGACACACACTATCACAACGCTCGAAAACGAAGGCACAGCGAGGACGATAGAACCTACCGACACATACTCATGTACGGAACAGTATGTCACAGATATTCTCACTCTCCTGGACAATCGCCTTGATTCCGACCCCGGCGCGATAGAACTCGATCCTAGCGAGGTTGATGAAAACCCTGGCGCGATCGACGAAGCCTGCAGAGAAAAAATGGCGGCCATGACCTTACTCCGCACGCTATCTCACCACTGTGGGTTATCCCTGCTAACTTAGCAGAGTTCTCGTGGATCACACCCTATGATCAAGAGTGGTGGGCTTGCGCTTCTTCCCTCGCTCCGGCGCGCCCCTATTCCATGCCGATCGGATACTCAAACCAGTCGGATTGTACTCCGGAGTCCGTACCTTGTTCAAAACTCCACTCTCAACAGGGGGACGGCCTATCATTCGATCACGAAGCGTTTTTGATGACAAAGGGCCCGCAGCTATTGGCCTTCATTCTGGTGTACTCCGTACAGTGTGTATGTATTATCATCTGAGGGCTGACTCCTGAGCGTACTTGTCAACCCCGCTTGCAAAGTAATCATGTTGAGAGCATGACTTCTCGACGTATTAAAACTCGGGAAACTCCTTATGCCGAGCCTTTTGAAAATGGGCAGCCAGGGCACCTCTCACTACATTTACTGCTGCAGTCGACGGTTGGTCAGTACATGCAATCCACATGGGCAGAAGTAAAACCTACGTCGACGCAGCTTCTTAGGCAGATCAAGGACAAATCACATCCTCGTCACCTCGGCTGCGCAGCCAGATCTCGACATCGGTATCTATTGCATCGCCAGCATATACGAACATGAAGTTATTAATTCTGATGCGCTGCCCGTGCATGAGCCATGGTGGGTTGAACCTGCAAAGATATAATGCATCCTTCTCGATTTCTCAAGTAGGAACTATGTACTGCATTTGGGTGGCGATTGCCCTGCCCGTGTAGCTATCGAGCCAGACCTCATACCTAGGTTTGTGTACTTCTGCTTTGTTTGCAGTTGATAGCCGTGGACATTGTGGAGATGGCAGTAGCCAGCCTCTTTCGCTTTCGCATGAGTAGCTTTCGCATGAGTAGTTGGTTGCATTGGCGACAAAACCAAGGCCAAGGATGGCTCTCCTCCATGTGCGGTATCGCTTCGGCGGTGCGTTCCTCAGGACCGCATCCTCACGCCTGGTGAAAGATGTTCTGACTGAATGCATAGTAGAAAGGGCAGGGCGGATAACAGTGCTGTGGTAGGTGATGGAGCTGCACTGCTTCAAAGATTGTTGGCTGATGGGTTTGGCAATCCTCGTCACATTCAATCACTCCCCGAGAAGTCCAAGCAAAAAAAGCAGAACGTCAGCGGGATGGAAGAGCGGCGAGTCTCTTGGCCATGCTCTTTTTCGACAGCAATGAACATGCTTGCATCTACTGCGACTCTCGATGGTAGATAGATGCATGCTCGTTTTGAATCGCGAGTTATAATTATCCTCACCTTTCCAATGACATGTCACAGTAAGGGCATGCCTCGTTGCGGGGCATTTCACGAGGACGATAATAGAAGATGTCCCAAGTGGTTGTGAGGAGCGAGCACATGTCGCGCAGTACACCAAACTTCTCTTTCCTGCTTGAAGGGCGTGCGCTTATCAAAATGCTTGCAATAACAGTGATAATCATTGGTCTGGGGGATGGACATTTCCCTGGCCATCAACCTGTCGGCAGATGGGGCGGTCACGAACTGTTTCATCCCACTCAACTGGGCCATCACCGCCGTTGTGGATCATCTCTGAAAGGTCTTCGGGGTCCAGTGCGCCGTCGGCGATTACGAGATTCAGGAGTAAGAACACAGAGTCGTAGCGAAGAAGAGGGTGCTCCCTGCCGGAGACTCCAAAACTGCATCATGTCAGGGTTTGTTTGGTGTCATATGAAGGCACTCACCTGTTCTTGTCCGAATCTTTGTTGTTCTTGACTGTACGTTGATCAAGCCTGTAGAAAATTCCCGGACTGCCTTCAGCTGTCCGTTCAAGTACGAGGCAGACGTCCCTCTAGGAATCAGAACTAGGCAAAGATAAGGCTGCTATGGTTCTGACCTTGTAATAGGGCACGCCTGCTGTGCATATTCCGCCTCATCTGGCTCCACTATTGCAGATCCAGAGAAGTTGGAGGGCAAGTTGTATTATTATGCGGTTCCTCTCATAGGTATAATGGGTCATAGCCTGTCCACAGCCTGTCGATGAGTCGGTCTAGGTCCGGCGATGTGAAATTGTATTTCGGCTTCTCGATATCGCGAGCGTCGCTCCCGGACTCGTATGGCAAGACCTGTTTCAAAGATTGCGTTCTGCTTTGGCTTCAGCATCCCGACGTTATTCGTTGCCCGTATATGGTTGATTTCCTTGGTGTACGCGTACGCGTCACCAAATTTTCAGTGCGCGTCACCCGGTGAAAGCCAGCCCTGAGCGCCTTCACCTTCAAGAGAAGGGTTTTGGCGGTTGAAGATTCCCGGAGCCGATTAGTGCCCCGAGACAGAGCGCTCTTGCCTTAAAGTCGTCACAGTCAAGGCTCATGATTCCATCTCTCCCAACGCCACCTTTTTTCAGTGAGCTTAAGGCCATTACGGGGGAGATGAGAAACTGAGGACGTGCACTGCGTAGATGTTGAGGACAAAAATCCTGATTCCGCAAGTTCTTGTCACCGTATAGCTCGAGGTCTGTCCCTCTGTCGCGCTCATGATGCTCTGCGCCTTTCCCAGCCACCAGACCTCGGGTGATCAGCTATGAGGGCCGAGTTTCCCTGTTGTGAAGGCATCGTTCGCGGATCGTGTGTCGAAGGTGGATGGGAGAAGAGAAATTCCACGGCGCCACAGCTTGAGATGCGCTGGTGTTGAACAAGATGCAGATTGCAGAGGCCCCCCAGAGCCGCGCGATGGGTGTGGCAGCTCACCTCAGGCATCAACTGTGGGCTCCGGCGGCACAGGCCAGGCCCGGGGGAGCGAAATGCGCATTTCCTCATTATTTATTAGTCTTTTTGGGATTGACAGCTGACTGACTCTCACAGTGAACTCGACTTGGACAACGACGCACCACCGACCTTTCGGGGAGGGGGGTAACAAGAAAAGAAGCCTTGGAGATAGACGAGACCTAGGCTTGCCCCCAACAACTCTAATCAGTTTGCATTTCCCTCTCCTCGACACCAGAACATGCAACAACCTCACACCGACCCTCGGCCGACTTTCCAATGCAACAAACCGGGGCTTTGACCCCTCTGCAGAAATGGGCCGCCTCTGCCTCCGACACCCAGTTCAACGCCGTCGCTGGTGCAATAGGCGGGTTTACTTCCGGGGTCGTGACCTGTCCCCTTGACGTCATCAAGACAAAACTCCAGGCGCAGGGCATGTACAGAGTGCTACAAGATGGCCGTCACGTTGGACAACCGAAGATGTACAATGGGCTGGTGGGAACAGCCAGGGTTATATGGCGAGATGAAGGAATTCGGGGCATGTATCGCGGGCTGGGTCCGATTGTCATGGGATACCTGCCCACATGGGCCGTTTGGTTTACCGTCTACAACAAGAGCAAGGTTTGGATGGCCCAGTATCACGGTGAGTTCTTGTTGGAATCCTTTGTCTCGTTTGTTACCAGTGGAGAGAAGTGATCCGTGAATTGTCAAGACAATTGCTCAAGCTGACATGACTGTAGACAACCCGCACATCATCAGCTTCTGGTCCTCCATTATCGCTGGGGGAAGCAGCACCATTGTCACAAACCCCGTATGGGTCATCAAGACGCGGCTCATGTCACAGAGTCACTCGCCCGCAAGAGACCACGCCGCCCATTTTATGTATCCCAAACCTGGCAACACCCCCACGGCCAGACCGACACTGAACCACCCCTGGCACTACCGATCTACTTTCGACGCCGCTAGAAAGATGTACACATCTGAAGGCTTGATATCGTTTTACTCTGGACTTACGCCCGCGCTGCTCGGCCTCAGTCACGTGGCCGTTCAATTCCCCACGTACGAGTATCTCAAGACTCAGTTCACTGGTGAGGGAATGGGTGAAGGCGCAGGGGAAGCACACTGGTTGGGCATTTTGTCAGCATCGGTACTATCCAAGATCCTAGCAAGCAGTGCCACGTACCCGCACGAGGTTATTCGAACACGTCTTCAGACTCAACGGAGGCCGGTAGCAGGGGAGCAGTTTCTTCAAGGGCTTGGCGTCACTACTCCGGCCGAGCGCAAGACAGTCGACAATCGCAAGTATAAGGGCATTGTGATGACGTTCAGAACTATTCTTCGAGAGGAAGGCTGGCGGGCCTTCTATGCTGGTTTGGGAACCAACATGATGCGTGCTGTTCCGGCTGCTACGGTCACCATGTTAACATATGAGTATGTCATGCGGTTGCTCAACCAGGTGAAAGCCGAAGGGCAGAGAAAAACGTCTGGGACAGACTGATCAATAGGCGATGGCCCAGTACCAGGCAGCATGCCGATCATTACTAGCAGGCGACGGATACGACACAAGATATGTTTTCGTTCCCTAGAAGACACGCACTCACACGAAACACACACATGTTGACTTCGATTCATCAAAGAGAGGACGCAGTGGGCTATAAAGGTATCGCCCCAGATAGCCCCTTCTGAACAAGGAACGGTTGTAGCATAGGCGAAATACGTTGATGGGCATTGGGTTTTTTTTAACATGTCGGAAATACTCAAGGCGCGAATATTATTTTTATTCCATTTGTTCCTACCAAAACTGCATACATGGAATTTGTGTTTGATGGGCACCAAGCAAAACAAAGGCCAGGTGGCCGTCGAGCCCGAAAGGGCGTGGAGATGATGGAAGAGTCAGGACGAGGAGGCTGCTGAGAATGGGACAGGTATGGGTGTAGCATTGTCGTCAACGTACATAGCATGTGAAGTTCAATGGCTTGATGAGCTTCAATTCACGTTATGCGCACGCACGCACACACAGACACGCAACACAGAGAGGGGAAGAGGGAGAGAGGTGGGTAGTTGATGTGACGAAGGAGTAAGTTTGCTACCTTCGCCCTGCTTCCCTTCTTGCCGCTCTAATGGACGACCTCGTATATCTGTGTGAGAAACAGCACGCATGAGTTTCTAGTCCGATGCAGTGTACAATGTACGATGTAATCAATGGCCGCGGGCAGATTACTTACACAAATAGCACGCTGGCCATGGCAAATGCAGCAACGGGTGCCATGAATTTCTAACGAACAGGGTAGTTTAGTAATGAAATCCGTCTTGGCGGCTAGTTTGCCTCGATTTCCGTGACCAGGAGATTCTCACTCGGGGGTCCATGAGGGCTGTTGTTTTTGGACCTCAGTCGATGACTCTGTTTGCCTCGGAGCCCAGCGAGCAACCTGCCGTGGCAGAAAGGGGCAATGCACGGGCACGGGTGAGCGACGAGTGAAGAACAAGTTGTTAAGCGAGAGAACGAGAGAGCGAGAGAGTGAGAGTGAGAGTGAGAGTGAATGGGGTGGTTGAGTGGTTGAGTGGTGAGTGGTGAGTGGTGAGTGAGAAAGTGCTTGCGCAAAGCTAATTCTCCCGAATCGGCCGTTGGTCCAAGCTCCGGATGGATGTCCCGGTCGTCTCTTCATATCACGCCAGACGCGTCGGCTTTGGTTGGGAGGAGGGGGTGAGTGCCCGGCTGGATTCCATGGGCTCATGGCTTGTTCCTGGCGCTAATCAATCATCACATTCACAGCTTTGCACTGGGCTGGGCAGGGCTGGGGGGAAGGAGGCCGGCACCGCGCCAAGGTCGACAGGGAGACCCCTTGCTTGGCACCTGGGCTGATGGAAACATGTCAGTCTTCCTTCCGTCCTCCCACGTTACCACGTCCGCCGTGCAGACCAGAAGACCATACAGCTTTGCGCCATCCCAGGCGCGCGCAGTTCAAACGGGTGCCCCCATTAGTAGAGCTCGTTTTCACCTTCAGAGTGACCTCCCCGTCTACCTCTCGTTTTCCTACTTCCTCTTCCTCTTTACCTTTCTTCCCACAGTTTTGCCAAATTCCACCTCGTTCGCGCCTCTGTCAGGTTCCATTTCTGCATAAGTTTCCCCTCCCTCAGCCGTCGACTTTGTGCAATCGCATTTTCGCTCTCGGCTCCTCTCCCCCCACCCCCAAACATGCCCGTCGAGCTGCGCAAGCGCAAGGCGCCACAGCCACCTCCCGCTCCAGCACCAGCTGTAAAAAAGGCCTCCAAAGCTGGTAGACCCGCTAAAGCAAAGGCTGCTGCTCCCAAAAAGGAGGAAGCTGCGACCAAGAAGGACGCTTCTGCCCCTGCCGCCGCCGCTGCTGCTGCTGCTGCTGCTCCCAAAAAGGAGGAAGCTGCGACCAAGAAGGACGCTTCTGCCCCTGCCGCCGCCGCTGCTGCTGCTGCTGCTGCTGCTGCTGCTGCTGCTGCTTCTCCTCCCGCTGCGGCCGCCAAGAAGGTCGCTGTGGGTGACGTTATTGACCTCGATGGCTTTGGGGGTGAGATCGAAACAAACGATGGCAAGAAGACTAGTCTGAAGGAGCTTGTGGAAGAGAGTGAGAGTGGTGTTGTGCTCTTTACTTATCCCAAGGCTTCTACTCCGGGTTGTACGTTCTTCATAACCTGTGTCTTGCTTGCGTTGCGGGAATTGATATCGTTGAGGAGATGATGGGCTCTCTCACTTCTGACGAAGACATCAAGCCTTGGCTTCCCACTTTGGCTGCAGCGTACCAGGTGTTTAAGAATCCGGAAGTGACCAATCTTTGCTAATGTATTCGTTCTCACCAGGCACCACTCAAGTCTGCCTCTTCCGCGACTCCTACGACCCTCTCACCGCAGAGGGTCTCGCCATCTACGGTCTCAGCGCCGACTCTACCAAGGCGAACACCACGTTCAAGGAGAAGCAGAAGCTTCAATATCCCCTGCTTTGCGACCCACAGGCGACTCTGATCGCGGCTATCGGATTGAAGAAGCAGCCAAAGGGTACACAGCGTGGCGTCTTTGTCGTGGACAAGAAGGGCAAGGTGCTTGTTGCTGAGTCGGGCGGTCCTGCGGCAACGGTCGAGAGAGTGAAGGCCTTGGTGGAAGAGCTTAAGGAGTGATTTTTTTATTTTTTATTTTTTTTTTGCTCTTCTTTCTTGCGGAAGATGGAAGACAAAGCCGTGGATAGGGCGGGATGATAACTTCGCTTATGGGATCAGAGTATTTGTGAAAAGGGATTAGGGATTGAGGAAAGGGTTGGTATAAATGGCTTTTTATGTTTGCTTACGCGGTAATTATGGAATCTGGACAGCAGGCAATTTTATTCAATCTTAGACTTGAGCTAAAACTTTGGCGTGTGGGTTTGAAATCTGGTTCACTAGCACAGCGGTCGCAGAATTATGAGATTGTTTAGGGTGCTAGCATGAGCATTTGGTCTCCGACGCGCAGTCATGGCAAACACTAGATTCAGTATCTACGCTTTTACACAGGGTACATACGGACTACAGCTTTGATATGCAGAAAGTTATTCATTCTCCATCTTCGACTTACATGCAGGGTAAGCACGGCAAAGCATCGGCTAATCCCCACACCAGCACCCAATGATCGCGAATGCATAACCAACCTCCAAACGCTCAGTCTTAGCCCATCGACCACTTTCCCTTCACAAGCGATCGCCTGTCAATTGCCCCCTCACCCCATCGCAGCGTCAATATGTCGACACAGGCGGTGGCAAAGGCTGCCGGAGGCCTTGTTTCCATTGCAAAGGTACATCACAACCCCCCGCCCACCAGCTCGATTGAGCCCCCCTCTTTCCATTCTCTCCGTGTTTTTAATCCCCAGCAACATGGTGGTGGTAGAAAACCCAAACTGAACTGACGCATCCTGCCGAGTTGCGATTTATAGAAACAAACCGTTCAGTCCGCAGGAATATGGGAAACGCTCCGCCGGGCCCTCGCCATCGACCCCAACCGTTCCAACGGTGTTCCTCTGAACCCGTACTACCGTAACCCAGCGCCCGGTAGCAACGACCCCATGACGTATGAAGATCCCGTCACGATACCCGCCGGCGACATCGCCGACAATCCCTACTGGAAGCGCGACCACCGCAGGCACTACCCCAAGCTGAGCGTCATGAAGCAGGCCGATGTGGCGAGCTTGTTGACTCTCGGAAGCGCCGCCAGCCCCAAGGTCGAATTGATCGGGGAAGCCGGCGAGAAGCAGCTTGTTGCGGTGCAGGAGGAGGGCGAGACTGGGCTGGCGAAGTGCTTGGAGAAGGCGTCTGCGGATGTCACCAAGGAGGTGTTTGTGAATGGGCTGCCGCCGCTGCCTAGCGGACAGAGCTTGGCGAAGGGCAGTTGGGATGTTCATCAGTATGAGTTGACGGAGGAGAATACCTATCCTTCTGGGTGAGTTGCTATTTTCTCTTGTCTCCCATCGATTGATCTCTGGTTGATGGAGGCGCATGGGAATCTACTGGGAAAGTAAGGGACCATGCTAACTTGGCGTGCTAACTTGGCGTAGATATCCTTGCCGGACTTTCCAGTGATTGGTTTTTTTTTTTTTTCGGGGGGCAAGATTTTGTGAAATTATTGTACATAAGAAGGACGGTGGTGGTAACCATAGATGTCAGGTTCTCTCCTTTGTGACGACAAATTCAAGACTTCATTTCTCATATACCTTGCCGAATGCTCTGCTCTTTAAAATACGCCCTACCCGTCTACATTCGTCGCCTCAACGCCCAAACTATATTCGTGTCTTTGACTCCCCCCTTCCCCAATAAGACGCCAAAACGCCAAAACACAATTCGCAGTAGTTTTACCCGAGACTCCGCCGTCTCCGAATCAGCAAGTCATCCTCTCCACAATCTTCGCCTTGCCCTGCGCCCTCTTCATCCTATCATCGAAGTCCTGCACCCCCTCGTCGCTGTTCTCCGTCGACAACGTATCCGGCTCGACGAGCGCATACAGCACCTTGACATTCTTGTCTAGTCTGGCGTTCCTCGGCAACTGCGGCAGAGAACACGTCTTGGCTGCCTCTGCTGCCTCTGCTGCTGAGGCGCCATCTGGAGACGAGCCCGTTGCCGCCGGGAGCCTCGGGATCCTGTTGGCCCAGATTATGGCCCGGCTGGCTAGTCTCCCGCTCTCGAAGAACTTTTCGAAACCCTTTTGCATGCCGAATTGTCGACCTTCCAGGCGGCCGGCTTTGGCGCCGTCTGCGAGGCCTTGCGAGTAGCCCCGTTGGTAGAAATTTTGCTCGAGGTTGAGAATGTCGTCGAAGGGATCTGGGGAAGACA
This sequence comes from Epichloe bromicola, assembly GCA_023658445.1. Classification (NCBI taxonomy): domain Eukaryota; kingdom Fungi; phylum Ascomycota; class Sordariomycetes; order Hypocreales; family Clavicipitaceae; genus Epichloe; species Epichloe bromicola. Next base: position 1,815,800 of record CP098270.1, read on the forward strand.
TGGTGTTTCCCTGAGTTTTCTTGGTATGGGGTGGTATGGATGGGTGAGTGAGTGAGTGGCCGAGATGTATATCGAGGATTTTGGTGTAATGGGCACAGAGTGGTGGTGTGGTGGGGCATTTTGGGCGCAGAGTTGTGGGGAATGACGCTTGGCTTGTTGGTCATGTAGGGCCTCAATGGAAGGGGGGAATGATGTTCTGGCTGGTTTTTTTTTGGTCAAAGTTTGACTGGGGATGAGAAGGATGAGACGGATGTACTGCTTATGAGAAGGGAAGTAGCGGATTGATTTGGTGATTGACACGCTACCTAGGTACTGGATATGATATTTTTTGCGCATGTATCTAGACGTATTCTTTTTCGTCAAGTCTTTCAAAACAAAAGAAGAATGCCATGCCCGCCCCTCTTCGACGAAATGTGAGGAGGGGCTGACTTTTTTGGCAGGACCCTTCCATGCGCCTGCCCGCGCAAAAGTCCAGATCTCGGAGCCCAGGTGACTCAGCTTCATTGGTGCTTGCTCTGCCCCTTCCCTTCCCTTCCTCTTGTCTCTTGGCTGATATAATCACCGCCACAACTTGATTAGTCCATTGACGCTGGTATGCAACTTCTCCCAACTGCAACCTAATTTTTCGTCCAAGCAGACAGCGCCCAGGAAAATCTACGAGAACCTGTGTCATGCCGGTTGAAACCCCAATCCTTCCCGTCAAGGGCAAGAGGAATATCCTCATTACCTCTGCCCTGCCCTACGTCAACAACGTACCGCATCTGGGAAATGTCGTGGGTAGCGTGCTCAGTGCCGACGTCTACTCCCGCTTTAGCAAACTTCGCGACCGTCCCACGCTCTACATCTGCGGCACAGACGAGTACGGAACTGCTACCGAGACGAAAGCCCTCGAGACGGGCCAGACCCCTCAGCAGCTTTGCGACGAGTTCCACAAAAAGCACAAGGAAGTCTACGACTGGTTCGAGATTGGATTCGACTACTTTGGGCGTACTACGACGGAAAAGCAGACGGAGATTGTGCAGGAAATCTTTTCAAAACTACACAAAAATGGGCTGCTCGAGGAGCGCACGACAACCCAGCCTTACTGCGAAAAGCACGATGGATACCTGGCCGACCGATTTGTCGAGGGAACATGCCCGAAATGCGGCTACGACGATGCCAGAGGTGACCAGTGTGACAAGTGTGGAGGTCTTTTGGATCCGTTCGAGCTGATCAAGCCTCGATGCAAGGTTGATGGAGCTCAGCCCGTGCCTCGCGATACCAAGCACATCTTCTTGAAGCTCAACGAGCTCCAACCTTCGATTGAGAAGTGGTTTGAGGATGCGCACAAGAAATACGGTTGGCCCGCAAACGGTACCGCCATCACCAAATCGTGGCTGACCAAGGGCCTCGAGGGTCGAAGTATTACTAGGGACCTCAAGTGGGGAGTCCCGATCCCATTGCCCGGGTACGAGAAGAAGGTCATCTATGTGTGGTTTGACGCTTGCATTGGATACCCTTCCATCACAGCCAACTACACTGACGAATGGGAGAAGTGGTGGAAGAACCCCGAGGACGTTTCTCTCTACCAGTTCATGGGCAAGGACAATGTTCCTTTCCACACCGTCATTTTCCCTGGATCCGAGATTGGAACAGGTGAGAAGTGGACCATGCTGAACCACCTGTCTACGACTGAGTATCTCAACTACGAGAATGGAAAGTTTTCCAAGTCGCGAGGGGTTGGTGTCTTTGGCAACCAAGTCAAGGAAATTGGTATCTCGCCGTCTGTTTGGAGATACTACCTCTTGTCAAATCGTCCCGAGACTGCCGACACCCAATTTGAATGGCAGGCGTTTGTTCTTTCCAACAATAGCGAACTGCTTGCCAACTTTGGCAATTTTGTCAACCGAATTGTCAAGTTTGTCAATGCCAAGTGTGATGGCACCGTTCCCGAATTTTCTGCCTCTTACACTGATGACACCTTTGACTTCCCTGCGTGGATTGCTCGCGTCAATGGCCTCCTCGCCGAGTACGTGGACGAGATGGAGAAGGTACACATTCGCGCTGGTGTGAGAAAGCTCATGGAGATCAGTACTGAGGGCAACACCTTGCTCCAGTACAGACTGGACAATACTAACCTGGTCGAGCACCCCAAGCGGACCAAGACTGTGATTGGCTTCGCCCTCAATCTCTGCCACTTACTCGCGTCTCTCGCCTCGCCATACATGCCCTCAACGTCCGAGTCCATCTGCAAACAGCTGAACGCGACACTGGGCTTCATTCCAGATGTCTGGAACCCCGAGATTCTCAAGAGTGGCCACAAGATTGGCAATGCCGCTTACCTTTTTACTCGCATTGATGATAAGAAGGTAACGGAATGGAAGGCGCAGTTTGGAGGCAGTGCCGAGTCCCGTGCTGCCGAAGAAGCTGCTAAGAGGAAAAAGCAGGAGGAAAAGGAGAAGAAGAAAGCCAAGAAGGCGGCTAAAGCTGCCGAGGCAGCCCAGGCAACCTTGGGTGAGAAGGTCGCGGCTGTCGTTGAAAAGATTACGGGGAAGGGGACGGATGAGAGGAAGCAGGACGGGGCGCCTGTGGCGGGAGATACCAAAGATTTACCAATTAGGGTCAAGCCTGAAGGTCAGTAGAGTGAGGTTCATCATAGCTGTTGTCAAGAAGGATGGAAGTCGAGAAAGATGGAAGAGGCGTGTGTGGCAGGTATACGGATTATATGGGACAGAAACGGGGGTTCTTCACATGGGACAATGGCGAGAAGGGAATTTTTTCTCAACATGGCGGAATGGCATTTGTCGCCAGAGTACCATGGCGGTGTATGGGCGAATATTAGCGATAGACTTGGCCAGAAGAAGATGAAGATGATGTATGATGCACGATCGAGCGAACGGGTGGGTGTGTATCAAGCTTTCTGAAAATGTAAACGCTAACTCTTTTAGTCCGTAGAAAAAGTCGATGGCGTCCCCACAAACCCCGATAGCCCGCCCGCTAGCCCACCCACTAGCCCACCCACCTGTTGCCTGGCAGCAGGGAATATGACCGATCGTACGCGCTATGCGCGTAGGACTGTATTAGGGAAGCTAAACTACACCTTAAAAGAATATATAATATTAGAATAAAAAGCATATAAGATTTACTATAATTACTCTTTCTATAAAAGAAAAGCTTTTACTTTTTTATTTATAGAATAGAAGAATAATTAATTTAATTATATCTTTTACCTTTAATTATCCTTTCTAATTATATTTTTACTAAAAGTTATATACTATATAGTAATAATTATAAGCCTAGGAGGTATATACCTATAACTCTACTAAATCCCTTATATATAAGACCTATATATATACTATACTTTACTTACTAATCTAAGCTTATAATAAATACCTTAACTTCTCCTTACCTAAGTCTTAAGACTAATATTAAGTTAGTTTTATTTAATAAATAGGAGAAATAATATAAAGTATTAAAGTAAGCTACTTAAAGCTAAGAGATTTAGAAAAAAGTTAATCCTTAGCTTCTAAAGCTTAATACTAACTATCTTAAAGAGCTCTTTATAATTATACTAGAGGTATATAAAGCTTTTATTATAAGGAACTAGGGAAGTAAGGAGACTAAGCTTACTTTTTAAGAGGCTTTTTTTTTCTTTCTTATTAGTATATATTAAAGTATTAAGTATATAAGGTAACTAAGTTAAGAAAGAGAACTATTAAAACCTAAATTACTAGTACTATTAATCCTAATACTTATATAATAATAATTAATAAGATTAAAAAGAAAAATACTAATAATAAGAAGCTAACTCTTTACTAAATCTCTATTAAGCTTAAGAAGAAGTTCTTACTTAGCTAAGTTATTATTAAAGTAAAAGTTATAGCTAAGTATATAGTATATTTTAATAATACTAAATATATAAATATATAATTTAAGTATTAGAATAAGTAATAAGAAAAGCTATACTAAAAAGCTATAATATATAAGATTAATAAAGTTTAGGGTTCTAATATAATTTATAACTTATTATAGTAATTAGAGTGTGCTTTAACCCTAAATAAGTAAAAACTAAGATTATATAACTAGTATAGACTTTAGACTCTCTTTTTATAAATATTACTCTTATAAGTATTATAGCTAAGTATACTTAATACTATAGGGTAATATAAACTATATATACTAATTCTAGTAAAAGAAGCTATATAACTACTCTTAGGGAATACTCTAACTAAGGTAATAAAAAGTAAGACTAAAAGAATAATAGTCTAAAAAAGTACCCCTATTAAATAGGTAAGGTATTAAGTACTTACTTTTAGTCTCCCTAAGCTTACTATACCTTATACTATATAGTAACTAGTAAAAAAGTATAGAGATATAAGCCCTCTATAAAGGTTAACTATAGGAAGGTTAAGGAATACTATAAGAGTATAGAATAGAAAAACCTATATACTAAGGTAGTAAAGAATAGGTAAATAGTAAAAGGCACTAAAGATTATAAAGAAAAGAAATTACCTAGTACTATTACTATAGTAATTATTAACCTAAAGATTCTAGAGAGTATAGCTTTTTTAAAAAGAAGCTATACTATACTAGAGAATATAAAATATATACTCTTAGAGAGTACCCTTTTTAATAATTATAGTGCTCTTTATATTATTAATAGTATAAGCTACTTTAAGCCTAGAACCTTTAAAGAAATATTTAATAATTACCTTAAGGCTAGAATAATCTCTTTTTAGATTATAGAAAGAGGCACTTATATAATTAAGAATATTTTTAATAAGCTAAAGAGAGAACTTATAGAAAACCTTACTTTATAGAATATTATACTTATAAAAGGATTTTATATAAATATTATATTAGAGAGCCTTCTTTAGAAAAAGGGTATTTAGTATTATAAAGTAAACTACTTCTTATATATTAGACCCTTTTATAAGAGCTTATTATTAGCTAAACTTAAGAGAAAGTATAATATTATTTTCCTTTAATATAAGCCTCTTTTCTTTTATAATAGTCCTAAGTAAGTAGTAAATTTAGCTATAGTACTAGTAATATTCTTAATAATTAATTTAGAAGAAAATAAATAATACTTATAATATAGTTAACTAAGTAAAGACCTATACCTTATATAAGTAAACCCTAAAGAACTATAGCACTTATATTCTAGCTACCTTAGAAAGAATACTTTTACTAAGAGTTATACTTATATAAGGGAAGTATAATTATATAGAATAAAGCATAGAGACTATAAGATATATACTTTAGTCTATACCTACTAGGTTATTTTAAGAAGACTACTAGAATATATATTACTAAGACTATTCTAGAGAATCTATTAGAATCTTTAGGACTATAAAACTAGTTATAATAGTATAAACTAGTTATTAGTTATAAAAGTGTGAGGCCCCGCCCACAACACAGCGTGCACACCCCATAGGCATGCTAGGCCTAGGGCTAGGTCCACGTGACACTAGCAAGCCGCTAAATAAAAGCTAGTAACTTACACGTATAACACTTAGACCTAGTAAGCTTTAGTAAATATATAAGTGCCCTATACCTCTTACCTAGCTATCCTTTATTCTTATAATTCTAAAGCTTCTCCTACTAGCTACCTAAGAGTAATATAGGGGAGAACTACCTAATCTATAAGAGTAATATTAGATAATAACTAAGGGCTACTAGATAAGGGTAATACTATAGCTAAGAATATACCCTATTCTATAGGTACTATAACTAAAGATATACCCCTTACTATCTATACCTAAGCTATAGTAATAGTAAAGTAAATTACCTAGCTTAAGGAACTCTAGAAACTATAGGAAAAAGAGTAAAAGCTCTAAGATCTATTATAGTATAATACTAGAGAAAAATAATTAAAAAGGTAGTAAAGAGCTAGCACTTCTTTAAGCTATAGTAGCTAAGAGGTTAAAGTTTAGAATATTACTAATCTCTAATATCCTATAAACCTATAGAGATATAAGATATAGATTAATAACCTAAACTATACCTTTAATAGGGTAAAGAAGAAGTTCTAATATAACTACTAGAAGATCCTTTTTACACTTAACTATATATATATTAATTATAGGGTAAGATAGAATAAATACCTTAAAGAATAGTAGGCTAATAGCTAGGATAACCTTAAAGATAACTAGGATAAATTTTAGACCTAGATACTTACACTACTTTAGGACTCTACTAATTATAATATATAAATAGTAATATAATTAGAGAATATAAAGTAATATAAGGGTTAAAGCCCTATTAAGTTTAGTATCTTCTTAGATTTACTAGAGAAATACCTAGAAAAAGCCCTAGAAAAGACTTATACCCTTATATTCTTTATAAAGTTACTCCCTAACCTATAGGATTATATTAACCTATATACCTCTATTACTAATAAGACTTAAGAAGAGGTTATATAACTTACCTAGTAATTCTAGGAGGCTATACTAAAGAATAAGTAAAAATCTAAGTAATTAGAAGATAAAGGCCTATATAAGAACCCTTAGCACTATAGGAATAACTCCCTATAAGGTTATAGACCTTATAAAGATTAAAGGAATAAGGACTAGGAGAAGGGCCTAGCTACCTACCTAAATACTACTAAACCTAGGGATAAGATATAGTGTTATAACTATAATAATATAGGATACCTTATATATTACTATAAGAAACCTAAGAAAAAGCCTTAAGAAGGCCTAGAAAACTCCCTAAGGTAGAAGTAAATACCCTTACCTCTACCTCTAATACTAAGGTGCTAATAGGGTATTAGTTTTATATACTAGTTATTATCTATAGGTATAAAGATATTAAAATAGTAGCTAATCTAGATAGTTACGCTAAGATTAATGTAATTAGTATTAAGTTTATAAGAACCTATAAACTTAACTAGGCTAAGGCTATAGCACCTATTATTAAGGTAGTAGAAGCCCTTATAGTCCCTTAATATAGTATCTATAAGGTACCTATTATAATTAAGGACTTAAGAGGAGAAGAAAGGGACCTTAAGCTACTATATATAGCTATAGATAGAGACCTAAGAGTAGGGGGAAGCCCTATATTAATTAGAATACATACCCTTATAGAAGAATATATATACCTTTACCTATATTTATAAAATAGTGGTTTAAGAAAGGAAAAGTAGCCTTTTTACTATTAACTCCCTATAAATTTATAAAAGTAATATATAATAAGACTATTATATATACTATTATAGGGGTTATAGAAGATAAGTTTATTACCCTTAAAGATAATAAGGAGGTAAAAGTATATAGAACTATTAAAGATATTCCCCTAGAACTATATAAGTTTAAAGATATATTTATATTAGATAAGGTAGGAAGCTTACTATTAAGAAAAGAGACTAACTATATAATTAACCTAGTACCTAAGGCTATACCCCTATATAGACTAATCTACCCTCTCTCCTAAAGTAAGCTAAAAGAACTCTATAAATATATTAATAAAAACCTATAGAAAGGCTAGATAAGACCCTCTAAGAGCCCTATAGGTATGCCTATTCTATTTATACTAAAGAAAAATAGGATACTCTAGTTATATATAGATTATTAAGGACTTAATAAAGTAATATAGAAGAATCACTATACTCTCCCCCTAATTTTAGAGATCCTAAACTAGTGCTAAGGAGCTTACTATTTCTTAAAAATTAATATTAAGAATATATACTATTAAATTTATATTAAAGGAGGTAATAAGTAGAAGACTATGTTTTATACCTATTATAGACACTATAAATACCTTATAATACCCTTTAGGTTAACTAATACCCTAGCTACTTTTTAAAGTTATATTTATAAAGCGCTCTATAGGCTAGTTAATACTATTTATATAGTATATCTAGATAATATTCTTATCTTTTTAAAGATATAGGAGAAATACACTATATATATTAAGGAAGTTTTAGAATATATAAGATCTATAGAGTTATATATAAAACCCTTAAAGTGTTTATTCTACTAGAAGTTAGTAAAGTTCCTAGGGTTTATTCTATTAGTTAATAGGATCTTAATAAATACTTACTAGGTTAATATAATCTAAGAATAGAAAGAGCCTATAAGCTTTAAGAATATATAGTCCTTCCTTAGGTTCTATAACTTCTACTAATAGTTTATCTATAAATACTCTAGGATTATAGTACCTCTTTATATATTAATAAAAGGTAGTTAAAATAGTATCTAGACTAGGAAGTTTATATTTAGAGTAAAGGAATAGCTAGTATTTAACTAGCTAAAAGAGGCCTTCTAGTAAGCGCCTCTTCTCTATTATTATAACCTAAGTTAACTAGTATATATTAAGATAGATACTTTAATCTTTATAATAGTAGGAATCCTATCTTAATAGGATAATAAGGGCTATTAGTATTTAGTAGTATTTTAGTTAAGGAAATTTATAAATACTAAGTATAATTATAGTATAGCTAATTAAAAGCTACTTACTATAGTAAAGTTATTTAAATACTAGTAATACTATATTAAGAGTGTAGTAAGCCTAGTTAAAGTCCTATTAGACTACTATAACCTATAGACCTTTATAAGATAGTAGAAGTTAAATAGAAGGTAAGTAAGATAGTGTATATTTCTTTATCCCTTTTACTTTATAATTAGGTATAGACCTAGGAAAAGTAACCTAGTAAATACACTATTAAGAAAGTCTAATTATAAGGGTAAACCCCTAATAAATAAGGCACTATTACTAGAACTTTAAAGGAAGATAGTACCTACTAAAATAGTAAAAGAAAAGAAACTAATATATTAAAGAAAATATAGTAAGATACCTTTAGGGAAGGAAAATACCCTAGTCTTAGGTATAGAGAGGCTTAATAAGATATCTTTAGGGGAGAAAAATGCCCTAGCCCTTATAGAGAGAATAGCTAGAGTAGCCTAGTTAAAAAGCTAATTAGCTACTATAGATCTAGTAAAAGGTTAGCTAACTAAAGGGGATTTTAAGGAGAAGGTAGTGTGTGTCTAAGATATTAGTATAGTATAAGAGATATAGGGGACTATTATATTACTAGATCCCTACTAATCTAGGCTAAATAAACTATTAGTATAACTACTATAGAAGGCATAGAATTAAGACCTAGATCTATAGAGATAGAATAGTAAGATTAATAACTCCCTAGTAAAAGGGAAGGGAAAGGCTAGTCTATAGTTATATAGTATAGGGGTTTTCTATTATACTAAGACTAGGTAGTTATTCCCTAGGAGCCTATCTTATAATAGGAGCTTCTATAGCTACACTATAATAATCTACTAGTAGGTTACTTTAGGACTAAGTGCACTCTAGAGCTACTAAAGTATTACTTTTAGTAGCTAGCTATAAGTAAGTCTATTTTAGACTATATTATAAGCTATAGGGTTTACTAATAGGTAGTAGCTAGAAGGTATTACCTATATAGAAGCCTTAAATTACTACTAATACTAAGGTAACTATAGATAGAGATCTTAATAGACTTTATTATAGGGTTACCTATTATATAAGTAGGTAAGTAAGAGACTAATATAATCCTAGTAATTATAGACTAATTTACTAAGTATTCTATCTTCCTACCTATAACTATTACTATTAATATAGCTAAATTAGTAGAACTTTTCTATAAAGAGATTAAGCTATAATTTAAAGCCCTGGAGGGCATTATATCTAATAAAGGTTTAGTCTTTATAAGCTAATTCTAGTTAGACCTATACTACCTATCTTAGGTAAAGTAAAGGCTTTCTATAGTATTTTACCTCTAAACTAATAGGTAGATAGAAAGAATAAACTAAGTACTTAAGCACTACCTTTAATATTTTATTATAGAGAACTAATAGATATAGCCTAAGCTACTCCTAATAGCTTAATTTACCTATAATAATATAGTAAATAAGAGCACTAGCTACTCCCTAAACTATTTACTTATAGGCTATTTACCTAAGTTTTATCTAGCTCTTAGGGGTAAGAGCTAGGAAGGGAAGATACTAGAAGTATATATATATATTATAAAGCTATATAAAGTTAGAGAGTATCTAAAGGAGAACTAGGCTAAAGCTACTAAAACCTAGGTAAAGTACTATAACTAGTGTTACTAGCTATTAATACTATATTAAGGTAACCTAGTACTACTATTAGTAAAGAATATTAGGCTTAAGGATATAAAATAGAAGCTAATCCCTAGATTTATTAGGCCTTTTTAAGTACTTAATACTATAGGGAAATAAGTATATAGACTAGTATTACCTAAGAAGTATAAATAGCTATATAATATATTTTATATAAGCCTATTAGAGCTATAGAATTACTATAAAGACACTAGGGATAAGGATATACTAATACTAAACCTTAAGAATAAAGAAGATAAGTATAAAGTTAAGGAAGTTAAGGACTATAAGAAGACTTATAAAGGTAATAAATACCTAGTAAAATAGAAGGGTTAGCTAAGTAAATATAATTAATAGGTTCTAGTAAAAGATATAGAAGGCGCTTTATATATAATTTAAGTATTTTACTAAAGTAAATTATATAAGAAAGGTAGTAATATATAGGTAAGTTATAGGTAAAGAGATATAGAGTTATAATAAAAAAGGCCTAGCCTTATTAGCTACTATTACACTCCTATATAAACTACCTTAGATTACTTACTAAATAATAAAAGAAAACATACCTAAAGCGTAGGGAGGGTTAAGGGGAACCCCTTTATTATTACCCCCTTATAGTAAAAAGCCTAACCCCTATAAATAAGATACTTAGTGCTATTCTTATCCTTAGTAATTACCTAGCGTATTACTAGTGTAAAATAATATTTTACTATCCCCTAGGGGATATATCCTAAGTCTAAGTATTATAGATATAAAGTTATTTTTATATTCTATATAATCTTAAGTTTATAGTAGTTTAGCTATAGAAGAATTAGTAAATATATAGTAAGGTAAGGTAGAATAACTATAATACTTATATACCCTAGAATTAGGCTAGGGAATATTATAATAAGTAGCTACTATTATAATACTATATACTATTAGTATATAATAAAGGTATACTACTACTAAATATAAGTAAGAGACTAGTAAATATATAGTAAAGAGATAAACCTAATAAACCTTTATAGCCCTAGTTAAGCTAAAAGTAATATAGTGTAATATATTTATATAGTTAAACCCTATTATTAGATAAAGGTAATACTTAGTAATATAGAAGTAAGAGGCCTCTAAAAATAGGTAGTCCTTAGGGTCTTTCTCTACTACATTACTATAGATATCTATAAGTATTTAGGCCTAGTCTAAAACTATAAGGAGGTTAATAAAATCACCCCTTATTATAGCTATAGCCTATAGGAATTTATTAGTAAAATAAGACTAAAAGATATAGAAAGAGTAGTATACTTATAGTCTTATAAGAATTACTATAGTTATAGTATTAGGTATAGCGCTTAGAATATTTTATTTTTTAAGAATCTATAAATAGATTATAAGGAAATTAATAGTTAATCTATAGTAATATAGGCTTAGCTAGGGGATATTTCTTAAACTTAGTGTATCTAGTATGTAAATAATATATATAGCTATATTCTTTTAAAGGAATATACTTATCTTCTATAATAAATATATAGTAATTAAGGACTAGGAAGGGATAGAAACTAAAGGTATAAGAAATAATTAAAAAATTACTATAGTTATAGAAGGGAAGAGTGTATAATATAATAAAGAATTATAGGTAAATTTATAGTTAAACCCTACCTATTATTTATTATTATTTTAGAGGCTATTACTAGTTAGTAAATAGCTATAAGGTAGCTAGTAAAAGCTATTTAGGAGCCTAGCTATAAGTAGGGAGGTAATTATAAGGCCCTGCCTATAATATAGCATGCACACCCTATAGGTATACTAGGCCTAGGGCTAGGTCCACGTAATACTAGCAAGCTACTAGATAAAAGCCAGTGACTTACGCGCATAACACTTAGACCTAGTAAGCTTTAGTAAATACATAAGTGCCCTATACCTCTTGCCTAGCTATCCTTTGTTCTCACAAAAAGATAAGTTCTTAGGTATAATTTAAGTTTATATATTACTAGATAAGTTATAAGTAATAGTGTTTAATATACTAATTTACTTTAAATAATAGGTTATAAGATAATTTAGATTATTAATTATAAAGATTAGGCAAGATTATAAAGGCGCTATTATTAGCTAATTTATAGATATAATCTTCTAAATATAGGCATGCTTATAAGGTATTAATCTTAAGCTTATACCTTTATATACTTATAAACTAAATAGAGCTATAAAAAGAGTAGGGTAGATAATTATATTATAGTTAAATATAATACTTATAGGTATAGGGCTACTACTAAACCTATAGTTAGAGAGTATATAAGTAGTAGTGTACCTATATAATATTAGTTCTAGTTAATAATTTAGTTAGAAAACACCGCTAGAAACCCTAGAAAGCTAGTTCTATAATAATACTTAATTACTAATATAGGAGCCTATAGCTAACCTAAGGCTAGATTAGAGTAGGTTATATATATATAGCTACTATGCCTATTCTCTTAAAAGGGATTATAAAGCTAATAAATATAGATAGTTTTATAAAATATATCTAAGGGGTTATATTAGATATTTAGTTAGGTATTCTACCTCTAATATTTATTATATTTAGATCCTAAAGCTAGGAAAGGTTATAATAATAAGGAATATTATATTTAATAAGTTAATTTTTTATAATATAGTATAGAAAAGCGTAATTAAGCTTTTAATTAATAAACTTAAAGTGTAATTCTAAGTCCTTAAGATTAATATAGAATTAGATAATAAGTTAAATCTTTTCCTAGCACTAATTAAACCTTAAATAGAATAAACTAAGAGTTTAAACTTAGGGGTAGATAATACCCTATAGACTTTCTAATTATAACTAAAGAAAAGAGAAGCTATTTATTTTAATAAGAATATTAGACTTTAAATACCTTAGCTATTACTAGATTTACTAATTAGAGAGTAGAAGACTGTGAGGCCCCGCCCACAACACAGCGTGCACACCCTATAGGCATGCTAGGCCTAGGGCTAGGTCCACGTAACACTAGTAAGCCGCTAGATAAAAGCTAGCGACTCGCGTGCATAATACTTAGACCTAGTAAGCTTTAGTAAATATATAAGTACCCCTATATCTCTTACCTAGCTATTCTTTATTCTTATAATTCTAAAGCTTCTCCTACTAGCTACCTAAGAGTAATATAGGGGGGAGAATTACCTAATCTATAAGAGTAATATTAGATAATAACTAAGGGCTACTAGATAAGGGTAATACTATAGCTAAGAATATACCCTATTCTATAGGTACTATAACTAAAGATACACCCCTTACTATCTATACCTAAGCTATAGTAATAGTAAAGTAAATTACCTAGCTTAAGGAACTCTAGAAACTATAGAAAAGAGAGTAAGAGCTCTAAGATCTATTATAGTGTAATATAGGAGAAGAATAATTAAAAAGGTAGTAAAAAGCTAGCACTTCCTTAAGCTATAGTAGCTAAGAGGTTAAAGTTTAGAATATTACTAACCTCTAATATCCTATAAATCTATAAAGATATAAGATATAGATTAATAACCTAAACTATACCTTTAATAAGATAAAGAAGAAGTTCTAATATAACTACTAGAAGATCCTTTTTACACTTAACTATATATATATTAATTATAGGGTAAGATAGGATAGATACCTTAAAGAATAGTAGGCTAATAGCTAGGATAACCTTAAAGATAACTAGGATAAATTTTAGACCTAGATACTTATACTACTTTAGGACTTAGCTAATTATAATGTATAAATAGTAATGTAATTAGAGAATATAAAGCAATATAAGGGTTAAAGCCTTATTAAGTTTAGTATCTTCTTAGATTTACTAGAGAAATACCTAGAAAAAGCCCTAGAAAAGACTTATACCCTTATATTCTTTATAAAGTTACTCCCTAACCTATAGGATTATATTAACCTATATACCTCTATTACTAATAAGACTTAAGAAGAGGTTATATAACTTACCTAGTAATTCTAGGAGGCTATACTAAAGAATAAGCAAAAATCTAAGTAATTAGGAGATAAAGGCCTATATAAGAACCCTTAGCACTATAGGAATAACTCCCTATAAGGTTATAAACCTTATAAAGATTAAAGGAATAAGGACTAGGAGAAAGGCCTAGCTACCTACCTAAACACTACTAAACCTAGGGATAAGATATAGTGTTATAACTATAATAGCATAGGATACCTTATATATTACTATAAGAAACCTAAGAAAGAGCCCTAAGAAGGCCTAGAAAACTCCCTAAGGTAGAAGTAGATACCCTTATCTCTACCTCTAATACTAAGGTACTAATAGGGCATTAGTTTTATATACTAGTTACTATTTATAGGTATAAAGATATTAAAATAGCGGCTAATCTAGATAGTTATGCTAAGATTAATATAATTAGTATTAAGTTTATAAGAACCTATAAACTTAACTAGGCTAAGGCTATAGTACCTATTATTAAGGTAGTAAAAGCCCTTATAGTCCCTTAATATAGTATCTATAAGGTACCTATTATAATTAAGGACTTAAGAGGAGAAGAAAGGGACCTTAAGCTACTATATATAGCTATAGATAGAGACCTAAGAGTAGGGGGAAGCCCTATATTAATTAGAATACATACCCTTATAGAAGAATATATATACCTTTACCTATATTTATAGGAATAGTGGTTTAAGAAAGGAAAAGTAGCCTTTTTACTATTAACTCCCTATAAATTTATAAAAGTAATATATAATAAGACTATTATATATGCTATTATAGGGGTTATAGAAGATAAGTTTATTACCCTTAAAGATAATAAGGAGGTAAAAGCGTATAGAACTATTAAAGATATTCCCCTAAAACTATATAAGTTTAAAGATATATTTATATTAGATAAGGCAGGAAGCTTACTATTAAGAAAAAAGACTAATTATATAATTAACCTAGTACCTAGGGCTACACCCCTATATAGACTAATCTACCCTCTCTCCTAAAGCAAGCTAAAAGAACTCTATAAATATATTAATAAAAACCTATAAAAAGGCTAGATAAGACCCTCTAAGAGCCCTATAGGCATACCTATTCTATTTATACTAAAGAAAGATAGGATGCTCTAGTTATATATAGATTATTAGGGACTTAATAGAGTAATATACAAGAATTACTACACTCTCCCCCTAATTTTAGAGATCCTAGATTAGTGCTAAGGAGCTTACTACTTCTTAAAAATTAATATTAAGGATATATACTATTAAATTTATATTAAAGGAGGTAATAAGTAGAAGACTATATTTTATACCTATTATAGACACTATAAATACCTTATAATACCCTTTAGGTTAACTAATACCCTAGCTACTTTTTAAAGTTATATTTATAAAGCGCTCTATAGGCTAGTTAATACTATTTATATAGTGTATCTAGATAATATCCTTATCTTTTTAAAGATATAAGAGGAACACACTATATATATTAAGGAAGTTTTAGAATATATAAGATTAGTAAAGTTATATATAAAACCCTTAAAGTGTTTATTCTACTAGGAGTTAGTGGAGTTCCTAGGGTTTATTCTATTAGTTAATAGGATCTTAATAGATACTTACTAGGTTAATATAATCTAAGAATAGAAAGAGCCTATAAGCTTTAAGGATATATAGTCCTTCCTTAGGTTCTATAACTTCTACTAATAGTTTATCTATAGATACTCTAGGATTATAGTACCTCTTTATGTGTTAATAAAAAGTAGTTAAAATAGCATCTAGACTAGGAAGTTTATATTTAGAGTAAAGGAATAGCTAGTGTTTAACTAGCTAAAAGAGGCCTTCTAGTAAGCGCCTCTTCTCTATTATTATAACCTAAGTTAACTAGTGTATATTAAGATAGATACTTTAATCTTTATAATAGTAGGAATCCTATCTTAATAGGATAATAAGGGCTATTAGTATCTAGTAGTATTTTAGTTAAGGAAATTTATAGACACTAAGCGTAATTATAGTATAGCTAATTAAGAGCTACTTACTATAGTAGAGTTATTTAAATACTAGTAATACTATATTAAGGGCGTGGTAAGCCTAGTTAAAGTCCTATTAGACTACTATAACCTATAGACCTTTATAAGGTAGTAGAAGTTAAATAGAAGGTAGGTAAGGTAGTGTATATTCCTTTACCCCTTCTACTTTATAATTAGGCATAGACCTAGGAAAAGTAACCTAGTAGATACACTATTAAGAAGGCCTAATTATAAGGGCAAACCCCTAATAAATAGGGTACTATTACTAGAACTTTAAAGGAAGATAGTACCTACTAAAATAGTAGAAGAAGAGAAACTAATATATTAAAGAAGATATAATAAGATACCTTTAGGGGAGGAAAATACCCTAGTCTTAGGTATAGAGAGGCTTAATAAGATATCTTTAGGGGAGGAAAATACCCTAGCCCCTACAGAGAGAATAGCTATAGTAGCCTAGTTAAGAAGCTAGTTAGCTACTATAGATCTAGTAAAAGGTTAGCTAACTAAAGGGGATTTTAAGAAGAAGGTAGCGTATATCTAAGATATTAGTGTAGCATAAGAGATATAGGGGACTATTATATTACTAGATCCCTACTAATCTAGGCTAAATAAACTATTAGCATAACTACTATAGAAGGCATAGGATTAAGACCTAGATCTATAGAGATAGAATAATAAGATTAATAACTCCCTAGTAAAAGGGAAAGGAAAGGCTAGTCTATAGTTATATAGCATAGGGGGTCTCCTATTATACTAAGACTAGGTAGTTATTCCCTAGGAGCCTATTTTATAATAGGAGCTTCTATAGCTATACTATAATAATCCGCTAGTAGGTTACTTTAGGACTAAGCGTACTCTAGAGCTACTAAAGTATTACTTTTAGTAGCTAGCTATAAGTAAGTCTATTTTAGACTATATTATAAGCTATAGGGTTTACTAATAAGTAGTAGCTAGAAGGTATTACCTATATAGAAGCCTTAAATTACTACTAATACTAAGGTAACTATAGATAGAAATCTTAATAGACTTTATTATAGGGTTACCTATTATATAAGTAGGTAAGTAAGAGACTAATGTAATCCTAGTAATTATAGACTAATTTACTAAGTATTCTATCTTCCTACCTATAACTACTACTATTAACGCGGCTAAATTAGTAGAACTTTTCTATAAAAAGATTAAGCTATAATTCAGAGTCCTAGAGGGTATTATATCTAATAGAGGTTTAGTCTTTATAAGCTAATTCTAGTTAGACCTATACTACCTATCTTAGGTAAAGCAAAGGCTTTCTATAGTATTTTACCCCTAAACTAATAAGTAGATAGAAAGAATAAACTAAGTACTTAAGCACTACCTTTAATATTTTATTATAGAGAACTAATAGATATAGCCTAAGCTACTCCTAATAGCTTAATTTACCTATAATAATATAGTAAATAAAAGCACTAGCTACTCCCTAAACTATTTACTTATAGGCTATTTACCTAAGTTTTATCTAGCTCTTAGGGGTAAGAGCTAGGAAGGGAAGGTACTAGAAGTATATATGCATATTATAAAGCTATATAAAGTTAGAGAGTATCTAAAGGAGAACTAGGCTAAAGCTACTAAAACCTAGGTAAAGTACTATAACTAGTATTACTAGCTATTAATACTATATTAAGGTAACCTAGTATTACTATTAGTAAAGAATATTAGGCTTAAGGATATAAAATAGAAGCTAACCCCTAGATTTATTAGGCCTTTTTAAGTACTTAATACTATAGGGAAATAAGTATATAGACTAGTATTACCTAAGAAGTATAGATAGCTATATAATATATTTTATATAAGCCTATTAGAGCTATAGAATTACTATAAAGACACTAGGGATAAGGATATACTAATACTAAACCTTAAGGATAAAGAAGATAAGTATAAAGTTAAGGAAGTTAAGGACTATAAGAAGACCTATAAAGGTAATAAATACCTAGTAAAATAGAAGGGTTAGCTAAGTAAATATAACTAATAGGTTTTAGTAGAAGATATAGAAGGTGCTTAATATATAATTTAAGCGTTTTACTAAAGTAAATTATATAAGAAAGGTAGTAATATATAGGTAAGTTATAGGTAAAGAGATATAGAGTTATAATAAAAAAGGCCTAGCCTTATTAGCTACTATTATACTCCTATATAAACTACCTTAGACTACCTACTAAATAATAAAAGAAAATATACCTAAAGTATAGGGAGGGTTAAGGGGAACCCCTTTATTATTACCCCCTTATAGAAAAAAGCCTAACCCCTATAAATAAGATACTTAGCGCTATTCTTATCCTTAGTAATTACCTAGCGTATTACTAGTATAAAATAATATTTTGCTATCCCCTAGGGGATATACCCTAGGTCTAAGTATTATAGGTATAAAGTTATTTTTATATTCTATATAATCTTAAGTTTATAGTAGTTTAGCTATAGAAGAATTAGTAAATATATAGTAAGGTAGGGTAGAATAACTATAATACTTATATACCCTAGAATTAGGCTAGGGAATATTATAATAAGTAGCTACTATTATAACACTATATACTATTAGTATATAATAGAGGTATGCTACTACTAAATATAAGTAAGAGACTAGTAAATACATAGTAAAGAGATAAACCTAATAAACCTTTATAGCCCTAGTTAAGCTAAAAGTAATATAGTATAATATATTTATGTAGTTAAACCCTATTATTAGATAAAGGTAATACTTAGTAATATAGAAGTAAGAGGCCTCTAAAAATAGGCAGTCCTTAGGGTCTTTCTCTACTATATTACTATAAATATCTATAAGTATTTAGGCCTAGTCTAAAACTATAAGGAGGTTAATAAAATTACCCCTTATTATAGCTATAGCCTATAGGAATTTATTAGTAAAATAAGACTAAAAGATATAGGAAGAGTAATATACTTATAGTCTTATAAGAATTACTATAGTTATAGTATTAGGTATAGCGCTTAGAATATTTTATCTTTTAAGGATCTATAAATAGATTATAAGGAAATTAATAGTTAATCTATAGTAATATAGGCTTAGCTAGGGATATTTCTTAAACTTAGCGTATCTAGTGTGTAAATAATATATATAGCTATATTCTTTTAAAGGAATATACTTATCTTCTATAATAAATAGGCAGTAATTAAGGACTAGGAAGGGATAGAAACTAAAGGCATAAGAAATAATTAAAAAAATTACTATAGTTATAGAAGGGAAGAGTATATAATATAATAAAGAATTATAGGTAAATTTATAGTTAAACCCTATCTATTATTTATTATTATTTTAGAGGCTATTACTAGTTAGCAAATAGCTATAAAATAGCTAGTAAAAGCTATTTAGGAGCCTAGCTATAAGTAGGGAGGTAATTATAAGGCCCTGCCTATAATATAGCGTGCACATCCTATAGGCATACTAGGCCTAGGGCTAGGTCTATGTAACACTAGCAAGCCACTAGATAAAAGCCAGTGACTCGCGCGCATAACACTTAGACCTAGCAAGCTTCAGTAAATACATAAGTGCCCCTATACCTCTTGCCTAGCTATCCTTTGTTCTCACAAAGACTCCTAATCTAGGCGCTTAGGAGAGTAAAATAGAGTATAAAGCTCTAGATTTATATACTTAAGGAAGTAATATAATAATAGATTTAATAAGTAGTAAGTAAGATACTACTATAAGGGCTTAGAAAAGCTAATATCCTTATAAGGTTTTAGAACACTAAGTATATAATACTAAGGACTAAGTTATTAATAGCTTAATAAGTAATTAATTACCTAAGCTAGTAAATAAAGTAAACTAGTAATAAGATAAACCTATAGAAGTAGACGCTAGAATAGCTACTTATATAGAGAGCTTAAAGGGAGCTCTAGCTATATAGCTAGAAATTATAGAAAAGAGCCTTAGAATAGTTATAATATATAAAAGTATATAAATAAGCTTAAGATTATAAACTAAGAGAGAGTAAGGCTAGATTTTTTCTTATACTCTAGTACTAAGGAGGAAGAGAAAAGGACTTAGTAAAGCTCTTATTAATAGTCTCTAGGACCTAAAAGACCTCTTTACTAAATTTAAAAAGACTAAGGACAAAGACCCTTATAAGCTCTTTCTAGGAGATTAGGATTTTAAGAGCTATAAAACTATATTTTTAGTAATTAATATATATTATAATAAGGAAAGTAAATTACTCCTTAAACTAAAGAGAAAAATAAAGATAGTTTATTAATTAGACCTAGCTAAACCTCTAAAGTTATAGAAAAAAGTAAAGGATTATCTATTTAAGGAAGAATAAATTAATATAATAAATAAAGAGATTAATAAGCTAAAAGAATAAGAAATATAGTAGTAAATAAAGTATTCTATAGCTTAATTAAAGCTATTACTATTAAAATAGGTATTTTCTTATAAGTTTAATAAGAAGGGGATGTTAATCTATTATAAGGTATATTTATATATACATAGAGATCTCTAGGATACCTTAATAATTAAATACACCTATATTATAATACTTACTATATATATATTCTACATATTTATAGCACTAGTTACTAGGTTTAACTTAGAGACTAGGTAGTATAATATTAAGAATACTTTTCTTTATATAAATTATAAAAAAAAGGGAATTCCTATAATATATAAACTTCCTAATAGCTTTACTATACTTAAAGAGTATATAGAATTACTTAAGGTATTATATAAATTAAGAGACTCTCTATAGCTTTAGTTTAAAAAGCTAAGTAAGTCTCTTAAGAAGCTTAGGCTTAAGTTAAGCTAAGAGAAGCCTTACTTATTTTATATAAAAGATTAGACTATCTTTCTTATATTCTTTATTAATAATATTCTTATAGCCTTTTATAAAAATAATAAGAAAATTACTAACTAGATCTCTAAGGGACTAAAGGAGGTATATAAATTAGATAATAAAGGTAAGGTAAGATTCTTTCTTAGGATTTAGATTATTAAAGACTAACTATAGTAAAGGGTATATCTTAGTTATAAGGTATATATTAGTAAGATTAAGAAGAAATTTAAGTAAGTAAGAAAAGGCACTTTCCTTACTATACTAATCCTAGTAGTAAAGTATTAGAAGTTTAAGGGTAAAGCTAAGAAGTAAGTAATTAAGATCTACTAAGAGAAAATTAGGTTAATCCTATATACTATAATTATAATTAGACTAGATATTACCTTTATAGTAGTAAAGTTATTATAATACCTTATAAATCTAGGACTAGAGTATATAAAGGCTATAGACTAAGCTATTTACTATTTACTATTTACTTATAATATATAAACTTATACTATACTTTAGTATAAGCACTAAACTTTAAGCTCTTTAGATCTTAAGTAATATATTATTTATAAATAATCTTAAGATATATAAGTTATTATAAGGATACCTAATTACTCTATTTAGTAAACTAATTATCTAGAAAGCTATGCACTAAATAATAGTAACTATATCTATAATAAAAGCTAAGTTACTTACTCTATAATAAATAGTAAAGAAAACTATAAGTCTATAGTGCTTATTTAAAGATATTAAATTTAATACTTATAAGAACTAGGTTATTAATTATAATAATTAATAAATAATTTAGCTTATATTAAATAAGAGTAAGTAATTAAATACTTAACTATATTATATTAATATTTATAATATATAGTTAAAGTAAAAATTTAAAAGAGAAAGCTTTAAGATTATATATTTACTAATAGCTAAAATACCTACTAATGGATTTATAAAGGTATTAAATTAGGAGTAATTTAAATACTTTAGATTAATACTTAGGTTAGTAGATTTATATATATAATATAATATTTAAAGTGTATAGGTTACTAAGGAAGCGTAGGAATATTAATAAGGGGGTATAAAATTAATTACTTTAGAAAAATATATAAAGGCCCCCTCCTTAGTAAGTAAAGCGCTACTAAGGTAAATAGGATTAGAAGAATATAAACTCTAAAACACTATTATATAAAAATATATATATAAATACTATTCTAATAAAGGAAAGAGATAGGACTTATATAAGAAAGTAAATAACCTCCTTAAGATAGGCTATTACTATAGTTACCTTCTCCTTAGATACTACTAAAAAACCCCTAATAGTAGCTTTAGCCCTAATACTAGGAATAACCTTATTATATATAGAATCTAGCTTTATAATAAGTTCTAATTAAAGTTATAGTGCCTTATAGCACTAGTTAACTATCTATATAGTTATAAGAAAATAAGTAAGGGAAGAGGTAGTTAAGAGCGCCTTACCTTAGTGTTATTATCTAGCGCTAATAATATTTACTTAGTAAGAGGAATATAAGTATTATATAAAGGCTAATAATAATAATTACTAACCTTATATAAGTAATATATCTAAGATTATCTAGACCTAACCTTATAGTAGTAACCTAGATTACCCTTACCTATAATACTTACTTAAATATACTTATTATAGGGTATATTCTATAAAGTACTATAAGGGTTAGGTTTACTAGGCTATAGAGTTAGCGCTTAGTAAAAGAGAGAGTAAAGCTTTAAATAAACTATTTACTTCTATAAAGATTATAGAGAATTATACCTTATATACTTACCCTAGACCTATACCCTAATAGAATATAAAGATTATAAAGGTATATATATAGTATACTTTTCTCTTACCTTAGTAGGAGATAATAACTTACTAGTAAGTTACTTAAGGCTAGCTAAGGAAGGGAAAAGATTCTTATAGATAATACTATTACCTAGAGGGAAATTTAAGGCTAAATTAGCTAAAATATAGGCTTAATACTACTTAGGAGTTAAATTTACTTAGAAATATACCTTCTCTTAAGCCTAGGCTAATATATAAAAAGGAAAAGGAGCTATATTAATTAAAATATAAGGACTATTAATAAAAAAGTATATTAGAAAGGTAAGAAAAGAAAGCCTATAAATATTAAGGTAAAAGAGCCTTTATAAGAAAAAAGTATAGGTATAAAAGTAAGAAAGCTTACTTTAATCTTATATTAGAATTACCTATAATAATAACACTATATATTTACTAGTTAATATAATAATTAGTAATCTTAATAACCTTAATACTAATTAGGGGGTATATTACCTTATAGTAGGGAATATAACTAATTATATACACTATATATATAGGACTATATTAGGGAAGCTAAACTATACCTTAAAAGAATATATAATATTAGAATAAGAAGTATATAAGATTTACTATAACTACTCTTTTTATAAAAGAAAAGCTTTTATCTTTCTATTTATAGGATAGAAGAATAATTAATTTAATTATATCTTCTGCCTTTAATTATCCCTTCTGATTATATCTTTGCCAAAAGTCACGTGCCGCACAGCGATACCACCAGCCCACCCAACCTCGGAGGGGCAGATTTTTGGCAGCAGCTTTTCGCAAAGAAGCTCCGAGCCTCGTCCGTTGCCCTTTTACCGCACACACATCACACACACACACGCACACACACACGCACACACACACACGAGAACACCATCATCAGCCTCGCCCCTTCCACAACCCTGATGCGCACCCAATTTCAAAAGCAGCGTCATCCATCCCCGACGAGTTGAAGAAAATCACAAACTTGACCAACGAGGACGGACCCAAAAATGGACATTCGCGTCCTCACGAGCGCAGACCTCCCCCTCATCCAGCACGCCAACCTCGAGAACCTCCCCGAGAACTACTTTCTCAAATACTACCTGTACCACGCTCTGTCGTGGCCGCAGCTGAGCTACGTAGCCGTGGACGCGTCGCGGCCGAGGAAAGGACCATATGACTACCCCAAGATTGTGGGCTACGTGCTCGCCAAGATGGAGGAGGAGCCGGCGGACGGGGTGCCACACGGGCACATTACGAGCTTGAGTGTTATGAGGACGCATCGACGGTTGGGGATAGCAGAGAAGTTGATGAGGCAGAGTCGTGAGTTTGGTCTCTTTTCCTCTCTCTTCTTTTTTTAATTGTTTTTTTTTTTTAAAAAAAAAAAAGAGAGAGAGAGAGAGTGAAGAAAGGAACAAGACGGAAATGCTGACACAAGGCAGAACTGGCCATGGTGGAATCGTTCCAAGCGAGATACGTCTCCCTCCACGTGCGCGTTTCCAACACGGCGGCGCGGCATCTGTACGAGGACACGCTGCGGTTTAAGAATGAGAAGACGGAGGCCAAGTACTATGCTGATGGGGAGGACGCCTTCTCCATGCGTCTGGACCTGAGCGGGATCAAGGCCCAGGTTGACAGGGAGGAGGAGGCGGAGGAGGAGGAGGCGGACGTGGATGGGGCCGGGGCCGGGGCCGGGGCCGAGGGCGAGGCGGCGGATGAGGGCGAGGCGGTGGGCGAGGTGGGGAGGGATCCGGGCGAGCGCAAGAGGAACATCAAGGTTGTGGTGGGGAGGAGCCGCCTCGGTGTTGGTGCGCTGGTTGAGAAGGATGAGAGTAGGTAGGGAGGGCATTTGATGGCACACGGCATGGTTGAAATGAAGCCTGGAGGACCAAGGGAGGGGGGGTTGTGTGGAACTTGGGAAAAGTGTCGCGGGAGCTCACGCGGATAAATAATTTTGTCACCGTTGCCATCCCTTGGGGAGCATGTTTTCGAACAAGACGTCAAGCTGATCATTGTTACAATCCCTGCGGATATGAAAGAGCATCCATCATGCGTTCAAGGGCCCCCCCTCTTGGAGCGTCACAAAAGCTGACATCATGTCATGATACCATGCCAATGAGACTTGGCGGCGAATGAAGCGGGTTTTTGATTCCCATAGCCCTTTGGTTCAAAAGACGGCTTACATGCACGCCTCACTCAGTACCCAGCCTCGCTGGCCGCCAGTTCCCTGGCATAGGCCTCGTCGGCCTCCATCCTCAGCATGTCCAGATTGTTGGTCAGCGCCTCAATCGCCTTCTCCAGGGCCCTCCTCTCCACACCATCACCCAGGCCGGCCGCCTGGCTGACCATTTTGCTGACTTCTGCCTCGATTTGTTCCGCGGCCTTGTGTTTGGCAGTCGATGCTGTGCCTGGAGGAGGGGCAGTAATGCCCGCCTCTTGGCCGTCGTCTTCTGGCCATGCGCCTGGTGCGCGGTCGCGCGGATTGCCTCTCCCGCGACCGGCTCCGAATGATGCTCCTCCCCCGCCAGACGGACCACCTCTTCCACGGCCTCGACTGCCCCAGCTGAAGCCTCCGGGCCCGAACGGGCCGTGAGGTCCAAGGGGGCCGTGTTCACCCAAAGGTCCATGCCGTGCCAATGGCCCATCCATATTACCTAGAGGACCGTGAGAACCGAGTGGCCCCCGTTCGCCAAGAGGTCCGTCGGGTACGAAGAAGAATGGGCTGCGTCGTGATGGGCCGTTGCAGCCTCGGACAAAGCCCTGGCTCCAAGGAGGAGGGGCGGGAGCTGCGGTCGGGGCTGGGGGCGCTGGGGGCGCAGATGGTGTACATGTCGCCGATGGAACAGGAGGCACGGCAGGAACAGAAGGCACAGGCGTCCCGAACGGGCCCCGTAGGCCTTGCGTTGAATCTCTTTTGGCTCTCCTCATCTCGCGCCTCTGGTGCCTTTGTTCCCGTCTCTCCGCTCGTCGTTGTCGTCGCTCACGCCTGCGCGTTTGCCTCTGTGCCTTCTTGATCGATTTCCACTGCGCGTGTAGCCTTTTAATTTGTGCTCTGAGAGCCTTTCTATCCACGGATTGGTCAGAGTGTGCGTCTTCCGGCATCGATCTGGTCGACTGGAGGTCTGCCCTCAACGCCTTCATGTCGCTCTTGGTGCGCATCTGGTCGGGGTTAGATGTCCAGTCCCGCAGCCTCTCCGTATACAGAGGGAGCTGGTGATCCTCGATGTCATCATAGCTGGGAAGAGAGCCGACGGAAGATTCGGAACTGCTCGAATCAACCGAGGAGACTGATGATTCCGATGAGGATCGGTTGCGGTTGTGCTTCTCGTCGCGGCGGGAATGACGGCCTCGTCCCCCATCAGCAGAACGGCGCCCCCGGTGGCCCCGGCGCCCATGACGCTCTCGGTCGTGGCGGTCGTGGCGGTCATGGTGTTCATGATGCACATCGCATCGGTCGGAACGCTGACCGTTGCGATCACGATGCCATCCTGAGCCGCCGCCAAAGGACCACGAAGGCCCTGAGGGAGGGCCATGGAGGTTATCTCGGCTCGTTGACTGTTCAGGGCCAGCCTGGCGGCTGGGTCCAGTATTCCCATCTCCCGGTCCATCACGTCGTCCCGACGAACACCCTCCCCGGGCCCTGGAGATGCCGTTGCTGCCCAGCTTGAGACCGTTGAACTGGATGCCGTTGCGGTCCCAGACAACACTATCTCCATACCGAATGCCACCACTGTCGATTGAAAATTTTCCAAAAGTGGTAGCGCATGCTTCGCGTTGTTGCTGCTGCCTCGCCCTGTCCCCGCCATCCTCGCGCTCCGCCTCCCAGCCCCCAGGCGCGAGCGCCCCTGTCTCCTGATCAAGCTTCAACTTCATCCCCCTGGGCCCAAAGAATCCATCGTTCCACTGTTGAATCGTTGCCTCAATCTCCCTCTTGGTCCCCGTCGTACTCGGCTGATTCTCGCGCACCTGCTCGAGCTGTGCCCCTACCTGAAAACAGCCACTTGTGGGACTGGCATCACTTCTAGCTTCGGCCCTCAACTTCCTCTCGATGACGGCTTCGTTTCCTCTGGTCGCATGATCCGGCAGCAAGAAGTTCACAAAGGTTGCCCAATCCTGACTAGTTACATCTCTGGCGGCCCAGTCATTCTGGTAAGGGAAGTCATCTGGCGAAGAAGTGCCTTCAACCTTGACGGAATAAACGACGACATCTCTCTGCAGACCTGGTGCCGCGGCCGGGGGTGGCCGCGATTCAAAGTACATGGTCGCGCCGGGCTGTGTGGTGGGCAAAGGTTGCTGCCGAGAGGCTTGGACGTGCGTATTCAATGATGTCTGTGGTGTCAGAGGGGGCGTATAGACGACGTCGCCGCCAGTGGAGGAGGAGACTCGCGATGCCGTGTCTGGTGAGGTGGTGGTGTTGGGCGAGCGAGGCCCGCCTGAGTTGGAGTAGATGTCTGTTTCTGAGTAGGGAGGGGGCGGGACATCATCCGCCTGCATGTGCAGGCTGTTCAAGTTTTGGCTCATGGCTGAGATGGTATGCTTCTGGTCTCTGCTCTGTGCATGGACGAGTCTGTGTGATTCCCTCGGACGACGATTGTGAAGACGTATTGAAATGGAACTGCGGTGCGGAGGTGGGCTGCGTGTGTCACACGTGAATCGGAATGGTACACCCCATTGTACAAGTACCTACTCCGTACGTGGCATGATATCAGATTAATCCATCTATCTAAACCAAGGAACTGTACTCGACTGCTCGTCTGCCTTGAACACAATCGTTGCACAAGCGTCATGGGCTTGCTGCAACGCTCAAGCTCAAAAATGACTGACAGCACTGGAAGGGCTTCTTTTGGACTCGTGGCCCCCGCCACCACTAATGCCGGGCACATTCACGACTTCATCTCGACTCATCAAGACGTCGGTGTCCATCGACCACGTCCGTGACTTGTCGTCAGCGTCCCAGAGTCAGACCCGCCATCCATCCATGAACTGGCTCGGGAGGGGAGGGGGAGGCCTCCTCGCACGCGCATTGCAGGGCCTGACCCCGCCCCCTCAGAGCCCGAACAGCCGCCACCCAATAGCAGCCCTTCTGCGGCCTTTCTGCTGACGCGGCCGCTGGAGGGACCCTTGGAGGGGACTGGGCCTGCAACCCACTCCATGTCCTCCATGTCCTCCATGGAAATTGAGGCCCAGCGGCCTCCGGCTTTTCTCAAGTCTGGTTTGATAGCAATCGTCAAGTAGCCCAATTCCGTCTTCCTTTGTTTCTGACACAAGCGTGAGCTGCACGCACCCATTCTATATCCCATCTGCGATTGAAAGCCGCTCGTCTTTTCTTTTCTTTTCTTTTCGGCCACCTCCCCTCCCCACCCCCTTGAGGCCGGATGCATGCACATCTTGTCACATCAGAGCCGCCTTCAGCGTCTTTCGATCCAGTCATCGGCCGAGGGAAATAAATCATCCATCAGAAGGGTCGCCGAGATGCAAAATGGCGTCCTCCTCCTTGTAATGGTCTGCGATCAAGCTAGCCAGGTGATCTCGCGAGTGGGTGCCCCTGCAGCAAACGTTCTTGTTAGCCATCAATCCACCGTTTTTCAAGGCAAGCTGAGGCCCGAGCCCTTACAAGTTGGTGACATAAGTGTCAATGAATTCGGCGGGTACCAGCTCTGTTACAGCACTTCGAATCTCTACATTGTTCACCATGCTTCCGTCGGCAAAGCTCACAAAGCTTGATGAATCTCCCCACTCAATGAGCGAGTCTTCGTCAAAGGGATTGACCGGACTGAGCTTGTAGACCCCTGCCAAGACAACAACCGCAATGCCTTGCTCCTTGGCTGCTCGGGCAATGGCGGCAGCTCCCGCATCCGTCACGGCACCCCCGTTGGCAACAATCGTTCTGGCGCCTAGAATCACTTTGCTCACTTGTGACATGTAGGCCATAAGGCCAGAGTTCATAACGTTTACCACCGTGATTCCCGACGTAGTGAGCTTCTTTCGGAAGTTGGCATATTGCATCTCCCCAGTCTGTTTCCGAGGAGCTTCCGTTGCGATCAAAACCGTAAATTTGCGCTTTGCTGCCGCTCGAAGAACAAATCGCTCCACAGTGGGCGACGGCTGGTGAAGGACAATATGGTCCCCCGGTCGGATTTGAACCTCTGCAAGCGCGGCAATTTGGTCATCCACCTGGCTTATCTCATCCTTGATCTCTTCGATTCCATCAATGACCTCGGATCTCAGAGCATGTACTTGACTATTCGTCTGGTGTGTAATGCGTGTTGGAGTCGATGTACCCGAATTGCGATGCGGCGAGGAGGATCCATCGCCGACCGAGGGCGGCGAAATAGAGAGGAGGTGGAAGAGGGACTTCGGGACGTTGACGGAGCTGTACGATGGCATAGGTCCCAGTCGCGGAGGCGGAACAGCAGGGTTAGACAAGTAGCCGCCCGCTGAGTCTTGCTTTGCGTATGACGAGGGAGGTGACTGAAGGAGGCTCGTGGGATCTGCGGTATGAGGTGGTGTCATGGGCGCTTCGCTCGGCGTCTCGCTTGATGCTTCGTTTCGGTCTTCAACTGCTTCGTCGCGAATGAGGGCGAGAATCCTGCGCACGATATTGCCGATGACAAGCTCCTTTGGCTGAGCCTCTACCAAACGACGGCCGATTCGAGAAACATTATCTATGAGTCCATCCACATCCTGCCACTTTGAGCGCGCAACAACTTGTAAAAGGATATGAGCGGTGGCAACGGCGCATGGCTCCGATCCTCGTATTTGCCGTCTCTTGAGGAGACTGCATAGTGATGGTTAGTGCTGCAGGTTTGCAAAGGCGCTGCGAGGCACTGGCAACAATGTGCTCCGTGGTGACCACTCACGAAATGAGGTTCTCGACGGCTGCCTCCAATGGTCGTCCTCTGAGGGATTTGAGATATTTCTCCAGGTCAGGCGCGTAGCCCGCAGTAGCAGAGGGCATCTTGACAATGTTGGACAAGAGCCCGATGGATGGAATTGCCGGGTATACTGGCTCGTGTCGCGACAAGGGGATTTGAAGCTGGGGTGGATGACTCGGAAAATGATGCTCACATATGTACTGCATTTTTGTGAGGCGGGATAGGTGGGGCATCTGCTTGCAGTCAGGGCCAAGCAGAGCATGCACGGGGCCCAGTACCTCCAACGCGGATGTTCCTCGGCAAGTGGCAGGTTTGCAGCACTGCCGAGCTTGAGGGGCTCCAGGGCTGCCGCCGGGTCATTATTATTGGCGCAGCAGCTCAGTGTCGCTCGCCGTCGAGCGCAAGTTGGCTGGGCCTGTGGACTGGCCTTTCAAACCGTGCCAGGCATCGTTTCTCAACATCAAACATCAAACCGATTTTGCGCATGGCGATTACATCCTGAGGCTCGTCTCTCCCCCAGCGTCCCGACTGCCATCAGCCAACTCAATGCAAACTCTTGAACAGGCCAGCCGGACCTCGACACTCATTTCCTATCGTCTGTGATTGATTGTCTTGAACCTTGACCCAACCGACACCACCACCTGAGCTGACATCATTTCCAACGTCCAGTCTCTTGAGGGGACCTCAGCTTCTTTTCTCCCCTCCCTTCGCGACGCGCCCGCGCACCTCCCAGCCAGCCCCTCCATCCACGTATCCCGCACCTTGTCACCTTTACCATTCGAGGATTCGTTGAATTTCATCATCCGGACAGCCTGAGATAGCCTCATGGCTGGCTGTCCGCGTCCACGATGAACTCTATCAACATCATTACCTCCCGGGTTTCGCCTTCCTCAAGTCCCAACGTCTCCCGGTCAAACAGCTTCGGCAACATCAGTGGTGGCTTAACTTCAGATGAAAAGTTACACGGCTCTGCTGGTAGCAAGCACGATCACGATTCCGAGTCGTTCCCGGGATTTGACGACGACGAAGATGAAGACGACGACGACGACGATGACGAGCAATACCACGAAAAGTCTGGCCCTACAATTGGCGAGAACACGTCGTTGCTCGACGGAAGTAAGGACGGCAACAAACGTGGCAGCTGGTGGCACTCGATACCACGAAGGTTCGTGTCCAACCTCATCAGCTCTATTCGATGGGTTCTAGCTACACTCGCGTCTCCCGGGGTCTACCTGATGGCATGCTTCTACAACGAACAAGGTGTTTTTGCACCCATAACGCAACTTAAAAAACTCTTTGGCGTTCGCAAAGGCGGAGGCATGGATGCGTACAGATCACATGGCAGCCACACCAAAACACCCTCTGTAGGAACTTCACAGCCCTCTGGATACCGCCGCATCGCACCGCGTCCTGCCTCTTCATCCGGATCATCCACCTCTGGTCAATCCTCAGAATCAGAAGGCGATTCATCCAAAAACCCGACAAGCCGGCACGGAAGATCAAAATCACTTCATCCAACAGAAGAATTGGGTTCGGCGAGGAGATCGATACGAATCAAGCTTCACAATGATGATGCCCTTCGACAGCGCAAGCAACATCGTCGCGCGCAGTCCGCAATGACACAATCAAAGACCAACGATGAAGATCTCTCTGCGCAACTCAAGTCTCCCACGTCCCCGATCGCGGCTTTGACCAAATACCCCAAGACGCCAGCCCCGCCACGACCATTGATCCCTCGACGCCAGCCCTCGTACTTGAAATTTGATGCATCTGTGAAGCACCAGAAGACTTTGATTCTGGACTTGGATGAAACTCTGATCCACAGCATGTCCAAGGGCGGTCGGAGCGGCGGTCATATGGTCGAGGTTCGGTTGAACACTGCGTCATTGGGCATGGGCAATGCCGCTGGAGGCGCTGCTCAGCATCCCATACTGTACTGGGTAAACAAGCGACCATTTTGTGATGAGTTCCTGCGGAGAATCTGCAAGTGGTTCAATCTTGTCATCTTCACAGCCTCTGTGCAAGAATATGCTGATCCCGTCATTGATTGGTTGGAAGCAGAGCGCAAGTATTTCTCTGCCAGATACTATCGCCAGCACTGCACGTACCGCCAAGGCGCGTACATCAAGGACCTGAGCTCAGTGGAACCAGACTTGAGTAAAGTCATGATTCTGGACAACAGTCCGCTGAGTTATCTGTTCCACGAAGGCAAGTAGAGGGTTCAATGACGCCAAGTGCGCCGTCGTTCATCGCTAACCTTTTCTCGTCTTTCAGATAATGCTATCCCCATACAAGGCTGGATCAACGATCCGACAGACAACGACTTGATGCATCTGGTCCCGCTGCTGGAGGGTCTTCAGTACGTCCATGATGTGAGAGCGCCTTTGGCACTTCGGGGCGGTGAGGACGGACAGCACATGGCGTGAATAATGGTAATTTCGGGACACTCATCTGGCGTTGTGAAAACTTTATGAGACGGGAGTAGCGTTTTTGAAAGCAATGCAGGGCTCAACCACCATGTTGGAACATCGTTCTTTCTGTAACGCAACATTTGTCTCTCGTACACATTCAACGAAGTAGGCTCCGCCACCACGTTTGTACAGATAAAAATGAAGAGTAGGGAGCGGTTTGTTTTATCATCGGGGGAGATGGTCGGGGGACGTGGCATATTGTTTCATCAGATAAGAGGCAGCTGCATTTCTTCCGTAGCTGGTATGGCAATTTGACAAGCATTTGAAGCGAAACGAATCAAGGTCGGTTGGGTCGACTGATAAAAATCCGGGACGCTGCCACTTTATGTCTGGTGAACGGCAGGTCTTCGCCGCCGTGCCATCCATTGCGTATCATCTGACCCAAAATTCGCCTCTGTCAACTGCGGCACAGCCCATCAATCTTGATTTTTAACCATCCATAGTTCCCTGGGACGCGGTGCGGTTTCACAGTGCAGTGCAGCAAGGACAACTTTCAATAATCGCCATGTGGCGGTGCAATCTATCTCTACACGGAGCTTCTCCCCACCCGTCCCAGATAGAACTTGTCGGGAGGGCACATGACGGGGCAAAGGTGTCCTTGACCGGCGCGTTCGTCATCAACACCCTAATCAGGAGCTTATTAGCTTCCGGATTCCAAGGAAACTTCTTGGGCAGATGGGGCTGGGGGGCGATCGTGCGAGCAGGGGTGGGTGAGCTAATAAAGCCGAGCTTTCGTCGGAGCAGATCAGGTCCTCATACTATGCCGTCGTTTTCAGGAAGTCGGCTACATTCAAGGCTTCGAGTATCCCCGAGCAAGGGCAATTCTTGCAACAGAGAATGCTAGCCATCCTTGCTATCTGTTTTTAGTTGGAAGTGGTGCCTCCCCACGCAGGGTGCATTCTGCATTCTATTGCTTTGTTGCTGTTGCATCCCGTACGAAGCTCCAAGGTCCAGAAGCTTCCATCTCATTTTGTCGAACCGCAACCGGCAATCGAGGCGCAGGAGGCAAGCCCCGCGGTCTGCGCCAGTAGGGCACACGCGGGCCAAAAATAAAATAAAAAATGAAATGAACATTCGACGTAGTCATCCAAGCACGCATGCGAATTCTCAAGTCGGAAGCCTGTTGTCAGCTTTCGTGATTGCGAGCCAAATCCGTCGGCCTCAATCCTGCTGAAAGCAAAGGCACTTGAAGTGGGCACGGGCAGAGAGCGAGCGCGTTCCTTCCCTCACAGCTACCTAGTCAAAGTGGTGACATCATCGCCCGGGACGACAAGCAAGCAAGCCACAAACGCGCGCTATGGTCCAATCGAGATGGTTAACCCAGCCAGTTGAGCATATAGCTCAGCTTTGGCTCATGTAACAGAACGTGTGGAGGGCAAGGGAGGGCGCTTTAAAAGGGAGAGGGGGGAAGCCCTTGTTCTGTTAAAAGAAAAGAGGACTCCTCGTTGCATTTCCAATTCGCTCCAATCGTAAACTTGAACACACTCACATCATCACTCCTACCATTTGTCGAGAAGAACCATCACGACTCTATACCCATTCCAATTCAACAATGTCTCTGCACTGTGAGTAACCTTCCTCGATTGCTGGATTCATTCCTCGCCATGCCGTCGATGGCCCTCGCATGAACAGCAAACCCCGTTGAGAAATCGAGGCCAAAGTTGTATCTGCGACGCATCGCCGGGTCGCGCTGCAAGGCCAAGGCGGGCAAGATGTCGCGAAAAGGGCCATCTAATAATAACACGTGTGCTTTCAATCAACAGACCTGCCCCCCGTGAAGCCCTCGGCAATTGCCCTCGGCACCTTCTTCAACCACGGCATTGAGCTGGCCGTCCTGGGTCCTGTCTTCGGCCAGACCTACCAGCGCGCCAAGCAGGCCAACACCAAGGAGGAGTTCGTCAAGTCCAAGGAGGCCAGCGGTGCCGCCATCGCCTGGGGCACTTCGTTTGTCGGATCTGCGCTGCAGAGTTACGGCGTCGCTGCCTTGATCAACGCCACTGGAACGCTGAGCTACAAGGGCGCTGCTTACCTCGGCGGTCTCATCTTCGCTGCTACTGCTGCTCCTGGAGTAAGTTTCCCCCCCCCCCTCGGCTAGTTTCTCTTGTTTCCTTAGCCTTCCCTGTCCAGAAATCCCAATTTCGCTTCCAAAACAAAAACACAACATGCTATGAGTCCCATGAAATCTTTGTGCCATGTTGTGGAGGGGTATGATGTGATGACGATGTCGTCGTCTGGAGCTCTTGACTTTTCTCTCGTCATGGCTAACTTTTTACCCCCCCCTCTACTTGCAGTTCCTCTCCCAAATCTTCACTGAGAAGCGCCCTGTCGATACTGTCGGAGTCAGCGTCGCTGCGAAGCTCGTCGAGACTATCGGGTTATCGCTGTTCCTGACCTGGTGGGGAACCCGTACCAACCCTTTTGAGTAAGGGGATCGTGAGACGGGTCGATGGAATTCCGGGCTTGGGAGCCCCCGATTGCTGGTTTCCTGTCCGTGATCCCTACTTCTACTGAGGTTAATGCTACGCTGCCTCGGCTGTCATAACTAGTAATCAAATTTTTTTGTCACGTACTACATTTTGCGCATCGATGACTGGTGAATGCGATGTTGAATGTTTGTAGCGAGCGAGCGCACGACAACTATACGTTTCCCGAGTCGTTGCCGATTGATTGACCAATCGCCCGTCGCGCCATATCTCCCTTCAAAGGGTTGGTGTTCACCGGTGCGCAACTCTTGACAGGCTTGGGTACCTTGTTACAATTTCCGATTGATTGAGGCACCTCATTTGCCATCGTCGTTTGTGGATGATTGATGATGTTGGCGTACCGAGAGTCTTGTGCGCATCCTCACATAAAACACATCACTTCACATATCGACACGAACAGCTAAAGTTTATGTCTTTTTTCCATGACATGCCTTTTTCAATTAACAATGCAGAAATAAGCCTGAACGCCGCCGTAACCCAATTCGGCCCTGCTAACCCACTGCCTCTGGTATTTTATACATCCAGATCGAACCCAGTTTCTCCGACACGTCTTTTCTTCCCTCCACCGTACGTGTCAGTTTCCAGGGGCAACATCACATCCTCGAGATTCCCATCATGTGTATGAGAGAAACCACCCTTTCCATCATTGGCAGACACCTCGGCAGTTCTTTCTCAAACAGCACATCCCAAATCAATCAATTGCCTTCCTGCCCGCCGTGCCAATTCACTCCACCCTACTGCTTTCACTTCACGCCTTGGACTCTCCCTTGGTCCAGAACGACTGCTTAGAGTACTCCTTCTGCGCCAGCTTGACGAGCGAAGCATACGTCTCGGCAAAGGACTCGCCGCCGTCCTCGTCCTTGTCCGTCGTCTTGGCAGCAGCCTTCTTCTTGCCCTCCTGCTTCTCCATGACCATCACAACACTGGTGGGACGCTTGGTCTTGGCCGCGGCGCCGAGCTCAGCCCGCGAGGTGACGAAGATGAAGGGCACGTCGTGGTCCTCGCAGAGAACGGGGAGGTGAGAGATGACGTCCATGGGGGAGATGTCGCCGGCGATGATGACCACGCCCGGGAACGACGTGTTTCCCGGCGCCGAGGCAGGCGACTTGCGGAGCGTCTTGACGACTTCCTTGACGCCGCGCTTGAGGGTACCGTTCTTGGCGGCTTGTGGACAAAAAAAAACGTCACGTCAGTAAAAATTTTTGATTTCTTTGGCAGTCGCAACTTTCCCCTTCCACCCCCCCTTTGTCATTGTCAGGGGACTCGCTCGCCGCACGGGTGGTGTGGTGCGAGTTCATGAGAGCAGAAAAAACATACCCTTTCGAATAGTCTTGTACACCTTCTTCATACCCTTCCCATCGGCCAGCGGGACCGCAAAAGGAACAACGATGCTCTCGAGCGGCACCTCCTCCGCGGGAGAGTCGGAGTCCATGTCGGAGTCCTCCGCATCGGCCTTGGCGTTCTTGCTGCTCTGCGCGGCTACATCCTGCTGGAGCCTCTCGTCCAGAACAGAAGCCAGCTTCTGCTTCTTGTCCTTCTTTTCTTTCTTGTCCTTCTTGGGTTTGGACACGCCAGCGTCTTCGCTTCGCTTCTTGTCCTTCTTGTCCTTCTTTTCGGGTCTTTCGGCGGCCATTGTGACCGAGAGAGGGGAGGGGGGGGGTTGGAAAGGGCTCGTGTAGACGGTGTGAATTTATGAAGAACAAATTGTCGGGAGACGAGACAATTGTATGCTAGAGTATTCAAGATTCTGGTTAAAAGATTATTAAGAAAGAACCCAAAAGATAGTCAATTGGGCTGTGCCTAGAGGGATATTACGTCGAGTCGACTTTTTTCTTCTTTCGCACTTCGTCCACTCTAGCGGGAAGGCCTATGAATTTTTTTTTAACCCGTTGAAACTTTTTGGATGGACTTGGAGACTGAAAGGCTTCGGTGGCTCGTTGCGCCGGTTCCGGGTCTGGTCACGTGATGTATTCTGATTAGCAAGTTGCCTTGAGAAGTGTCATGTTGAGGAGTGAATAAGCAGCTTGTGATTGGCAGGAAAAGAATACTTGAAGAACGGGCGCTATCCTGGTTCATTGACATTTTGGCCTTCCAAGTAATTTGTTGGGTCGTCAAATCACGATGTGATCTTGTATTGCGAATGCTGTGGCAGTTGATTTACGCTGCCCATGATAAGAACCTCCTGTCGAAGGAGTCCTCACTATGACAAATGAAATTGAATTGGAGGTATGCGCTCATCGCATAGCACCCTAGGTTACATAACATCTATTGCTCCCCATTGTCTAGACTATGATGTACAGTTTTGTTTTCACCAGGCATGATTCGCATTCCTATCCGGACACTTTACTCCTCGTCGCCAAACTCAGCACGTCCTTGCTTGGAGTTGAGGAAGTGGTTGCTAGGCAGATGTTAGGACATGTTATCCGAGAGAGGAAAAAAAAAATCCTGCTCAAGAAAACGCGCTGTTTAGAGAACCTACCGCTCAGTGGCCCACTCCATGAGGTAGTACGCGGCAACCAGAGGAGGAACCCAGTAGAAGATTTGACCCTTGGTGCGGCGGAAGGTGTTGAAGACTGCATCGTGGAGCGTCCCCCTCATGGGGTCCAGTCGGTTGGCAGAGACACCATAGTGAATAATGCCCTTCTGCTTGGCGCCGCCTATATCGTCGGATTAGTACCTCGGCTGTTGTGAATGCCCCTAGTGTTTGCGAATCCCATCGATGTGGTGAACCACCGCAATCCCCGTAACGCCACCATGTGTGCAGAAATCTGGCCGTCAAGGGAACAACGTCACTGTAACAGTGAACAGTGCCAGTTGATTCCCCAATCGTCCTCCCAAACGTGCTCATCGATCATCATCGCCTCTTTGACCGAGGTTGCGTCTACTTCTTGTTTGCCCAGGTTCCAACACGTCGCAGTCGGTCGCCGAAAAAAAATCCAATTACTCACCCATCTGTCCCCAGTCACCAATCCAGCTGCATAGACGTTAGCCAAGTTGATACTTCGAAGCAGGTAGTTGGCTGCATCCCGGTGACATCTGTGATACCGGTCACGAGAAAAGCCGCACGCAGAGGTGCTTCTCTCATCGCACGTCAATGACAGGAAAAGGGGGGGGGAGGGTCACTTACTTGCCAACCTTCCAATTGGGGGCACCCCCGCCGTTTAAAGCTTGCGTTGGTCTCATCGTGATTAGAATCAAAATAAAACTGCGTGACGTTGATTCCCTTTTCGCCGCGTGAACTAGGGAAAAGCGAATCGTCGGGAAAGGTCCAACCAAGTTCTGCAGACAACCCGTCATCCCGGGCTTACCCGAACAGGCTTAGCGCCACTACCACGTCCCGAAGATCAGCCTTGCTCGCTTTGTGCTTTGGCAAACTGGGGGGAATAGCTAATATAATAGAACGACAGCTCAAGTTGCTGCCTCGATCGAATTTCGTCAACCGACTCTGTTCCAGTCGCCTCTCCCCGCACCTCCGCCACCGCCCATCTCGACAAAGCACCTTCACGATCATTGTCTCTTCGAGGACGTGTTTTGCATCATGGCGGCTGCAGCGAGAGCACTCAACCTCATGTACCGGCTGGCTGTGCCGGCCACCGCTGGCGCATTTCTCGCCAGCCAGTCCATCTTTGATGTGAAGGGTGGATCCAGAGCCGTCATCTTCGACAGATTATCAGGTGTCAAGGAGAACGTGATTAATGAAGGAACACACTTCCTGATTCCATGGCTGCAGAAGAGCATCATTTTCGATGTGCGAACCAAGCCGAGAAACATTGCCACGACGACGGGAAGCAAGGACATGCAGATGGTGAGCTTGACGTTGCGTGTGCTGCATCGGCCGAATGTTCAGGCTTTGCCAAAGATCTACCAGGTATGAGGCCGCTGCCCCTTCACAGCCTTATGGCAAATGGCAGTTGGAAACTCAGCCGTCAAGTCTAACTGATCTCATCAAGAACCTCGGCGTCGATTATGATGAAAGAGTCCTGCCGTCCATCGGAAACGAGGTCCTCAAGGCCATTGTCGCCCAGTTTGATGCCGCCGAGCTCATCACCCAGCGAGAAGCTGTCTCTCAGCGAATCCAGAGCGATCTCACCCGCCGAGCTGCTGAGTTCAACATTGCGCTCGAGGATGTTTCCATCACGCACATGACTTTTGGTCGCGAATTCACCAAGGCCGTCGAGCAGAAGCAGATTGCACAGCAGGATGCTGAGCGAGCTCGGTTCATTGTCGAGAAGGCCGAGCAGGAGAGACAAGCCAACGTTATCCGTGCAGAGGGCGAAGCCGAAAGCGCCGACACCATCAGCAAGGCTATTGCGAAATCTGGCGACGGCTTGATCAAGATCCGAAAGATCGAGGCGAGCAGGGAGATTGCATCGACGCTGTCGTCTAATCCCAATGTGGCGTATTTGCCTAGCGGGAAGTCGGGCAATGGTGGGCAATACTTGTTGTCGGTTGGACGGGCTTAGTATGATGGTGTATCAATAAGGTCTGGGGGAAAGGAGGACCAAAACCTCTCCGCTTTGTCGCTGGGAATCATATGAGCGACTATGTAATTCTATCTTTTGAAAACAAAAATGATGAAAACACTCCCAGAACGAGTGCTCTGCCCGTGAACTCGTGAAGTCCATCCATGATGCTGTAATCGTAATATTCTAATCCCCCGATGCGTCTTTCGTTTCGATAAATGCTTCTGTGAGTTTTCCTCTCCCCTCGGACTTACCCGGCGGCCAAATCTCACCGTCCACCACCCTCCATCCTGCTCTCTGCATGTCCTTCCACTCATTCATGACCTTGAATCGAACCAGCTCCCCCGCTGCCCTTGCGTCTTCTGCAGAGTCATGTCCCGATACCTTTGGTCCAGTCTCCTGCTGAATCTTCTTGCGTAAATGCACGTCCATGAGCATCTTCAGGCTGTGACGATACGGCAACCCCCCCTTATGCGGGTACAACAGCACCGTATCAATGAGCGTAGGATGGACGATCCGTACGGCGTTCAAGTCGTTCTCCAATCCATGTCCGATTAGCGGGGTGGACGGCGACAGGAGCGAGAATAACAAATCTCGAGCGACCTCTGGAGACGACACTTTTTTCAGATTTTTCGCCGCGGGGCTGTTCTCATGTTTCGTCACGCCTGCTCGACTCTTGGCAGGAACTGGACTTTTATCCAAAGACGTCCAGTCAGTTGCTGTGGCCATGTCTTCAGGCCATACGCCTGAGTACCGGGAATTCAGATCGAGGATCTCGCCGATGGGCTGAACCAGGACGTCCAGCAACTCCTCACCCGTTGGCCACGCCGTGGCGGTCAGTCGGATGAGCTCCATGCCGTGAACTGTGTAGGCCATCTCGCAGTCGAAACAGACGGGCCTGTCCTCGGCGACGCTTGCATTGTCCGGCGTGGCAGCGTAGTTCAGCACGGCAGCCAACCGTTTGGGATCCCCGACCTTGAAAACATGCTTGTCGTGGGTGAAGCAGCCGGCCGTCTCTCCTACTTCCTGCCCGCAGCATAGATGGCGTTTGGGGACCCTGGACGTGTCGCCCGGAGCTTTGGCGGGGACGTACGCCTTGCCCCAGTGGAAATTGCATGTGCCGCCGGACGTCAACGCTCCGTCCTCCTCCCTGCGACCCGGGAATACTTGGAAGCGCTGTTGGCAGCGATCGCACTTTTCCCAGCCCTTGGCTGCGTCGAGTCCGCTCCGTGCTGCCGCCACCGCTTCTTCGGAGGGCACCGAGGAGACGTATCCGTGGTTTGAGAGGCCAGTCACGTCCGTGATGAGGCGTCTGAGCAGCGCGACTTCTTGGGCGCTGGTCAGCCCGGTGTTGATTTCCACGGCGTTGCCGCCACCGTTGGCTGCGTCCGTGGAACGAGGAGACTCTCTGAGGCGCTCGTCCTTCCATTGCGCCAGTTTCATTCTCTTGTACTGCATGACCTTGTTCTTCATGACGTTGGCGTACACGGCTGGCTTCTCTAGCGCAGAGGTCTGCTCGTCGTCCAGCGCCTTGTGAATGAGATGCTGGTCGGACAGGACCAGACCCGTCCCTTCATCAGTCTTCTCCTGGGACTTGAGTTCTCGATTCAGTCTGCTGTATTCCGCGTGCAACATCTTGACAAGCTTGAGCCGAGTCTCATGAGTTGCCGGTGAGTTCTTGAGGAGACGCGGGTTCAGTGACTCGGGTTTCCTCGCTTTCGCCGAATCAGTGGCTGGCTTTCCGACGGACTCGCCGCTGCCCGCTGCATGCGTGCGAGCTGGTTTGGAGGTTGACGAGGGTTTCTGTCGCGAGGTGGCCGGGCTGGACTTTGTGCTGGCGGCCTTGACATTCCGCCGGATTGGCGGTGGTGACACAGGTCGCGTGGCCGTGAGAACTGCGCTTTTGGTGCTCTCCACTTCATCGGACATCTTGCTTGCGGCTGCGGTTGCGTTTCCGACGTCTGATATTTGTTGACATGGCGAAGGGCCGTTGTACGGATTGGTCTTGATGCGTTTCTGGGGTGCGCCGTGGCCTGAGGGTGAGCGCCCACGACTGCGATTCTGAGTTTGCTGGGGCACCACCTCGTCTGTGGCCTTGTCTTGGACATGGCCGAAGATGCATTGAAAGGCTGTACAGGCTTTGCCGGCAGGGCATGGGATGTGTTTGAGCGAAAAGCTCATGATGAAGAAGGGCGGTTGGCAGAAAACATGTTCTTGTGAAGGGAGGCTCAACTTTCCGGCAGGTTTGAGATGCGACGCGTGAACCCTCCTTTGTTCCAATGCAGACAGACGTGTGCATGAAATAGTTGGCGGAAAGCACACAAATGTATGGTTTCAATGGCCGATTACGAATCAAATCGAAAGAGCTGATCAGTGATGTGATGGAGATGTAAGAGCCAGATGGAGGTTCCGCGTCACACAAAAAGTGGACCGAGGCCTGAGTGTTGTTGAAGGGGGGGGCACGTACGGAGCATGGAGTACTCACGATGGATTGGTTTGAATACACACAATGACATCACACAAATCTATACCTTCCATCTGAATCTGCCATCTATGAACCGAGTGTATGACCCTGTTGAAACCCAGTCCTCATCGACACCCAGCCCCCAACACTACATAGTGCATACGGACTACGTATCCCTTTTAGAAAAGACCTGGGATAAACCGCTTGGTTTTCCTATTCCAGACGACCCATTCCTTACCAAAGACCTCCTTCAACAGGGCTTCCTCCTCGGAGATTCGCAACCTCAACGCCATGGCATTCAAGACGGCCATCGCTGCATAACACACCAGTCCCCAGCCATGCAGGCTGTCAAGAATGCTCCGCGGGATCCAGTACGCGGGCCATCCGTCCCATCGCAGAAATAGCAACTGGAGAGGGATGATTACGAGCAAAATTCCCGTGTAGCTCGGGTGCTGGACGTAGGCGTACATTCCCGTCGTGTTCAGCTCATCGGGTCGCGTCAGGGTAAAGGTGAAGCGGCTTCCTAGAGCACCAAAAGCAGCGAGTCGTAGCGTTGCTCCGATGAAAATCAACAAGAGGCACGTTGACGAGGCCCACGTCCATCCGAAAAGATGGGGATTCAGCGGGACGTGTTGAAATGCTGCGGAGCCATGGCTATCCAGCAGAATGGTAACGACGGCGTGATGCAAGCTGAAGCCAAAGGGGATGAGACGGAAGCCCAGGACGGCTGCGGGATGGTTGACGGAAGCCAATGCTGTCCTTGCCCCGTTCCTGGCTGGGATTGGGGTTGGGAGGAGTGAGGCAGAGCGATGCGAGATATCCGGCGAGGGTGGTGGCAATGGCGAAAGAGATGGCGGACAGGGACGCCATTGTTGTCTTGTTCTTTTTCTTCTTCTTGTTCCTTTTTTTTTTTTTTTTTTTTTTCTCTTTCGCGAAAAGAATGCTGAG
This sequence comes from Epichloe bromicola, assembly GCA_023658445.1. Classification (NCBI taxonomy): domain Eukaryota; kingdom Fungi; phylum Ascomycota; class Sordariomycetes; order Hypocreales; family Clavicipitaceae; genus Epichloe; species Epichloe bromicola. The sequence continues at coordinate 1,858,165 of CP098270.1, forward strand.
ATGGTGTCGATGGCTACTAATACCTACAGTGTTGTGTATTTACCAGCAGGCTGCCAACGGGTGGTGTAATTCCCGAGGCACCATTATCGGGGTTTGCATGGCTTGCATGGTTTGCATGGGCCCAGAGGTCACATCACACGTCATTGAGATTTTTAGTCGTTCTCATGGTTTACTAATAAGTTAGTGCGAACTGCTCCCCATCCATCAGTTAGGAGGGGGGAAGGTGCGAGGCACTAACCCACCTTCTAACTTATTAAATCTATATTAAAAAGAATTTTTTATTAGGAAGGGTTTTACTCTTCTTTTTACTACTAGTAAACTAAAGCTTAGAAAATAAAAAGTTCTTATTTTAAGATCTTTTATTAGCGAACGTGTTTTTAGTAACTACGATAGGAGATAGTAATTAAAGCTTCTCTAAGCTTCCTATAGTTAAGTTATCTTATTATCTATTATTATTAGACTAGGGTAGTCCCCCTACCTATATTTTTCTTAATCCCTATTATATAAAATCCCTGCTTCTAATCTTAGAATCCCTATTCTTATATTATTATTATTATTAATCTAGAGTTATAAGAATTAGAAGATTTACTATAGAATCTATAAATAGTAGTAGTATATCTATATAATACTACTAAGTTAATAGAGTTATTATTACTAGAGAGTATTCTAGTAGGAGAAGACTATTTCCCTCTTAATAAAATAGATAATAAAGCTATAGTTAAACTTACTAGCTTTTTTAAATAACTTACTACCTTACTTATACTTAAAATACTTACTAAATTACTACTTATAATAGAGTTATATAAGTTACCCTTATCTTAAGATATTAGGACCTTTAATAGTTTTACCTCTATAAGCTAATAGTTAAGCTACTTATAATAAATATTTAAGACTATTAATAAGGGTAGGGATATTAACCTAAATACTTTTATCTAAGCTATTAATATAGCCTTAGGTAGTAAAGCTACTACCTTTATTAATAGCTTAGAATAGTTAAGGCTAATTATCTTAAAGGCTAAGAATAGCTTAGCTACTACTAGGGATTTATTTACTCTCTAATAGTTACTCTAGGAGTATTACCTTCCTAATATTATTAATAAAGAAGTTAATACTAGTACTAATATAGAAATTTAATAAAATAAAAGAGAGGCCCTTACTATATACTACTCTTATATTTTAAATATACTTTATTAAGCTAGTAATTAAAATAAGCTACTTACCCTTAACTACTCTCTTACCTTAATTAAGAGTTATACTCTTTATAACTTTATTTAGTAGTTTATTTAAGAGTTATATAATAAGTTACTTATATAGGAAGTAATTAGCTAGAATATACTAGTTACTAATAGCCTTAGAGAAGCTTAAGAATATATTAAGTAAGCTACTACTATCTTAAAGGCTAAAGCTAATCTTATAAAAATAACTATAAGAAACACTAAGATTATACTAATAGAGAAATTTATTAAGTATTAAAGTAAGTATTTTACTAATAAAGTATTATTCTAAGTATATAAGTTACTCCCTAGGTTTATAGAAGTATTAGGGAAATAAAGATAATAGTTTACCTTAGTTAATACCTTAATTACTTAGCTTTAGCTAGTAATATTATACCTTAGACTCTTAGGAATATATAGTTTCTCTAATCTCTAATAGTTTAATAAGTACTAACCTATAACACTAGTTAAATAAAATCTAACTTAAGGGTTATATTTATAGCCTTAGACTTAAGCTTAGACCTAAAATTAGAATAATAGTAATATAGAAAATAAAGTTCTAACTAACTAATAAGGTTTTACTTACCCTAGCCTAGGAACTTAAAGGGTAAACTTTACTTCCTTACCTTAGACTAATACTCCTAATTTATTTTAACTACTATAAAATATACTTATAGTAATATAGAATTTTAGTTCTTAAGGGTATATCTTAGAGTTAAGGCCTATAAATAAGTTAAAAAATTAGTATATTAATAGTATTACCTTATTACCTTATAGAGGTACTTACTTTAAATATAAAGTTACTAGATATTATACTATAAACTATACTATAACTAAAAGTAAGTTATTATAATAATAGGAATTATCCTAGTTAAAATTAATAACTCTTAGGTTTCTAAGTAAGCCTATACTTACTTAGCTTAGGTATATTTAAATAGAAATAAATAGAATAATATTAAAGTATTTAGAGTTATTAAGAAAGTAATAAATAAGTCTTTAGTTAGAGTTTATTATACCCTAATTAAACCTAGGTTTACTTCTAAGTTAGTTATACTTATAGAGAATTACTAGCTTATCTAGCTTAAGAAAAAAACCTTAACTACTTCTTAGTAATTAATAACTACTATAGACCTATAGAAGCTTAGAGCTTATTAAGCTAATATAAATATATAAGTAAAAGATATTACTAATAAGAATAAACTACTAAAGCCCTTTCTCTAAAACCTTAAAAAGGCTAATAAGAATATACTTAAGTCTATTACTTAGGGTGCCCTTAAGGTTATAATATTAATCTTAGAAGCTACACTACCCTTAAAGAAATAAAAAGAAATACCCCTTAGTAAAATACTAGATAATAGGACTCTAACCCTAGAAGTAGCTTTATTAGTAAGGGGGAAGGTAGTTAAATAAAATATAAAAGCCTTAAGTAAGATTTAGGGATATAAGGGTCTTAGTTTTATTAACTAGAAGGTATTAGTAAGTTATATCTTAGTTCTTATCTCTTTAATAAATCTATAGTAAATTAGTCTAGAGCTATTAAAGTAATTTTAGAAGCTATTATCTAGAGTAATAACTTCTAGGAAATAACTAAAGAGAAAGGTGTTATTTTTACTAAATATAAGTTCTATTTAAGTAGTGTCTAGTAAGGGTTAGAAAAGCCTTATATTAGATAACTATAATACTAAATTACTTTAAAAGTATTAGTTAAGTGCTAAGCTATTTAGGATTTTAGTCTAAGCTTATATAAGATACTAAAAAGAGTAAAACTTTAACCTTAAACCTAGATAAGCTATAGCTAACTAAGGAGCTAAAATTAATATTATATCTTATACCTTTATACTATAGGAGAATATACTAGTTTATAATCTAGGATTAGTAGGCTTCTAAAGGCTTTAAATAATTAATACTAATAAATAGGAGAATATAGTAACTTACTTTATATTAATAAGGGTAGTTTACTATAGAGTTACTTATTTAGTTTAGGCTATAATTACGCTAGATTATTAACCTAAGAATTAAACTATACTAATACTAGGACTACCCTAGTTATATAATATAGGTATAAAGTTTAATATCTAGAATTCTAAACTTATAATTAGAATTAAAGAACATAAGGATAAGATTAAGTCTATTAAAAAACCCTTAGTTACTCTATCTAACTAATAGAAAGTAATACTCTATTTAGCTAAGCTTATAATCCTAGAAAGGTATATTAGTTAGGATAATGTAAATATATCCCTAAATAATACTTTATTAGGATCTAAAGATAATAATAACTTAGATAATTTAGAAAACTAGCTTACCTAGGATAACCTAGTTAAGTTAAAAAACTAAATCTAATAACCTAGGAAGAATACCTAAGTGAATTATATTATATAGTTCCCTTTATTTATTTTTAGGTTAAACCTATAATATAGTTCTCTAAGTATACACCCTAGATTACTTACCTTATTTTAGTATAAAAGAAATATTAGCTTATAAACTAACTTAGTCTTTATATATACTTATTAAAAGTAAATTTACTTAAAAAGGATAAGTACCCTATAGAATAAAGAACTAATAATAATAAGAAAATATTTTAATAGATAAGAGATAATTAGCCTAGACTAATTATATAGGAACCCTTATTATTTCTATTTCTAATAAAGTAAAGAGTCTAGAGATAAGAGATAGACTAGAAAACCCCTATTAAGATAGTATTATTATAGTTTAAGGGTTATAGTATAACCTTAGGCCCCTTAGTTCTAAAATTAATAATAAAAGAGATTATATAGACTTTTTATATATATAGAGATTTAAATACTTTATTAATTACTAATATCCTTACTATAGACTTATATATATATATACCTTAACTAAAGAAGAATATAAAACCTTAGGTATAATCTCTAAAAAGAAGGTAATTAAAGCCTTAGAAGTACTAGTTAAATTAACTAGTAATAGAGGGAATTAAGTCTAGAATATATAAGTATATAATAGCTATAAATAGGAAGATATTAGATTAGTATATAAAGCCTATACTAGTGCTAAAGAATAAGTTTAACCTATAGGCTAAGTAATAACTTATATATAACTATTCTTATATTAAGGAGATAATATCTAGTAGTTAGTTACTACTACTAGCTAAAGTCTATAATTAACTTTTAGATCTAAGGACTAAATCTTACTATATATTTAACCTTAAGTATATATACTAGTTAATACCTATAGCTTCTAAGTTAAGGTATATATTTACCTTTAATATTCCTAGGTTTAGTTAGTTATAGCTATTTTAAATACCCTAAGGCTCTTAGTTAGTAAGGTTTATAATAACTAAAGTATTAAGGATTATACTTAGCCTAATTTCTTTACCTTACCCTAAGCCCTCTTTTACTATACCTTAAGTGCTAGGTAACCTAAGTATATTAACCTTATATATAGATAATATATTCTATAAATATACCTTATTTAAGAAGTAGTAGTCTTTTATTAAAGATTATTTACTACCTAGGCTACTATAGACTTTATTAAAGCTAAGTTTTAAAAAGGTTTCTCTTAGGATTAGTTTAATTCTTATTATTAGTTAAGTCTATAAAGTTAGAGAGAAAATATATATTAAACTAGATTAGGCTATAAAGCTAAGGGAATAGCCTATACCTTTAACTTAGACTAATATTTAATCCTTCCTAGGAGCTATTAGACTATATAAATAATAGATTAAGAACTATACTAAGATTGCTTAACCTCTTAATTAACTAACTAGAGATATAAGCTAGTAATAAAGGGACTCTAAAGCTCTATTCTTCTCTATATTAAGGGAGAAAGCTACTACTACTTTAAGTATATATAAAAATATATTTAATTTACTTACCTAAATATACTTAGATACTAGTGGATTTAGTAAAGGGTATATAGTCTTATAAGTTTAAGATAAAGTACCCTATTTTATCCTATATAACTTATTTCTATTTACTAAGACTTAGAGAAATTATAGTACTTATAAGTAAGAGCTTTATACTATTATTAAATTCTATTATAAATATAAACACTTTTTTAAATTAAGGATAAAGTTAATAATATTTATAGATTATAGACTACTTATAATATTTATAACTACTACTAGTCATAAGGGTATTTATACTAGATAGGTTACTAAACTAAGATTATTAAATATAGAGATTTAATTTATTTAGGGAAAATAGAATACTACTACTAATAGGTTATCTTATACTATTTTTCTATTAGATAACTATATAGATAATCTAACTAAATTTAGATTATAAGTTATAGCCTAAAACTAGTAGGTTTAGAAAGATAAAGTTAGAGAATATAAAAAGATGTTAAAGACCCTAGAGGCTACTAAGACTTATAGAAAACCTATGCTTAATAGAATAAGTCTAGATATAAGATAGGTAGAAATATTACCTAAGGGTAAGACCTTACTAAAAAAATACCTAAATAAGCCCTAGTATATAGAAATTATAAAGTACCTAACTACTAGATAATATAGTAAAGGGGACTTTAATTACTATATAGCCTAGAGAATAGTTATAAAGACTTAATAGTATAAACTAAAGGATAGGGTCCTTTAGTTTAAAGGAAAATATAATAAGTAGTGTTATTTAGTAAGGGAAGAAGTTAAGAATACTCTCTAAAGTACTTATAATAAGTCTAGATATTTTAGAGTAAACTTAACCTAAAGAAGGCTAACTTAGACTATATTCTAGCCTAGGATAGGGTAGATATTATAGATTATATCTTAGGGTATATACTATATATATAACACGCTTCTTAAAAAAGAAAGGCACTAAATTAACTAGTGCTAGTAAATAAACTATTTTAAGTTATAGAAATAAACTATATTAGACTATTTTTAAAGACTAAATAAAAGATTAAATAAATACTTATTATAGTTTATTATTTCTCTTAGTTTATATAGCTATTTTCTTATAGATTAACTAGTGCTATAGAGGTAGTAAATTATCTAAGGGATTAGATAAATAGGTTATTACTTACCTTAGAGGGTTTTTATACTAATCCTAGACTTATATTTATATTAGTAAAGTTATTTATATTTTTAAGGAAAAGGGAAGTAAGTTTATTAAATACTCTAAGATAATCTTATAAGAGTATTAGACTAGTTAAAGTCTTAAATTAAATTTTCTAAGGAGTATTAAGTAAAATAATAACTAATATAAAGAACTAGAATCTTTAACTTCCTAAGGTAGCTAAGGCCTTAAACTATAGATATATTAAGTCTATAAGCTATTCTCCTATAAAGGTCTTATATAGTTTAACTTAAAACTAGAAGGTAAAGCTAGGAGCTTTTCTAACTAAGAGTTCTACTAGCTAAAGTAATAAGTTTTATAAGACTCTAGTATAGCTACTAGATAAATCTCTAAAGGGAAATACTATAATATACTTTATAGGTTATATTAAGTTATATTAAAAATAGGTTATAACTAATAAGAGCTTAGAAGCTACTACCTAGAGGAGTTAATATAAATAAAAAAGGATTAAGCTATTTAAACTAGGTAATATAGTAATAGTAGTTATAGAGAGAAAGCCCCTAAAGTTATAACTACACTAGTAAGGGCTATTTTAAATTAAGGTTTAGACTAGATATACTTCCTACTAACTTATTAACTTAGATAGGTTAAAATTAAGAGAAGGTTATAGTTTAGACTTCTATAAAAATAGTTTAAAAGCCTATACCCCTTAGACTAGCTATCTAAAGATATTATAGAATTAACTATTAATAAGAAGAATAAGATTATAATAATAAGGATAATAAAGGGATCTAGAGGGGTAATATAGTATAATTAGTAAGGCTAGGATTATAGTATTAGAAAAAAAAAGGAAAAGAAAAGGAAAAAAGGAGGAAAAAAGAGATCTATAGGGTGTTAAGTAGTAGTAAGTAGGAAAAAGTAAGTTAAAGGTAAATTTAGGTTAGGGAGTGAATTAGATTACTATATCTACCTTTTTCTCTTTAATTTTACTTTCCCTTTCCTTTTTACTTCTATTTTATTTAATTTTCTTTTTCTTAAGATTTATGCTATAACTTAGATAAATTAAGTATAGTAGTTAGCTACTAAGCTTAAGATAATATACCTTTACTCTAAATCTATTATACTATTTATTTAACTATTAGAATTATTAACTATCTAATTTTCTATATATAGTTTAACTAGAGACACTAGGTAAAGTTTTCTTACTTATAATAATTATAAAGATTATAAATCCTACTAAACTATTAGTAAAAAGGCTAGAGTTTATAAAGTAAGAGATAGCTATATGTGAGAACAAAGGATAGCTAGGCAAGAGGTATAGGGGCACTTGTGTATTTACTAAAGCTTACTAGGTCTAAGTGTTATGCGCGTAAGTCACTAGCTTTTATCTAGCGGCTTGCTAGTGTTACGTGGACCTAGCCCTAGGCCTAGCATGCCTATAGGGTATACACGCTATGTTATAGGTAGGGCCTTATAATTACCTCCTTACTTATAGCTAGGCTCCTAAATGGCTTTTACTAGCTACTTTATAGCTATTTACTAACTAGTAATAGCCTCTAAAATAATAATAAATAATAGATAGGGTTTAACTATAAATTTATCTATAATTCTTTATTATATTATATACTCTTCCCTTTTATAACTATAGTAATTTTTTAATTATTTCTTATGCCTTTAGTTTCTATCTCTTCCTAGTCCTTAATTACTATATATTTATTATAGAAGATAAGTATATTCCTTTAAAAGAATATAGCTATATATATTATTTACATACTAGATACGCTAAGTTTAAGAAATATCCCCTAGCTAAGCCTATATTACTATAGATTAACTATTAATTTCCCTATAATCTATTTATAAATCTTTAAAAAATAAAATATTCTAAGTGCTATACCTAATACTATAATTATAGTAATTCTTATAAGACTATAAGTATACTACTCTTCCTATATCTTTTAGTCTTATTTTACTAATAAATTCCTATAGGCTATAGCTATAATAAGGGGTAATTTTATTAACCTCCTTATAGTTTTAGACTAGGCCTAAATACTTATAGATATCTATAGTAATATAGTAAAGGAAGACCCTAAGGACTACCTATTTTTAGAGGCCTCTTACTTCTATATTACTAAGTGTTACCTCTATCTAATAATAGGGTTTAACTATATAAATATATTACACTATATTACTTTTAGCTTAACTAGGGCTATAAAGGTTTATTAGGTTTATCTCTTTACTATATATTTACTAGTCTCTTACTTATATTTAGTAGTAGTATACCTCTATTATATACTAATAGTATATAGTATTATAATAGTAGCTACTTATTATAATATTCCCTAGCCTAATTCTAGAGTATATAAGTATTATAGTTATTCTACCCTACCTTACTATATATTTACTAATTCTTCTATAGCTAAACTACTATAAACTTAAGATTATATAGAATATAAAAATAATTTTATACCTATAATACTTAGACCTAGGGTATATCCCCTAGGGGATAGTAAAATATTATTTTACGCTAGTAATACACTAGGTAATTACTAAGGATAAGAATAGCGCTAAGTATCTTATTTATAGGGGTTAGGCTTTTTACTATAAGGGGGTAATAATAGAGAGGTTTCCCTTAACCCTCCCCACGCTTTAGGTGTGTTTTCTTTTATTATTTAGTAGGTAGTCTAAGGTAGTTTATATAGGAGTATAATAGTGGCTAATAAGGCTAGGCCTTTTTTATTATAACTCTATATCTCTTTGCCTATAACTTACCTATATATTACTACCTTTCTTATATAATTTGCTTTAGTAAAATACTTAAATTATATATTAAGCGCCTTCTATATCTTCTACTAGAACCTATTAGTTATATTTGCTTAGCTAACCCTTCTATTTTACTAGGTATTTATTACCTTTATAGGTCTTCTTATAGTCCTTAACTTCCTTAACTTTATACTTATTTTCTTTATCCTTAAGGTCTAGTATTAGTATATCCTTATCCCTAGTGTTTTTATAGTAATTCTATAGCTCTAATAGGCTTATATAAAATATATTATATAGCTATCTATACTTCTTAGGTAATACTAGTCTATATACTTATTTCCCTATAGTATTAAGTACTTAAAAAGGCCTAATAAATCTAGGGATTAGCTTCTATTTTATATCCTTAAGCCTAATATTCTTTACTAATAGTAATACTAGGTTACCTTAATATAGTATTAATAGCTAGTAACGCTAGTTATAGTACTTTACCTAGGTTTTAGTGGCTTTAGCCTAGTTCTCCTTTAGATACTCTCTAACTTTATATAGCTTTATAATATATATATATACTTCTAGTATCTTCTCTTCCTAGCTCTTACCCCTAAGAGCTAGATAAAACTTAGGTAAATAGCCTATAAGTAAATAGTTTAGGGAGTAGCTAGTGCTCCTATTTACTATATTATTATAGGTAAATTAAGCTATTAGGAGTAGCTTAGGCTATATTTATTAGTTCTTTATAATAAAATATTAAAGGTAGTGCTTAAGTACTTAGTTTATTCTTTCTATCTACCTATTAGTTTAGGGGTAAAATACTATAGAAAGCCTTTGCTTTACCTAAGATAGGTAGTATAGGTCTAACTAGAATTAGCTTATAAAGACTAAACCTCTATTAGATATAATACCCTCTAGGGCTCTAAATTATAGCTTAATCTCTTTATAGAAAAGTTCTACTAATTTAGCTATATTAATAGTAGTAGTTATAGGTAGGAAGATAGAATACTTAGTAAATTAGTCTATAATTACTAAGATTATATTAGTCTCTTGCTTACCTACTTACATAATAGGTAACCCTATAATAAAGTCTATTAAGATTTCTATTTATAGTTACCTTAGTATTAGTAGTGATTTAAGGCTTTTATATAGGTAATACTTTCTAGCTACTACCTATTAGCAAACCCTATAGCTTATAATATAGTCTAAAATAAACTTACTTATAGCTAGCTACTAAAAGTAATACTTTAGTAGCTCTAGAGTGTGCTTAGTCCTAAAGTAACCTACTAGTAGATTATTATAGTATAGCTATAGAAGCTCCTATTATAAGATAGGCTCCTAGGGAATAACTACCTAGTCTTAGTATAATAGAAGACTCCCTATACTATATAACTATAGACTAGCCTTTCCCTTCCCTTTTACTAGGGAGTTATTAACCTTACTATTCTATCTCTATAGATCTAGGTCTTAATCCTATACCTTCTATAGTAGTTACGCTAATAGTTTATTTAGCCTAGATTAGTAGGGATCTAGTAATATAATAGTCCCCTATATCTCTTATACTATACTAATATCTTAGATATATACTACCTTCTTCTTAAAATCCCCTTTAGTTAGCTAACCTTTTACTAGATTTATAGTGGCTAACTAGCTTCTTAACTAGGCTACTCTAGCTATTCTCTCTATAGGGGCTAGGGCATTTTCCTTCTCTAAAGATATTTTATTAAGCCTCTTTACGCCTAAGACTAGGGTATTTTCCTCCCCTAAAGATATCTTACTATGTCTTCTTTAATATATTAGTTTCTCTTCTTTTACTATTTTAGTAAGTACTATCTTCCTTTAAAGTTCTAGTAATAGTGCCCTATTTATTAGGGGTTTACCCTTATAATTAGACCTTCTTAATAGTGTATCCACTAGGTTACTTTTCCTAGGTCTATACCTAATTATAAAGTAAAAGGGGTAAAGGAATATATACTATTTTACTTACTTTCTATTTAACTTCTATTACCTTATAAAGGTCTATAGGTTATAGTAGTCTAATAGGACTTTAACTAGGCTTACCACACTCTTAATATAGTATTACTAGTATTTAAATAACTCTATTATAGTAAGTAGCTCTTAATTAGCTATACTATAATTACGCTTAGTATTTATAAATTTCCTTAACTAAAATACTACTATATACTAATAGCCCTTATTATCCTATTAAGATAGGATTCCTACTATTATAAAGATTAAAGTATCTATCTTAATATACACTAGTTAACTTAGGTTATAATAATAGAGAAGAGGCGCTTACTAAAAGGCCTCTTTTAGCTAGTTAAATACTAGCTATTCCTTTACTCTAAATATAAACTTCCTAGTCTAGATACTATTTTAACTACCTTTTATTAATATATAAAGAGGTACTATAATCCTAGAGTATCTATAGATAAACTATTAGTAGAAGTTATAAAACCTAAGAAAAGACTATATATCCTTAAAGCTTATAGGCTCTTTCTATTCTTAGATTATATTAACCTAGTAAGTATCTATTAAGATCCTATTAACTAATAGAATAAACCCTAGGAACTCTACTAACTCCTAGTAGAATAAACACTTTAAGGGTTTTATATATAACTCCACTAATCTTATATATTCTAAAACTTCCTTAATATATATAGTATATTCCTCCTATATCTTTAAAAAGATAAGGATATTATCTAAATATACTATATAAATAGTATTAACTAGCCTATAGAGCGCTTTATAAATATAACTTTAAAAAGTAGCTAGAGTATTAGTTAACCTAAAGGGTATTATAAGGTATTTATAGTGTCTATAATAGGTATAGAATATAGTCTTCTACTTATTACCTCTTTTAATATAAATTTAATAGTATATATCCTTAATATTAATTTTTAAAAAGTAGTAAGCTCCTTAGTACTAGTTTAGGATCTCTAAAATTAGAGGGAGAGCGTAGTAATTCTTTTATATTACTCTATTAAGTCCCTAATAATTTATATATAACTAGAGTATTCTATCTTTCTTTAGTATAAATAGAATAGGTATGCCTATAGGGCTCTTAGAGGGTTTTATCTAGCCTTTCTATAGGTTTTTATTAATATATTTATAGAGTTCTTTTAGCTTACTTTAGGAGAGAGAGTAGATTAGTCTATATAGGGGTATAGCCCTAGGTACTAGGTTAATTATATAGTTAGTCTCTTTTCTTAATAGTAAGCTTCCTACCTTATCTAATATAAATATATCTTTAAACTTATATAGTTCTAGAGAAATATCTTTAATAGTTCTATATGCTTTTACCTCCTTATTATCTTTAAGGGTAATAAACTTATCTTCTATAACCCCTATAATAGTATATATAATAGTCTTATTATATATTACTTTTATAAATTTATAGGGAGTTAATAGTAAAAAAGCTACTTTTCCTTTCTTAAATTACTATTTCTATAAATATAAGTAAAGGTATATATATTCTTCTATAAGGGTATATATTCTAATTAATATAGAGCTTCCCCCTACTCTTAGGTCTCTATCTATAGCTATATATAGTAGCTTAAGGTCCCTTTTTTCTCCTCTTAAGTCCTTAATTATAATAGGTACCTTATAGATACTATATTAAGGGACTATAAGGGCTCCTACTACCTTAATAATAGGTGCTATAGCCTTAGCCTAGTTAAGTTTATAGGTTCTTATAAACTTAATACTAATTATATTAATCTTAGCGTAACTATCTAGATTAGCTACTATTTTAATGTCTTTATACCTATAGATAGTAACTAGTGTATAAAACTAACGCCCTATTAGTACCTTAGTATTAGAGGTAGAGGTAAGGGTATTTACTTTTACCTTAGGGAGTTTTCTAGGCCTTCTTAGGGCTCTTTCTTAGGTTTCTTATAGTAATATATAAGATATCCTATACTATTATAGTTATAATACTATATCTTATCCCTAGGTTTAGTAGTATTTAGGTAAGTAGCTAGGCCCTTCTCCTAGTCCTTATTTCTTTAATCTTTATAAGGTTTATAACCTTATAGGGAGTTATTCCTATAGTGCTAAGGGTTCTTATATAGGCCTTTATCTCCTAATTACTTAGATTTTTACTTATTCTTTAGTATAGCCTCCTAGAATTACTAGGTAAGTTATATAATCTCTTCTTAAGTCTTATTAGTAATAAAGGTATATAGGTTAATATAATTCTATAGGTTAGGGAGTAACTTTATAAAGAATATAAAGGTATAAGTCTTTTCTAGGGCTCTTTCTAGGTATTTCTCTAGTAAATCTAAGAAGATACTAAACTTAATAAGGCTTTAACCCTTATATTACTTTATATTCTCTAATTATATTACTATTTATATATTATAATTAGTAGAGTCCTAAAGTAGTATAAGTGTCTAGGTCTAAAATTTATCCTAGTTATCTTTAAGGTTATCCTAGCTATTAGCTTACTATTCTTTAAGGTATCTATCCTATCTTACTCTATAATTAATATATATATAGTTAAGTATAAAAAGAATCTTCTAGTAGTTATATTAGAACTTCTTCTTTACCTTATTAAAGGTATAGTTTAGGTTATTAATCTATATCTTATATCTCTATAGGTTTATAGGATATTAGAGGTTAGTAATATTCTAAACTATAACCTCTTAGCTACTATAGCTTAAGAAAGTGCTAGCTTTTTACTACCTTTTTAATTATTCTTCTCTAGTATTATATTATAATAGATCTTAAAGCTCTTACTCTCTTTCTTATAGTTTCTAGAGTTTCTTAAGCTAGGTAATTTACTTTACTATTACTATAGCTTAGGTATAGATAGTAAGGGGTATATCTTTAATTATAGTACCTATAGAATAGGGTATATTCTTAGCTATAGTATTACCCTTATTTAGTAGCCCTTAGTTATTATCTAATATTACTCTTATAGATTAGGTAGTTCTCCCTCCTATATTACTCTTAGGTAGCTAGTAGGAGAAGCTTTAGAATTATAAGAATAAAGAATAGCTAGGTAAGAGGTATAGGGGCACTTATATATTTACTAAAGCTTACTAGGTCTAAGTGTTATACGCGTAAGTCACTGGCTTTTATCTAGTAGCTTGCTAGTGTCACGTGGACCTAGCCCTAGGCCTAGCATGCCTGTGGGGTGTGCACGCTGTGTTGTGGGCGGGGCCTCACACTATACTAGCTAAGGGAAATACTAACCTTAGGGGAATAGTAATAAAAACCTAGCTTAAGCTTAAGTAATTTAAGTTTATTAAAGATCCTTCTTACCTAGCTATAAGCTATATTAGTTAGAAGGCTAGACTATAGGGATAAGTTTATTATAATATTAGAGAGGTATCTCTTAGACTAAAGGGAACCCTTCTAGTAATTAAATATAAGGGTAAAGTCCTAATAGAGATAGTAAGCTAAATAGGAGGTAATAACCTATTTTCTAATATAGGTCTCTAGTAAGGAAAATAGTATTACCTACTACTAATAAACTAGTCCCTAAGTTTATATAACCTTATAATAATATTAATAGTAGAGAATTTAATTATAGAAAGCTTACTATTAGTAAGAACCCTAGGAGAAGGGAAAGAGGCTATAGTTAAAGGCCTAAAATAAGTCTTTATTAGATATTATATAGATTACCTATATCCTATAGCTATCTAAATCTCTAACTAGAATTAAAAGGTAATGTTTAATAAAATAAATAACTTTATAGTTAGAAGCTACTATAACCTAGTTATAGGTTATTATATTTTCCCTAAGCTAGTAATCCTATATTAGAATATGCTTATTAATAGAAATATAAAAGTAATTAAGGGTTTAATATAGTTTATAGCTAGTTAACTATTAAGAACTTAAATAACTAAGGAGTTAAAGAGGCTAGGGTTTAAGTAAAAGTCTTTAATAAAGAAGGGAACCCTAACCCTTTAAGCCTTATTAGATTAGTGTAAATAGATTTATAAATAATTAGTAGTAGGAAAACTAATTACACTATTATACGCTTATAAAAACTAGACTATTACTAAACTAGCTTACTTATTAAAGAAAAATCCTAAACTTATAAGGTAAATTACCTAAATAAAATAGCCTATACCTTATAATAAAAAAACTCTAGAAACTTTCTTAAGTATACTCCCCCTTATAGCTACCTTTAAATTTCTAGACTTTATCCTAGAGATAATAGTAAAGTTTATAAAAGTATATTTATATAATTTATTCTACACTATAGAACTCTTTATAGCTCTTATTATCTAGAATAATTTAATTAACTTCTTTACTAGTAAAATAAAGGTATTTCCTAAGGCACTTAAGAAAGTAAATAGAAAGATAATACTAAATATAAAACTAATTAGAGTTAAAGAATTTTACCTATATTTATAGTACTAGTTAAGGCTATACTATAACTATTAGGAAAAACCAAGGTCCTGCGCAGGTAAAGACAGATAAGTCCGTTGTATTAAAGTCAATAATAGTTATTCTAAGAGAGAAGAGAAGAGAGGGAAATCTAGCTATAAAGGAAAGTAAGTAAAACGCAGAAGTAAGGCCTAAAAAGGGGGTAGCAAAGGATATAGCTAATTGTGTTACGTGTATGCTTTAGCTAACTAACTAGGCCTATATTTAGTCTAGTCTTTAGCTATAATTAAGCTAATAAAGATCCGGAGGAATTAACACTAGTAGTGTCTTTTTTTCTTTGTAGCTAAAGGAGCCTAAAAATATAATAAAAATTAAATTAAAGGAAAATAAATATAAGTAAATCCCTTAATAGGAATCCGGAGCCCTAATTAGCTTAGTTAGCGTTAGTTAATTTAATTAATCTAATTACAATAGATCCTCCCCTTTTTCCTCTATTAAAGCTCTCTTTATATTACTTCTAAAGGTCTCTTAACCTATTCTTCTATATAAATTGTTAATTCGTTCGAATTAATTAAGGTTATAAGAGCCTGATTCCCTCCCGAGTACGAGGTAAAACTGCTTAGTTTGTTACACCCTAATGCCCTATTCTTTTATCTTCTTCTTATCTACCTTATAAATCTTATTATTAACTTTACCCTTATTTTTTAGTATTTTTTCCCTTATATTATTGATTTTTTAAATTTTTTTGGGGGTCATAGGTTGTGGCCAATGCATCTAATAAAATAAGACAACAATAATTACTAGCGATACCTAGCTAGTATAATAATTAACTTATAAGTAATCTTAACTATAGTAATAAATAGAACCCTAATAGAAACAAGCTTTAAGGTTATAAATACGGGGGGGGCTGTAAGGTTAGATTAAAGTTTGCGATAAACTTTGTGGTTACGTTAGCGCAAGAGTTATAGTTCGCGACCGCAGTCAAACTTAAATTCGTTCGAGTTTTACTTCTCCCGCTCATAGCATAAATTAACGTGATTCCCCCTTTCTCTGCGACCGTGTTTATTCCTACTCTACACCTCTTCTATCTTGCACCTTGTAACTTGTACTCACTTAAATATAACTTATTCTAACTTACCTTAAATCTAATTCGCTATAATCACTAGGTAGGTTATGGGTTACTAATTAACTAATTAACCCCTAACTAATCTAACTATAGTATAGCTAAAGGTAATAAAAAGGGCACTGCCCTATCTAAAATCTTAAATACTATAGTAAAAGAGAAGAAAAGTAAAGGGAAAGGAAGTAAAGATAAATTAAACCTAGAGATAATTAATAGTATTTATAATATAAGGAATTATATTATAAATACTATTAATTATCTCTAGGTTTAATTTATCTTTACTTCCTTTCCCTTTACTTTTCTTCTCTTTTACTATAGTATTTAAGATTTTAGATAAGGTAATACCCTTTTTATTACCTTTAGCTATACTATAGTTAGATTAGTTAGGGGTTAATTAGTTAATTAGTAATCCATAACCTACCTAGTAATTATATAAATTAGATTTAAGGTAAGTTAGAATAAGTTATATTTAAGTGAGTATAAGTTATAAGGTGTAAGATAGAAGAGGTATAGAGTAGGAATAAATATAGTTATAAAGAAAGGGGGAATTACGTTAATTTATACTATAAGTAAAACTTAAACGAATTTAAGTTTAACTATAGTTATAAACTATAACTATATCTTACGCTAACGTAGCTATAAAGTTTATCGCAAACTTTAATCTAACCTTATAGCCCCCCCTGTATTTATAACCTTAAAGCTTATTTCTATTAGGGTTTTATTTATTACTACGGTTAAGATTACTTATAAGTTAATTATTATACTAGCTAGGTATCGCTAGTAATTATTATTGTCTTATTTTATTAGATGCATTAGCCATAACCTATGACCCCTAAAAAAATTTAAAAAATTAATAAGTAAACTATAAGATAATTTAGGGAAATTAGAGAAAGTAATAAGCTATAATTACTTATTTATAAAGCTAGTAAGTATTTATAAGAGTTTATTTATAGATTTTATAGTAGACTATAATAGTCTAATTACCCTAAGGGAAATTAAGGTATTAATAGATTTAGCTATTAGAGTTAAGGGATAATTGCTATTGCTAATATTTGCTCTTTTTTTTCTTTTTTTTATGTTCTTTTTTTTATTTATAGTCAGGGCGACTATCTAGTGCTAGTGGACGAATTAGGAGAGGGGAAGGTGCAAGGCACTAACTTACTTTCTAACTTATTAAATTCACATTAAAAAGAATTTTTTATTAGGAAGGGTTTTACCCTTCTTTTTACTACTAGTAAACTAGAGCTTAGAAAATAAAAAGTTCTTGTTTTAAGATCTTTCATTAGCGAACGTGTTTTTCCATCCACTTGCCGAGGTCTGCAGTACGACACAGATACGAAATTGTGTGAACAAGCATCAAGTTATAGAACAACTACATGCAAGGACTCGTGTGTATCACTTGAAGGCATGCACGTGCGATTTATCAACGGTCTGGCGCATGGTGTCCTGACTGCAGCTGTGTACCGTTTTGTGCGAAGGCGCGTCTCACAGGGTTTCCTGTGGACTCGAGAACCTCATCCTTCCACCTGTTGTTTGTGGAAGGGCATGACGTGAAAGAGTGAAGCGTTGTGAGGTCAACCAACTTCTAGTGGAGACCAACCCACCAAGGCACGTGTAAGCCCCTGAAAATGAGACGCGACAATCCCTCTATGTACCTATGTACGTCGGTAATAACTCATGTATTAAGAGATGGCAACTCGCAGGTTATCAAAGTCACTGTGCAGCCCAAATCCGCAGCGGCTAGTACATGGCAGCACCACAGGAGTGAACTAAAAAAAAAAAGAAATCACTCCCCAACAAATACACATGCGTCATCCGCACCTCGCAGTCTTTTGCCAGAGCGAACCAGAACCGGATGCGCAAGTGTTTGATCACGTCCTCTGCTCGCCTTCAAATGTTGTACCTAAGCAAGACTGCCTTGCATGGTGTTCTGGTCCTCGCTTTGGGCTCCTCTTAGACCAGCCCTACGCGTCTGGCCGTCCGCTTCGACTTCCGCTCTCACGGCCTACATCAGACATCGCATCGCGAGCCCTCCCATTCTCCAGGGATTTCCTCCTCTGACCATGGCGCCTCCGACCTACCCCAAGTATGAGGGAGGCACTCCCTCGGCTCATCACTTGTGTGTGCTCGTCCACGGTGTAAGTTGTGTGACCCGTCTTCACCACAAATTGCTCGCCTCGTGCCTTTTAAACTCCCTTTGTTGAGAGAATCCTCCCCAGATTCGTTCAATCATGACCGTTCTTGCGCGACCCTTCCCTGTTCTCACATCGTTTCTTGCACATGAAATTTAGCTATGGGGCAATCCCGACCACATGCGAAACGTGGCCAAAAGCCTGCGCGACTTGTACCCTTCAAGTGAGCTACGACTTTTGTTTGCCAAGCGCAACATCGGGAGCTTCACATACGATGGCATTGAGCGAGGCGGTGAGCGAATTTGCTCCGAGATCGAGGAGGAATTACGCGCCGTACAGGAGAGCGGTGGTAAAATCACCAAAATCAGCATCGTTGGATACTCCCTTGGTGGTCTGGTCTGCCGTTACGCCGTGGGTTTGCTTTACGCCAAAGGCATCTTGGATGACCTCGAATGCATGGTACGTCGTGTTGTTCTTCTCAAATCCCTCCTTCCCTTCTTTTGGTCTTGCAAAGCGTTTTTTTTTTAACGCCCTGCTCTCTCCCAACAGAACTTTACCACTTTTGCATCCCCTCACCTCGGAGTTCGCACACCACTCAAAGGCTGGCACAATCACGTCTGGAACATCATGGGTGCTCGAACCCTCTCCATGTCGGGAAAGCAGCTGTTCACCATAGATTCATTTCGCGATACCGGACGTCCATTGCTATCCGTACTGGCGGAACCCAACTCTATTTTCATGATGGGTCTGCGCAAGTTCAAAAGACACACGCTATACACTAACATAACCAACGACAGAAGCGCTGTATATTACACGACGGGCATTACCAAGACGGACCCGTATCGCAATCTGGATTCAATCAAGGTCAACCCTCTCCAAGGTTACGGCGGCGTCCTCCTGGATCCCCTGAACCCACTCCATCCGTCGCCAATATTCCGCGGCCCTGCGACATTTTCCTCGGTCACTGGGTCCGTTGTCAACTGGGTCAAGCGGATACCATTCATGGTGACTGTCGCCGTTTTCGTTCCCATCGGTGTTCTTGCCTATCTCTGCAATTCTGTCGTCCAAAACATCCGGTCGTCCCAACGAATCAAAGTCTACGAGCGAGGCGAAGCCGGCGTCAGCCTCGATGGCTATCGAGTGCCCGTTTTGATCAAGGAACTTCGCGAAGAGGTCGAAAACACATACGAGGCCCTCAACAGCTCGCAAAACCAAGAATATCTCGCGACTGAGGACGAAGATGATGCTGATGTCATGAGCGCGGAGGACAGGCGATTGATACAGCGGGAGAGACGACTCTCCGTTCCGGCTCAGCCAACTCTTGCACTCACACCGCATCAGTTCGAAATGATTCGATCTTTGGATACGTTGAAATGGAGAAAATACCCCGTATGGATTCACAATCACCGACACAGCCATGCGGCCATTATTGTGCGCATGGACAAGAAGTCATTTGATGAGGGATGGGTAGTATTAAGGCATTTTGCTGGGGATGAGTTCTTGATCTAGACCGACTGAAAAAAAAAAGAGAAAAAAAAAAGTCCGACATTTTTTTAATAGTAAGGAACCCAGCTTGTTGCAAAGACGGGCGGCATTGAGAGAGGGAGAGGACAAGTGACGGGGACGGTGAGTAACAAGTGCCATGCCACGCATGGCCTTTGGTGGTCATGTTCAGATGCGTGATTTCTCTTCCCAGTTGTGATTAACATTTAACTGTTGGTTTGGATACTGCAGCCTCACATCTTAGGCATCACCCTCGTTCGCGATACCTTCCTATTCGGGTGTCTGACATCAGGATCCCCGCGATGTCTCGTATTTTAGCCCGAGACCTCGTATAACGCGGGGTCTGGACTATTATTCTCCGGAGCAGGGCTGCCTTTCCCTCACTTCGATCAAGATTCCGTCGAGCCAGAATACATGTCAGATTCGACTCCCGAAATCGCTCCACATTGACCATCGTATTCACGATTTCACGATGGAAGTGCGTTTTGTCATCGTGCCGCGCCGCGTAAGCATCGCCCACGTGATCGTGCCGTGATGGAGTTTGGGCTGGCAGGGGGGAATTCCGGGAAACAAGTATAAAGGTCTTGGGGCGGGCAACAAGAATCGAGCGACACTTTACTTGACATTCTTGCAACGCCATCGACTTGCCTACCAATACAACATTCATTTCAAAGAACGAAATACCATCATGCAGTTCTCGCACATCATTGCCGCCGCCGTCATGGCCGTCTCTGCCTCGGCAGTGCAAGGTAGGGCGCTATAACTGGACTCTCGTGGACGATGCTGACTTTTTTTTTTTTTTTTTTCAAAAGTCTCTTGGGACGCTGGTTACGACCAAGCCGACCGTCCGCTTACCAAAGTATCCTGCTCCGATGGACAGTACGGCCTCATGCCCAAATACTCAACGCAGGGTTCTTTGCCCAACTTCCCCAACATCGGTGGTGCTGCCGCCATCGCCGGCTGGAACTCACCGAATTGTGGAACTTGCTGGGCTCTCGAGTACCAAGGAAACAGAGTCAAGGTTTTGGCCGTCGATCACGCTGGTAGCGGCTTCAACATTGGTCAAACGGCAATGAACGCCCTTACAAACGGACGTGCCGCTGAATTAGGCCGTGTCGAGGCTACTGTCACTCAATTATCTGCTGGAGAATGTGGCTTGTAAAATTTGAAAACCTTTGTAATCACATAGAAAGAACGATGCAACCTACCACTTTATAGAATATGCTAATGCACAATCAAAAAAGCTGCGCCCGCCCATGGTATATAGACCTCGAGTCTCCCAAGACCGAAGTTTGTGTAATCAATGCTCGTTTATGATCCTGAGTCTCAATTATACTTAATGCTCGAGTTTCTCTTCCGGAGAGAATATCGACCCCAGTTCACTTGTCCAGCATTGACCTTGTCTTTTCCCACTCCTGCTTCTGTAAAGACCTTTATCGGGGCTATCTCAGACTTGATACCTTGTGGGTTTTGCTCTTGACCAGCGGGAGATTCTTCTACCAAGAGCCCGAACGATTCCGGTCCGTACATTTCTGCTGGAGAGACCTTTTTTAAAGAAGCCGCGTAGTCAATGTTCAGTGGATCATCCAGTGTTGGCAACAAGAAGAGGATGCAGTCCCAATTCTCAATATAGTCTGCAAACTGTTCGTAATCTAGACCTGGGTTGAAACCTTCGAGAGGAATCTGGAGAGCTCGGGGTTGGAAGAACGCCGTCTCGATCTGCCCCTTGTTGAGCAAGTCGGCCATAAGCTCCAGAAACTG
The DNA here is from genome assembly GCA_023658445.1 of Epichloe bromicola. Taxonomy (NCBI): domain Eukaryota; kingdom Fungi; phylum Ascomycota; class Sordariomycetes; order Hypocreales; family Clavicipitaceae; genus Epichloe; species Epichloe bromicola. The sequence continues at coordinate 1,879,976 of CP098270.1, forward strand.
TTCAATCAGGCGACGTTGACCTGCGAACACATAGCATCGTTCGTCCCTGTGGTAGCCCATATAATTGCGGGTCCGTTCGCGAGATCGTCTTTCGATTATGATATCTGTGTGGCATTTGCAGATCCCGACACTGCTGTAGTATACATGTATATCGGACGAATGCACAACGTCCAAGGCCGGCAGCTTATGAATGACGTGGGAGACCAGAGACCCGCTTAGGTATGAGTCGTAATATCCTTTGATATCTTCTTCGTTCGGCCGCTCAAGCTGCTTAAACCCTTTGCGAATGTCTTCGGATGTCGGGTTTATAAATTTCTTGATGCCAAAATAATGTGTTGCCTTCTCCATGGCTGGAGCGTGGTGGAATGATGCTGATTTGAGTTGAGTGATGAAACGGTAAAGGCAAGTTTGGACACGTGTGTAAGTTGTGGGACCAAATGAAGCAAGGAAAGTTTTAAAAGAATGAGAAGAGATGGGAAAATGAAATCCGAGTGCTGTCGCTCTTATTGAGGTGCAGCCTTTGGCTCACCCTGTTCACCCTGTGACTGCTGGCGACTGCCTTGGCCAACTGGCAAGAGCTGGCAGCTTTGTCGGAAAAAAATGAGCAGTTGCCGGCCGCCGCGTGTGAATCGACCCCGTCAAGTAACTCAAGTTTCCCCTGAACCTTTCTGCAGAGTCTACGAGCCAAATTCGACACCGTGCACTGCTTTTCTAAAAGCCAAAGGTATGACGCCTCAATCATATCTTCCAGGTATGCACGTACCTCTGACGTCTCTCAAGACAGACTCAAGGACTTCTTTATACTTCAGGAGATCCGGGGATTTATCTGCCCAGAAATCGAATTGACGAAGAACTTTCCCTATTTTACCCCCCGCTGGAGGTGTTGTACCAGTCCAGCATTCAGGAGAAGGCGGCTCTCCCCATAGAATCCTAGCTCCTCCAGGATTCCAAAATCATTCTCGCTCTTCACAAGGGCCGATAGTATGAGAGATGCACACATGATACTCCGAAGATCATACCACAATCCGTGGTGTCTGTGTCCATGAGCGAACGTCTATAGTCTTGAGGAGGCAGTCGATTCCGGACGCCAAGAGGGAGCGGAGAGCGTCAAGTTCATCACCGCTCAAATTACTGGGACTCACATAGACTGCCGTACTTGTAGCTTCGACGGATGGTGGTGAGAACGGGTTGAGAAGGGTACTAATTCGAGGCTTTTGCCCAGTTGCCGCCGCCGCCATCGAGAAATTGATACGCTCTATCATGTCCAAGTCGGTAACGTGGATGAAGTAGTAGAATATCGGTTGATACAGCCATGTTTGCATTTCGAGAAGTCGATTATCTAATGCCCAGCTCAGTTCTCTTGAGACATGACCACTAGGTCCCTGGGGATTTCCTTGGGGCGCTCGAATGATGAAGGTGGTTTCATAGTGTTGCATGGCTGGCGGAAGATGTGCTGACCATGAGGATACCTGAGCTTCAAATTCACGAGCCATACGAGTGATTGGCTTGATACAAGCCCTCGTTCGGATATGACGTTGTACCCCCGGACGGAGATACATTATCATCTGGGCTGAAGAAAACATTGACGAGGGCATTGGCAGGATACTTGCCATCGAATATCTCCCACTGCAGCACTGAGTCATCGCTGGCTCTGTGTGGAGGTGTCTGGAAAAAGTCCCTTGACGCCTCCACAGATGACGATCGAGGAAGTGCCCGAGCAGAGTCAAGAACTTCGTCTGATTCACATCTCTCGGTGTCAGATTGAACTTTTGTCGGAACACCTGCGAGTCCATTAGCGCGAAAATGTTTTCATCCCATACTTTACTCAATCGACTTGGTAAATCATATACAGTTTTGACCGGTAAGCTCTGCTTTGACATGGTCAAATTCCTGTCGCAACTGATCAAAACGGTCTAATATCTTCGCGGTGGCTGTTTCAAGGCTATAAAGGATGATGTAATCAGCTTCAACAGTATGAGACATTTCTGCTACAGCATTTACCTAAGTTTCTCAAGAGCCTCGCCAACATATTCACAAGGTTGACCACTAATCTGACACAAGCCACAAAAGGGCCTTATTTTGTCATACTTGAGCTTGCGCAGACGACTGGGCTGGCAGGCAGCCTGGCGTCGATTTGAGCCCTGATGCAAGAACAAGAAGAGCTGTGAGTCTGAGGACACGGTAGGTTTGAATCCCCCCCTCGACCCCCCCCTCCTTCACGCATCGCCTCGCTTGATTGAAGGAATTTTCCGGGTCGCGGACACCTGCTTTGTTCAATGGGAATTGTCTATTACTTACATCAGATGAATGATTATCGTTTGTTTGTACCGCGCCTTTGTCGTTTTGCTAGTGTTCCCGATCTACATCACCATCAACTCCCCGCCTCGTAGCGGAATCTTGGGAAACCGGGGTTATTGCCGCGGGGCAATGAGATTACGTTTCGTCAAGTCCGAAGGGAGGATGCAGCGAGCTTAATCAAGCAGCCAGCTGCATGGTCTGCCAAATGCAGGCAGGTCGAATCCGGCGAGTTGTCGATGCCCAAGATTTGGCATTTTGCATTTGGTGAAACACAGTGGCGCCTTTCGGGTCAATTATCCGCTATCCACAGACTCGACTTGCTTGGACTTGTGATTCCCCGTACTGGCGCGTCACGGGCCCCATCCTCTATCAGTTACCCCAATGTCTGTCTCGTCAGCAGGCTCTTCCGTGGGACGGGCGTCCTGGACCTGAGCATCGTGGGTTTCTTTCCATCAAAATTTTCAATTAGTTATCACCCCGCGTTTCGCACCTCCATTTCAAGATTTTGAGTTCAAGAGGTCTTTCTCTCGCCAGAATGGCGAAGCTCAAGGACACATTGGCAAAGTACAATGTTGCGCATAAATTGTATAAACGGTCGTTGCTCAACACTGTCTGCATAGTGGCGGGTATTTCCATCTTCTTCTTTGGTTACGACCAAGGTCTCATGGGCGGCGTAAACACCACACGAAACTATGCTGAATTGATGGGTTTCGGCCACTGGGATGAGGCGCAGCAGATTGTTGTTGTGGACAAGCCTTTGTTACAAGGAGGCATCGTGAGTCCCCCAAATCTCCAATTGCGGTCATGCGAACGTCACAGACACACGCGACTAACGCCCAACAGGTGGCCGTGTATTATCTCCCTGGGACACTCGTAGGTTGTCTTGTTGGTGGTTGGCTTGGAGACAAATATGGCCGCATCGCGACCATGGGCATTGCCTGTTTGTGGTGTGTTTTTGCTGCTGCTCTGCAATCCGCGGCACAAAATGCGACCTGGATGTTCTGTGGTATGTTTTTCTCATATGGCTTGCCAGCTATGTTTTCTCTTTCTTTTCTTTTTCTTTATTTTGGAGGGGGGTGTAGCGTGTTAACAAGGGGGAAAAAAAACAGCACGAGTGTTGAGTGGTGTTGGTACCGGTGTTCTGAATGCCATCACGCCGGTCTGGGCTACCGAGACCGCCAGCCACACGTCTCGTGGCCAATTCGTTGCCGTTGAATTTACTCTCAATATATTTGGTGTTGTGACCGCCTACTGGCTTGAATTGTAAGTTTGTATCATTTTTATCACTGAGATCTCCAAGGTTGTTGGCTAAATCCAATACATTCCAGTGGCACATCCAAGTATCAGAACCCCAACTCGTCTTTCATCTGGAGATTCCCCGTTGCTTTCCAGATCGTCCCTCTCGTTCTCTTATTAATCACTATCTGGTTCATGCCAGAGTCCCCGCGCTGGCTCGTTAAAGTCGGTCGGGAAGATGAGGCTCGATTCATTCTGCAACGTCTTCGAGGAAGTGAGGGCGAGGAGGCCGAGCTGGCCGAGGCTGAATTGCAAGAAATCATCAGCATTCGCAACTTGGAAGAGAAAACCTCCAACCAGCAGAGCTATTTCCACATGTTCTTCGGCATTGGATCGGGCAAATTGCACACGGGACGACGCGTGCAACTTGTAATCTGGCTTCAGATTCTGCAAGAATGGATCGGTATCGCCGGTATCACCATTTATGGGCCTCAGATCTTCACTATAGCTGGTATCAGTGCCGCGGATCGTCTCTGGGTCAGCGGTGTCAACAACATTACATACATGGTAGGTCAGCGGCCCAAGCTTTCTTTTCCAGTGCAGTCGCTCCTCATAATGGCTAACTGATGTTTCCCACAGTTTGCCACGCTCATTTGTGTCTTCACCCTGGATAGAATCGGTCGCCGCTGGACTCTCTACTGGGGCTCCGCCGGCCAGGGCATCTGCATGTTCGTCGCCGGCGGTCTTGCCAGAGCTACTATGAATGCAGGTGACAGCGGCAGCCGCTCACAGATCGGCGGTGCCGCCACATTCTTCGTCTTCCTTTACACGGCCATCTTCGGAGCTACTTGGCTCACGGTACCATGGCTGTACCCGGCTGAGATTTTCCCCCTCCAAGTTCGTGCCAAAGGTAATGCCTGGGGCGTGGTCGGCTGGTCCATTGGCAATGGGTGGTGTGTGCGTATTTCTTGCCCCCCCCCAAGTTTGACATGCCGTCTAGAACGTTGTTGGATCGTGCTCACACTACTCTTACAGGTGCTCCTCCTCCCAAGCATCTTCGACCGCCTCAACGAGAAAACACTCTATATTTTCGGTGGTGTCAACATCCTCAGCATATTCATCGTCTGGGCGCTGTATCCCGAATCGAACCAACGCACTCTTGAAGAGATGAACCTCGTGTTCGCCAGCGATAGCATCTGGGCGTGGGAAGCGGAGAAGAATTTGGCCCGTCTCAAGGAGGAGAACCCGCAGCTTGTGCGGCGCGCTCGGGGCGGCCGAGGAGTTGTCGATGCGGAAACGGGCAATGCCAAGACGTCCGGTGAGCATGACAAGTCGACCGTGTCCCATCTCTGATTTGATATGAAAGGATGGCCATGGCGATTGTGAGAAGATGTAATTCATGGGCGGCTCCAGCTTTGTAAACACACATCGTATGCGGTTGTTGCGTGCGTACACTTGCCATGAAGTTTCATTTACAGTCATTCTACGAGCGTGGTTGTCGACGTGACGCTTGCAGCTTGCAAGACGCCATGACAAATACACAAATACACAAATGCCTCTATTTGTCAAAAGGTTGGGAACACCCTCCTGGTAGAACCAGCGTTTCCTACAAAAAAAAAAAAAAAAAAAAAAAACTCCACATGTCTCAAAGCACCTCTATCAAGAAAACAAAGCTATCCACCAAAAAAAAAAAAAAAAACGCATAATACCACACGGCCGCTGTGCTCTATGCGAAAAAAAAAAGTAAAAACTAAAAGGGAAAATTACAAGTATGTACACGCACCCGTGCATCTAGTCATCTCATTGGCTAGTCACTATCAGCATCCGAATGCGAAAGCAGATCAGAATCGCCTTCATCATCCGTCAGGTCCACGGCCAACTTGTGGGCCTCATGCTCCATCATCTCCCTGTACGTGCTCCAGCTGAGGGCCACAAAGGCCACGATGATCATGGACCCGCCAAAGATGGCGGCCCAGCTAAGGGGCTGGCCCGTCAGGAACCAGTCTGCTATGGCGACGATGAAGATGGTCAGGAGGGCGGCGACGGACGACAAGACGGGCGAGGTGAGGGAGATGAGGACGAGAAAGCAGCCGCTGAAGATGGCGTTGGACAAGACAGCCACGAGGATGAGCCAGCAGGTGGAGGCTTCGGGGATCTCGAAACGCTCAATGTTGAGCCAGTGCAGAAAGGGGAGGGGGATCCAAAGAACGGTGAGGGTGAAGAGGCCGATGCACGAGCCGAAGACGTTGGCGAAGATGGTGCCGCGGATGGGGGAGACGCCCTCGGGGGGGCAGGCGTAGCGCTTGTAGAGGACCTCGTAGAGGCCGTAGAGGACGGAGCCGACGCCGATGACGAGATTGCCGGCGAAGCGGGAGCCCGGCGGGAGGTTCTTGGGCCCCGACGCAGCCGAGGTGGTGGCTTCGTCGTCGGGGGTGCCCGTGTCGCCGTAGGCGACGATGAGGACGCCGAGGATGGCGATGAGGACGGAGACGGACTTGTCCGCGCGGAGGGGCTCTTTGAGGATGGGCACGGAGAAGGCGTAGGCGAAGAAGGCGCTGCAGTTGTATATGGCAGTGAGGTCCGAGGGCGTCGTGAGGCTCACGGCAACGTACCAGCTCAGGCCGGCAACCGTCAGCGCAGAGGTGATGTAGATGGTCATGCGGGCGAGGTACATGACGGGGCGGCCGCGGCGGGCGACGCTCGGGGTGGTGACGTTGATGGTCTGCAGCTCGATCATGGTGACGGTCGAGAGCACGACCTGCAGGTGCTTGCGCCAGAACTGCGGCCACGGCTGGTCGCGCTTCTGGAGGCGCAGCGCGAGCAGCGTGGCCGGCCAGAGGACGATCCACGACGAGTGGGTAAAGTACATCATGCAGTAGGCCTTGGACCAGCCGAGGTCGTGCTGGACGTGGGCAGACATCTCCGTCTGCACGCAAAAGGCCACGAGTGACACGGACAGGAAGAAGCCGGCGAAGAGGTACTTCTTGCGGGCGGACGCCTTGGCGGCTTCCATGGCGGCGGCGGGATTGCGCGAGTGCATCGTCGACTGCCGGGTGAAAGAGGAGGGGGGGTGCTGCACCGTCATGGGCGGATGGAAGCCTGCCGGGGCTTCTGTCATCGGGGTCGTGAGTCGCGACGATGTTGATGATGATGATGGGCCCGAGTGTGAGCATCGTTTCGGGTCGCGGCCGGCGTCGCCATCGGCTTGGGCTTCCAGGTCGGGTTTGGGGAGGAGCGGGACGGCGGAGCGGCTGTTGCGGTGGATGGTTGGGCGGTGGTCGTTGTCCATGGCAGTTGGGGAGGGGAGGGGAGGGGAGGAAGGGATGCCAGATTTCTTTGTCGCTTTGTTCTTTATATTGGTGGATTGTGGAGGAAATGGATCTTGCTGGCGCAGGCGTCCTCTTGCGGTGTCGTCGGGAGAGGGAGAGGGAGAGGGAGAGGGAGAGGGAGAACTTGATGGCGAGAATTCAGACGATGGATGGTACGAAGCAGGATGGCGTCTTAGGCCATGGCGGGCCGAGGCTGAGGCAGTATCCGTCGATTCGCGAGGATGCTGCGAGGATGCTGCGAGGATGTTGGGTGGTTGTTGTGGGTGATTGTTGTTGGATGAATCCGGAAGCGAGCTGCATGGAGCGAGGAGAAGCCGGAGAAGCCAGAAAAGCCAGCTGTCAGGGAAGACGTCTGTGGGGTCGACGCCAGCGCCCGCAATGTCACATCCATTAGTCCGTAGTCCGTAGTCCTTAGTCCGTACTCGGTATACTCCGTGCAGTGGGTTGGCTCAAGGTGGTAGAGAGCGGGCCGCTCCCAACAAGCGGTCCCGTGGTCTGTTCTGTCTACCGAGTACGGAGAGTGCTGCCAGATAGTATCAACATTGAGATGCATCCATCCATTGATCCATCCATTGATCCATCCCCCTCCCTCGGCCCATCTGACGCGGCCCATCTGACGGGACCCCTATTTGGCGCCGGGCGCAAAAAGTGCCTCTCGCGCATCATACCCATACTCCAGATCGCCGTGCCAGTAATTGGCAGAGTCCGCCTTGGACATCTTCCACGCCTCATCCAGCGCCTTGACCACATCGTCCGGCAGCGGGCCCTTCTCCAGGTTGTCCAGGTTGCCGCCCAGCTGCTCGACGCTCGACACGCCGATCAAGATGCCGTCGTTGCCCCCCCTGACGTTGAGCGCCGAGTGGTGCACCATCCACCGCAGCGCCGTCTCAATCATGGTCAGGCCGTGCTTGTCCACGGCCCCCTCGACCAGCTGCATGGCCTTGAAGGTGCTCTCGCGGAAGTAGCGCTGGCGATAGTTGGCGCCCTGGGCAGAGCTCACGTCCGAGAAGCGTCCGCTCTCGGGCACCATGTCCTTGGACCTGATCTTGCCCGAGAAGAGGCCCCCCGCGATGGGGTTGTAGACGACCACGTCGAGCCCGTAGCGGCGGCACGCCGGCAGGAGCTCCGGCTCGATGCCGCGCGTGATGCAGTTGTACATGCCCTGGTAGATGCTGGGCCGCACCCAGTTGTTGTACTTGCACATCATCATGACCTCTGCCACCTCGTAGGCCGTGAAGTTGCTGATGCCGAGGTTGACGAACTTGCCTGCCTTGTGGAGCTTGTCCATGGCCTCGAGCGTCTCTTGGAAGGGGGTTCCGCGGTCCGGTCGGTGCAGGTAGAGGATCTGCAGGAATGTGGGAAGCAAAAGCAGACAGAGCAATGCATTAGCAGCGTGAAACTTGTTGATGGAGAAAAAAAAGAAACGGCCAAGGAGATGGCTTACGTCCACGCAGTCGGTGCCCAGCTCCTTGAGACTCGTCTCGACCGACTCAATGACCTTCTGGGCGGCATTGTCGCCATGCGCGGCCGGGTACTGTACCTTTGTGGCCAGCGTGAGTCCCCTCTCGCGCCACTTGGCCTCCCTCGTGAAGGCCTCCTGCTTCTTGCCCACGTAGACGCGGGCCGTGTCTACTTCGTTGTAGCCCCTGGACTGGAGCAGGTCGAGCGCCTTGTTGAACGTGTCCAGGCTGGTGATTCGAGCGCCATCCTCTGCCTTTGGCCCAAAGGTCATCAGGCCGAGGATGATGCGCGGCTTGTTGGTGTTTTGCACGATGAGGGGCATCTTGACGGCGTGACTTCAGGCGAGGGTTTCTCGTTTTCTTGGTTGATGGACAGGGTTCGTATCTTTGCAGAACTCGATGGCCGTTGCGAGGGTGGTGGTTTTGTTTGGGCCAAAAAGTTCTTCCCAGTCCATGATGCTGACCACAGACAAAATAAAGTGAATGACGAAACGAGGCGGGGTCGACCTTGCAAGTTGGGCTCAACTCTCGCCCCCCCCCTCCCCCCCCACCCATCCGAGCTGTAATTGTAATAGTGTTGCCATTTACTAGCCATGTCTCGTCAAAGAAAGCTCTCCTGCGACAAGACCAGTATGTATTCTCTGGCCCAATTGCGATTACAATCATCCACACCCCCGGGCACGAGTTCTCCATCCTATGCAGCGTCTGATGCAGCCAAGACGGGCGGCACAACAACAAGAGTAAACAGCAGAACAAGACGAAAACAAGATCAAAAAGCAATGCAAGTCACAGCGTGGTTCGATAAATCGGGAAAAGCAGGACCCGCTCACACACGAGTCCCACCCCGCCGGCCGGACCCGAATGGTGGCACCACAGACACAGAATAATATTACCGTATTTGTCAACGGCATTGCTCCCACGAGTCCCACCCCAGAACGTGGTGTCATGTTCAACACCAACAGCTTCCATATCTGCCCACCACCTCACCGGCATCATCCGATCTGACGCGCCCGCGCAGTCCATGCAGGACAATCTCTCTCCCATCCCCCGTCCCACGTATCAAGCACCTTCATAATGTGCCGCAATGACCGACTATAAAGGCAACAACAGGCTGCAGTGCCATGTCGCATCCATCTCTGTACCACCCATCAACAAACATTGCCATATCCCCTGTCATCATATACACTTGTCCATTTTACCTTCTCATACCCCATTGGGAATCACTTGACTCTTAAAACAAAAAAATGAACTCTGCCGTCACTCGCGCCACGAGGAGGTCCTTCTCCCTCCTCGCCGCCGCCCGATCTGCCGTCCGGGCTATCGAGTCGCATCCCTTCCAGAGACGCTCTGTTTCGCGGACATCCGCAAAGGCAGATTGGCTAGGGGAGGGGAAGCGCGTTGGCAAGCAGGCTGCGTTGTAAGCTTTCTGCTGTGCGGAATGCTTGGCCCGTTGTTGGCTAATATTGAATATTGATAGGTTCGTCCCTGGAATTACCGTCTTGCTTGGATGGCCGTACATGGCTAAGACGGTCTTTGATGGACATGTGTAAAACATTTTCGGTCCAAAGCAGCTTACTTGATTTGGGGCTGCGTGAGCGGGAATATCTAAAAAGCATTATTGTACATGGTCTCATCATTCCTTGGCGTTTAGGGGCTGCAGATATGATCAACAGAGTAAAGTTTCTGATGAGTTTTACTCTCTGAGTGATGTTTATGCACAGCAGTGTTCCCATTCGTGTTGCTTAAAAGTGCACCGACAAAACAAGAGCACCGGAATCGGGGTGTTGTTTGACATCCCAACCCATAACGCCCCCCTGCCAGATGAGACAATTCAAACCCTTCCTCGTCAAACATACGTTGAGCCACATCCCACACGCAAACTAGAGTGGGTATCGTTTGTCGTTCTCGTGCTGAAAATCGAATACATCTCGTACTCGTCCTTGGCAAGGTCCTCATCGCTGGCCCCGTCAAACGTCGTCCATCTCATTCCCCTCCGTATCCTCTCCTGCTTGGCTCTCCTCTCCATGATGGATAGCCTATGGCCTCCTGCTTCTGGCGGCGGTACCGACCCATCTCGCTTACCCCCTGGTTTGGAGCTGTTTCTAGACTTCAACCCGCTCAGTCGGCTCACTGTGCGGGCGATGAACGGTCCAAGGATGGGCACATTGACGGCAATTATGCCGATGAACTAGCCCATCTTTGTTAGTGTCGGTCAGACTGTTGAGGCAGCGTGTGCGAAATCTTTCTTTCCTCTGTTTTGGCGATTCGTTACTTACTGTCTCTCGGGCAGACCAAATGGTCGTAAAGTTGACGGTGTGAATGTCGCGTAGACTCAGGATACACCGCAGCAGAGTGGCGACAATCATGCAGACACCTGTGCATAGCCAGAGACAACAGAGGAATTTCCTGCAATCAAGTCATCATGTTAGTCTCTGGGGGGTTTCCCATCTGCCACAGACAAAGTAGATCTGGACTCACTTTGGCCACGACATGCGCACTTTCCAGAGTAACGGGATTGGAATCCACGCAATCATTAGTTCCGTGCTATTTGCAATAGACATTAGCTATACAAGCTCTGTCGTGGATGTTGCGTGGAACAACCCGCGGCGCGCCCTCACCCGACATTTGTAACAGTAACGACGTAAAAGTTTGGCACGTAGACGGCACACGCTTCTATTAGCAGTCAGCCTCGTTAGTATGTACGCCCTATTGTCATTTCTTCGCCTCGCTGGCTTCATACCTCCAGGATACGGATACACCTGCCATTTCCTATGCAACGGCGTACAATGCGTGAATGTGGCCAGGATGGCGGCAACATAGGTGATTCCACAGAGTATGGCGCAAATCTTGACCATATCCCTCTGTTTTAGATCCAGGCTAGGGAAACACATAAGTCCTCGTTGATCTTCTATTACCCCTTCACCATGTCTCAAGTGCAGGGGAACGAGTACTCACGTAAGTCGGCCGTAGAGAAATAGCATGCACGCCTTCAATGACCATATCAGGCTGATGTAGACGCACCATGCTGCAAAGAGAAACTTGCTTCCCGCAATTATCGGGGTTTTTTGTTCGTCGGTTAGCGTGAGGGCGATTTCATCCGTCATGTTTGCGATAGTGCCGAGTTTTGCTGACGGAGTTCATCATGTTAGCTTTCGGACGAACACTGACTGACTGGACCGACTCGACCGACTCGACTTACTACTGAAGTAGATCATCGACATTTCTGCCTGGAAAATATGACAATCTCAGTATGAAGCTATTGAGGAGTTGCTCTTCAAATTGTCACAAACCGTCCATAGAACCGCCGCCGCGACAGAAAAGTAGTCATCTCCATCCCATCTCCAACCTACTACTCGATATCGGCAACACAGCCGACAGAAGATGACCACTAGTCCTATCCCGAATTCTATCCAAGCTTCTCCGAGGAATGGGTTTTTGAGCATGGTCGATTTAGCCTCGCTCGCCGTGGCCATCTCGTCGTAAGTAGTCCGCTAGACGCTTCATTTCACATTGAAGCCTTCTAGTGCCTTCTAGTGTGAGGACTCATTCCAACAAAGGGTATTCGCGACTATTAAAAAAAACAAGGAAGCGATACCGTAAAAAAACTTGCCTCCTCTGCACATGTTACTCGGGTGGGATCCCAGGAGCTGTTTTAAAGGGTCACTAGTTGGGTAAAAGAATCCCGCCGTTGTTCGTCTGTGCATATCGACAGTCGCAGAACGCTTGGGCCAAACTAATGTTCCTTTTTCCTTCTCCGCATCCATCGAGACCTTTTTCTGTTCGATACGCTCTTTGTCATTGGCTGATGGCAAGAACCAGGGGACGAAATACTAATCACAGTTGGTTGGTGGTCTGTACGCATCCGCCCGCGGAACCACACACCCGGCTGAAAACCATTGGGACCAACAACATTGGCGTTTCCGTGTATTGTCGGCGGCAGACCAGGGCTGGGTCCCATGCCTCAGCCTGTCTATCCCTGTGTTGTTGGTCTGTTCCATGTTTCAAAAAAATGGACGGTGCTCTCCACAGAGGGTTGCTTTGAGATCACACAAAGTCCCATGTTGCGTCTGCGTGAGACGGTAGCTTCAAGATATGCTGGACCTGGCTGCAAGGCTGATTGTTATTTACAGGGCTCACAATGCGCGTCAGGTCAAGGCTGTGATGCGATGCGATGCGATGCTGTTCAGCTCAGCATGCTCTGAAAAGTGTGGGAAGATCTCATTGCGGTCTCGCGGCAAACATACAGTACTCATTCTTCTGTCAACGATTGCTACAGCCCAGCGGCGCGCGTCGTCGCTCGGGGATCAATAATTGGCCCATATGTGAGCCCTAGAATACTCTCCGATCAAGTAGCTGGATCCTGGTGGTCGTAATCGAGGCTAATCGTGGGAGATTTGTCTTCGTTGATGGACGATGGCCCGGTCGCCCGGTCGTGTCAGGGTAGCCTGCAGGAACGAGAAGACACGTGCACGGTGTCTGACAGGGCAGAAAACTTTGGCCTTCTCGAGAAGTATCAGTCAATGGATTCTCGGCGTGTTGAGCGAGGTATTTGCAAAACAACAGATTGTTTCATCGAGTCCGAGGATGCGCTGCTCCACAGATGTGTAGGAACTTGGGAAGACTGTTCTTTGGAATAAAGCGGTGTCAGTTCTGAAAATTGTCCACAAAACTGGGAGATTGGCATGTCTTTCTTCGGATTGATGAGCAACTTCGTTCGTGTGCACGGGCACTCGGTTCCAAAGTTCTGGTGAACGATTTGGCGCATAAACGGCGGTTGCCACCACTCTGGTTTCCACGTGTGACAGCAGTCACAGCACAGGCTCTTTGATCGTAGGTGACTTAATTCCCATCATCATTTCGTAACCAGTGACATGTCTGTCCCCGGACTAGGCTTGACCGTTTTCCCCTACTCGCTGCGAGGGTGACGAAATAAGCTGTCAGCCAAACCAGACCTGGTGAACATCCTGCCCGGCTTCAAATACACGTCACTTGTCTGATGTCCTCTCGTTATATTGTCGTTCCAGTCAGTACATCGCGTCGTGGGCTCCGCATCAGTCCTGGGAACCACCACGCCTCTCTACGCCACGAATCTCTTTACAACCGTATTCTAGCTGCGGGGGCAATCGTTGCTGCATCCGTGCTCAAAAGAATGCTGTTCAGTGGTGAGGCTGACAGGGAAACTGAACCAGGGTGAGAGAGTGCAAGGTGCCATAAGTGCGGCTCCAGTAGAAGCCGTGGAACACGGCTTTCGCTTCTTGGTGTGATGCCTCTATCATAACGTGCCCAAGTTCAGGAGGACATTTTGCTCTAGATGAGAAGATTCATGCGACGGTTAAGCGGTTAGCCGATGACTTATGATCATTCCGTAATTAACATGCATCAGCGACGCAGTAATGCAAAAAAGCCGTCGTCCCATCTGTAAGAAGAGTCAATGATCTATGAAGTTTCGACCCTTGACTCCCTTTGATAGATTTACTCGTGCCCCGCCCCACCTCACAGCTGTACGATTCGAATAGGTGTCGCCAGCCACCCACCAGCCGCCAGCCGCCAGCCAGCCGCCTCCAGTTGTAGATTAAAGTCGTATGTCACGTGCTCGCGTGTTGTCGTCGTTGTCATGTTGCCTCACCTCCCGCGTCACGAGCGCGCTATAACCACACGTCTCAATTCGGTAACATGGGTTGATTAAAATGAAAAATGAAAACGAACACCAAGTTATTGAAATTCTTGATGATGGCTGCACCGCGTCTGAAGATGACGGTCGCCCTTCAAAAGAATCTGCCTCGAATTCGAAGAAGCGAAAAGTTGATGTCGATAATGTCTCGGAGAAGGTCCACTGGACCGACGACTCAGATGAGTTGCCTGTGAAGCCCAAGAAGAGAAAGGCGAAACGAAAATCAGCGACCATAAAAGAGAAGAAGACAAAGGGTAGCAATGCTGCCGGCACACAAGATGGGATCGATCTGGGAGACCTTCCGGATTACCTGCAAGAGAGACGCCGAGGTTTTGATGCGGATAAGAAGCGCCTTCACGAGGCGGCTCTTATGCTTCCACCTGACTATACTGGAATAGAGTTCCATGAGTCACGAGGACTAGATGAACTGAGGGAAAGGCCCGAGTTTGACATTAGCAGCGGCATCAAACCATCCAGGCCATACAAGGACATTGAACTACCCCAATCAGCTGGGTTTATTCCAGCATCCATTGCTCAGTATTTGCGCGATTACCAGGTTGCGGGAGTTAAATTTCTTCATCGCAAGTTCGTTTATCAAGAGGGTGGCATCCTTGGCGATGATATGGGCCTTGGCAAGACGGTCCAAGTCGCGGCCTTTTTGACCGCTGCGTTCGGGAAGACAGGGGATGAGCGAGACGACAAGCGGATGAGAGAAATTAGGTTCTGCCCCGGTCGGTGGTATCCAAGGGTTCTAATCATCTGCCCAGGCTCTCTTATTATGAATTGGAGAAACGAGTTGACCAGGTGGGGATGGTGGCATATTGACATCTACCACGGCGCGAATAAGGATGACATTCTGGGGACTGCACGGGCGGGTCTCTTGGAGATAATGATCACGACTTATGACACTTACAAGAACAATCGTAGCGGCATTAACATGGTGGCATGGGATGCGGTCATTGCAGACGAATGCCATAGGCTCAAGGACAGGAAAAGTGAGACCACCAAAGCGCTGGAAGAAGTAAACGCCCTCTGTCGTATTGGACTGACTGGAACCGCGATTCAAAATAAATACGAAGAGCTATGGACATTACTCAACTGGACTAATCCAGGGCATTTTGGCACCAGATCCGAATGGATGCAAACGATCAGCAAGCCGTTGGCCGTTGGACAATCCCATGATGCTACTGTGGCTCAACTAAGCTTGGCCAGACAAACAGCACAAAGGCTTGTTCAAAACCTTCTACCGCGCTATTTCCTCCGGCGAATGAAGACCTTGATCGCTGATCAGCTGCCTAAAAAGACAGACCGGGTGGTTTTCTGCCCGTTATCGGACTTACAGCGCGAGGCTTATAAGACCTTTATTGGTAGTGAGCAAGTTCAGCTTCTTCTTGACCTTTCAGAGATGTGCGAGCATGGCAAAAAGCAAGGCTGGTGTTGTCGAGAAACACTTCCCGATGGAACCCGGTGGGCTACGATTGTTTTCCCCAGCATGGTAGTATTGCAGAAACTTGCTAATCATCTTGCCCTTCTCACACCATCTACGACAGACGTTGACGAGAAGCATAAGAGAGAGCTACGCACATTGAAGACCTGTATGCCAGACAGGTGGAAGCCTATGTATGAACAAAGAGACCAGATCAAAAACCTGGTAAACCCAGAGTTCTGTGGAAAATGGAAAGTCCTGAAAAAATTACTGAGGTTCTGGCATCAAAATGGCGATAAAGTGCTTGTATTCTCACACAGTGTTCGACTGCTTCGCATCTTGCAGCACCTTTTCACTAACACGAGCTACAACGTGAGCTATCTCGATGGGTCACTTACATATGAGGAAAGACAAGATGTGGTCGATACCTTCAACACAGACGCGACACAATTCGTATTCCTGATTTCGACCAAGGCCGGCGGTGTTGGTCTGAATATCACATCTGCTAATAAAGTGGTCATCGTTGACCCGCATTGGAACCCTTCGTACGATTTGCAAGCTCAGGATCGAGCATATCGAATTGGACAGACTCGTGATGTGGAGGTTTTTCGACTCATCTCTTCGGGGACGGTGGAGGAAATTGTGTACGCGCGACAAATTTACAAACAACAACAGGCAAACATTGGCTATACCGCCTCCTCTGAACGCCGCTACTTTAAAGGTGTCCAGCAGGATGAAGACAGAAAAGGTGAGATATTTGGCTTGTCCAATATCTTCGCGTACCACAGCGACAGTAACTTTGGGCTGCTGCGTGGTATCGTAAACAAGACCAATATTGCAGAGGCCAAAGCTGGTGTGCACCTGGCAGATGTAGACCTCGAGAAAGCGGCCGAGGACGCCGAGTTGCAGGGCGTTGCCAAAAAGGAAGAGGCTGATGCTGAAGATGGCGGCATGAGTCAATTGGCCAATATATTAACAGCCGAGAATCAGCAACAGCTCCTCGCGTCGGAGCGGACAGGCCCCCCTAAGAGCGATGCCATCCAAGCTATATTGACTTCAGTTGGCGTCGAATATACACACGATAACTTGGAAGTTATTGGGACGTCCAAAATAGAGGAACAGCTATCGCGCCGAGCAGCAAACAGACTATACGCGGATGGAGATATAGAAGGACAGAACGCGCTGTTTGCAGACAGCCAAGACGAGGATGATGATGGTACCGTGCTTCATAGTACGTATCGTCCACCGCAGGACGTTTGCCTTCGGCAGTTCTGCTCCATGGCACGTGAATTCGGATTTGTCAATGCCACTGAGTTTGCCCTGGTAGTGGAGAGTTGGTCACGCGAGGCGAGGCGGAACTGCCTAGATACGTTTTATCGACGACGAGAAGCGGCGTTGGAGGAAGCTCACAGCATGAAGATGAAGCAAATGGCAGAGCCCGCCACAGGTGCCGCCGCAGAAGCGGCAGCTGAAATGAAGGATGAAGTGGCGGACGTCAAGAATGAGCCTCGTAGCTCGTCACGGATGAAGTCTGAGGAATTAGATCAAAAAAAGGTGAAAACAAAGGGGTTCAAGTCCGAAGACGTCAAAAATGAAGAGAGTGGCGATGACAAGACCACAACCACAATCTTGAAGAACGATGACAACGACAACAGTGTGAAGCACGAGCTCGGCGACAAGCACGAATCCAACTCGCCAAGCTATGACTCGAAGCCCCTGAAGGGCGCTGGTGGCTCAAAGAGAAGCTCGATATTCATCTCGGACGGTGATGATGATGACGAGCTTTAGGCGGTTAAAGGAATGGCGTTCAATTTTGCATGCGTTTTGCTCCCTTGTAAGCAGGATACCCCGCGTATAGTACCAGACATTGTTACAGTATACGAAGCCGTTGCAATGCTCCATTACTTTTGGCAGTGTTGTCCCTCCCTCATTTATCGAATCGACAAATTCAAATCCAGCTATGCCAACGCCATACGAATCAATAAAAGTGTTTAAGAATCAGTACATGATTTGACTTCATCTAGACAACCATTCAGCAGTGTTGCCATGCCCAGAAAAGTGCAATATCTCAGTCAGCCATAAACCCAGACCTGCAAAAACGCCCGCACCACAAAAAAATGCCACTTCTCATTCCCAAGCCTCAATGGGTAATCAATCATCCATCATCCTCAAGATTCTCTCAAACCTCATCTACAGCAACTCAAAATCATCCAATTGATCCCTATACTTCATAATATTCCTCTTAATCTTACTACCAACCGACCAAGTGACAAAGTCCTCCGTCGACCTCGTGACCAAGTACGCCGGGTCCGTGACCGCCTCGACCCCCACGCGCACATGGCCCTGCTCAATCATCTTGGTAGCCGCCTGCACGTTCTCCGCCATGCGCAGCCGCGTCATCACGACGGGGAGTCGTCTTCGCGCAAAGGCGCTCACCGTCACGCTGTTCTCCACGGCGGACAATTTGGATTTGCTCGAAAGAATTCCCATGTCGTAGAGCTTGTTGAGGAGGAGCTCCTCGTGTTTTCGGCGGACGGCGTTGTCGGGGGGGAGGAGGGAGAGACGATGCGCAAGTTGGCGTAGGGACTGCGCGGAAAGACTCGTCAGTATTCATGATGCTTCGGCAAGCTCGTTTGTTCGGGATTGGGGGAGGGCGGGAAGTTGTACGTACGCCGCAGATTCGGTTGTATTTATGGTAATCTTCTGGCTTCTGGATCATGTACCGCCGAATGACGGCCTTGTCGCGATGGTCATTGTCGGACTTGTAGCTGATGAAGTCGGTTTTGCGGAGGAGCTTTTGCTCGTGGAACTTGAGCTTGCGCACCATGATGGCGGGTTGTGAAGTTTTCCGAGTGGTGGCCACTTGATGGGTCTGGATTATATGATATATTCTCGCTCGTTGATTGTAAGATTCGGTGAATCATCAAGACTAATGAAAGGCTGGCCGATATCCGAAAAAAAAAAAAAAAAGTTTAAGTGGGGTCGGTCCCCGTGTTGCGGCATTCGACCGACCTGACCAACCTCCAAGAATCCTCTGGTGATAACTCCTTTGCAATCGCTTCACGCCTTCGCCAGCAAGCAGCCCGCCATGCCTCCACGGCTCTTGCACAGCGCCCTACGCGCGCCATCCTCCTCCTCCCTTCTCTCCCGCGCCATCTCCTCCACTCCAACCATCGCAGCTCCTCCTCGCCAACACCCTCATCCGAACACGCTCGCAGCAGCCCCCTCCAATCCCTCCAGCAGCAGCAACCTCCTGTCCATCAGCAACGACAGATACAAGCGTGCCCCCCATCACCGGCCCGTAGGTCGTCCCGGCGAAGCAGCCAGCAACATGCTGGACCGCATCACGAGCGCGCAGCACCGGAGCAAGCTCGAATCCGTAGAGGCCCTGCGCAACGCCAAAAACTCGTCCGACTACCTGCGGCAGATGCCTCGTCGATGGGACGCCGGCGACGTGTACTCGCCGCATGATCTTAGCCCGGTCGAGATGCACAAGTGGAGGAGGAGATCGCTGAGGAAGAATGATGTGGTTGATGCCTTGGGCATTCGACCTCTGGATATGTACAAGGTACGAAGGGAATTCGCCATTTATTCACTGATGAGAAAGCTCCATTATGACCTGAACGAATGCTGATGATGGGGGCGGCGACAGAACTTCTCCTTGGTGCAGGAATTCACGACTTCGTCAGGCCAGATTATTCACTCGGCTGGCACGAGCTTGCGACCTGTTAACCAGCGCAAAATTGCAAAGATGATTCGAAGGGTGCAGGGCATGGGCATTTACCCCACTATCCACGATCATCCTGAAATGATTCGAGATGATTTCTTCCCCGATAGGAGATGAGCTGTGAGTTTGCTTTGAGGGGGGCCAAATGGGGAAGCAGAGCATGGGTAAGATCGCGAAGGCGAGGGTCCGAGGCGTTTCCATGCCTCACTTCTTATTATGTAGCCGCTATATGTACAACAGCCTAAAGCTTCGTTTTCAAAAAATGTATAAATACAAATGCCTCCAAATTCTCATCACTTCTGGTGGTCCGCTCTTTCGTACACTTCATCATGTCTTCATGACCCGCTTGATCTTGATCTGACACAGCCCGAATTCATTGAGCCGCCTGCCCACTTTGTCGAGCTCGGCCCATGCTGCTCGGTACTTCTTCTTCACCCAATCGCGGTAATTCGCTTGCAGTTCTTGCCCGGGAAGTGCATTGTGTGCGATGGCTAATCTAGACAAGGCATTAGCATTGTTTTGTGCTATTGTCATCGACAGAGTTGGGGATGGCAACAACTTACGTCGTGGCATCTGGCTCCGATCCCACAAGGGATGCCATGTTCATGAGTAGCCCTCGGATCTCTTTCTCATTACCACTACCAGCAATGGCTCCTACGTAAGCATTGTACACGGCAGGAGGCACCTCCAAGTCCATTCTCTCGATTCTCTCCCAGATTTCTCGGGCTTGCTTGTCGCCGCCGGATCTCTTCTCCAATGTCCAGAATACGGCTTCTAAACTGGCGTATGATGGGCCTTCGGCAGACCGAGTGATCTCGTTCCAGAAGTCAAGAGCCGTGATGGGCTTGTCGCAAGCGGTGTATGCCAACATCAGACCGTTGTAAAGCTTCGTGTTTGGTTGGATCGTGGTGTCCATTTTCAGCATGTTGTGTATCATTGCAAGTCCCTCGGGATCGGGATTCTGCGCCACTCCTTCCAGGTACTGAATATATGTCTCCATTGTGGGATGATAGGATTTGTTACGGTGTTGCCGCATGTGTCCGAATACATGGGAAGCCATGTCGGGTCGCTTTCGGTTGAAAAAAGCCTTCATAAGCTTCATCCGACGCTCAAAACTTGTGTCCTGGAAGAATTGTTGCAAAAGCTGGTATGCTCCCCACGCACGGGATGTGCTTGTTCCTGCGTCGAGGCAAAATGCGACAAATGCGTCTTGCACCACTTCGCGCTGCTGCTCGCTGTAGTGAAATGAGTGGATGGACAAAAGATCCATCACATCAAAGTTTTGGTCATTTTCTACAAACTTCACGCACAGAGCGCCTACTGTTTGCGGTTCCAGGAGTATTTGCTCCTCCTCAACGGCGTCGAGGAGCGCAAGAATAAGTTTAAAGTCGGGCGGGACTTGCTCTGACAGTAGAGTCAAGAACCTGTTCGACGACCGGCAAAACTCGCCAAAAATATCAGAGCCCGGTTCATTATTCCAAGGTTCATAGTGCCTGACTTGTTCGAAGGCTCGTTTCGCGCCCTCAACATCTCTAGTTTCGAGCCGCAGCTGGAGCAGAATGAGAAACGTTTCACCGTTGGGGGCAATACCCTTCTCGATGCCGAGCGCGAGGATATCCTCGGCCATTTCGGAGTCTTGTGTCTCAAGTGCCACCGTTAACAAACCGTTCATTGTGCTGACGGTTGGGCTGATGGGTCCGTTGCGATCAACCATATGTGGCATCATGGCATCTACCTCGGCAAGACTTTTCCCGAGGAGTAAAATCGACTGTAGAATCACGTCCCAGTGTTTTCGTTTCGGTTGTGACTGGCCCAATTCGAGAAGGAGAGGCACTGCCCACTCCTGAAGACCGTTGCGTCGGGCAAATGACGCGACAGTCCGATAGACTTGCGCCTGAGGATATTTTTGATTGATCGGTTGGCTGAGCCAATGCTGAGTCTCGGCCACGCGATCCTTGTTCGCAAAGTAGTCAACCATGACAAATTGAATGCCAGCATCGTACGGAACCCCATGATCCATTGCATGGGCGACTAATGCAACAAGCTCCTTTTCCTTGTCCTCTCTGGCAAGTCCCCGAGCGATTGACTCCAACAAACGGTCATCCTGTGACAAATAAGAAAAGTGGGCAGGGTTTTGCCATTCGGACAACAGCATGTGCATTGCCTCTTCCGACGCCCCAAATTCGCACAACATTTTAACGAGGTGGCTCCATTGCAGCTCGGGGTCTCCCGCTTTTCCCGAGTAATTGCCCGAAGAGCACACGGCATGTAACGCTTTTGCAAAGTCCAGATGGTTCTTCGTTCTTTCTTGTGGCTTGATATTTAGGAGGACTTGCCGTGCAATTGATAAATCGGCCGCACACAACGATTTGACATGCTGATCTTCTCGGGGACTTAATGACAGATACTCCAGCAGTCGACGACATTGAAGAGCCTGGGTACTGTTCAGCGGTATCCTCCTCTTCAGCTTGGACTGCATAAGCTTCCTCCAGGCATCCAGCAACTCTTTTCTGGGGGGTGCTCGCAAATTGTCGAGCATGCGACTCCTCCAAACCATGACTTGCATCCATCCGGGCTCGTATTCAGGTTGTCTGATCTCTCGGGGTGGCTTTTGAAATAAGACGTTGAGAAAGGTTCGTTCGAAATTTCGTCGCACCGCCGGTCGTGCGCTTGGCCGTCGCCGGGCGATGCTCGCGTAGGAAAGACATGCTGGCGCAGAAGTAGCCCGGTACGTTAGGAGCAGACGACCATGGCGGGTCAAATTCGCCCTCATGGTTGTTTCAATTTATGAAATGATGATGCTGGTACATGTCAGCAGTGAATTGAACATCGCCGCAGAAGTTTTACTCACTGAATCATCCTCAGGGTTCGCCAAATCCCATTCGTGCCATTGCAGTCGATTTGTCGATAAAGCAACACGCATATGAAGCTATGTTCACCAAGCTGCTGATAATTAATATGGGTCCGGCACGGAGTATTCTTCACTCGTTCGTCAATAGACCGTGGTTTCGCCGCGAGAAAGACTTTGCCTACCCTAAACCTCCATGCAAGAATGTCACGGCACAGGTCAATGGTGCAAGTCAGAACGCTGCAAAGAACATATATCAACTACAAATAATAAAAATAAAGAGAAGAGAAAAAACTAAACCATAGTATCATATATATAAGGGTAAAATATCCTGTATGGTATATGATATTACACGTGACTTTGCCTTATATAAGTCTATAATATTACTCTTTCTTCTCAACAACTTAGCTATAGCCTTAGGAACACCGGTCGGTCACCATAGCTAGCTAGTAAGTCAATTCACACAACCTCCGTTTCTTTCGAGTCCCTCGAGCCAACCGTTCCCCGCCGCATTATGTCTGGCTCAGGGTACCTGTCAATCTCGCCTTCGGTCAGCTCTTCATCGAAAGAGTGCACGGTCGATAAGGCCTGTAAGCTGGCCAATAGTCTGGTACTCAACCAAATTCAGACCAAGCTGAAGAAGAACCCCGCTACAAACCTATCCCCATTCCTACAGCAGCAAGCAGCATCCTACGATCAACTTGTCACAAACCTGGCCGCCACGCAAAACACAGAGAATCACAGTGAAGACGATGATTGCCCAGACCCCTCGAATGAGCTGCGTGGACTCATACTTGATGGCTCACCTGATATTATCCATCCTCTCGACGATAGGGTTCTGAAATTGTCCTTGAGGGGTGCGACGACATGCAACCTCGATCCCTCAACCAATCTGCCCATGGATATTGTTGCGGGACTCAATGAGGCGATCCAAGGAGGAGAAATTTTATGGCGACTGCACAATACATTTGTTATCGGGCTTGGGTCATCCGAAGTCGTCAAAATTAGTACCTCCCTCGACCTCGACGAAATCGATAACTTGGAGTACCTCAACAGTCTCTCTCTTGGGATTCCAATACCATTGTGTCTAGGCACTTTGAGATCAGGCCGAAGGATTTACTTGTTCATGTCTCGTGCGTCCGGCCAATCGCTTGAGATCATGTGGCCGCAACTGACGACCACCCACAAAGCATCCATCCAACAGCAGTTAATACAGACGTTTTCTACGCTACGATCTATTCCACAACCCACGGTCAGGAAAGAAATGAGGATTGGAAGTTTCGTGTCGGGCACCTGCAAGGATATGAGAAGGTCTCAGCGAGTGAGCGTCAAACCCATTCATACCGAGATTGACTTTAATGACTTTCTCTGTCACCACCATGGGAGGACACACACAGCTTGGATCAAGATGATTCAGTCCTGGATGAGAGCGGATCACAACCTGGTTGCTACTCATGGAGACCTTCATCCCCGGAATATTATGGTTGCTTGGGACGCCGAGGAAGGCGGCGACTTGCATATTACCTCAATCATTGACTGGGAATTAGCTGGATGGTATCCTGAATACTGGGAGTTTGTCAAAGCTCTGAATACGGCTGATACCAAGGGTGCCTTGGCGGATTGGTGCGAATACCTCCCCACGGCGGCGATCGGGTCTTGGCCTATGGAGTTCTCGCTTGATTTGCTTATTGGACGCTGGCTTGGGTAGGCTCGTTTTTCTCCAAAATGTGTATCACTTTTGAGCTTTTCTTGCTGGATTGCACAACGCCACTGTCTCTCTATTCTTCCCTATTCCTTCCTAGCGACATGACGTCTATGATGAAATGATACATGTCGTCCATCTCATCCGGCACTTTAACCAATGCCCCTCTTCCTCAGCGCCCGAGTACTCCTTCCACTCCACGACGAAGCCGGCTCTCGAGAGTACGTTTCTGGCTTGCCTTCCAAGTGTTACGTCGACGTAGGCGTCATCCACGCCGTGGCCAAGGAAAATCTTAGGTGAGCTCTCACATTGTGAATGAGGAACGACGCCTTGTTTGAAGCTTATTATCATGCTTCTGACGAAGGTGTCGAGTTCGTCTCCTTCAGCAGCTGCTTCAGACAGCTCTCTCTTCATGTTGCCTGGGAGAACGAGAAGTCGTTCCAGGTTTGGAGCAAACGGAAGCCAAGTGCTAGACCCCAAGAACGCCCCAATCCCACAAGCAGGACGTCGACAGAGCAATGTCCACAAACCGATCGCGCCACCTTGGCTGATACCTCCCAGGAACAAATTACCGGCTTGTCCACCGACTTTCGCGATTTCATCATCTAATAAGTCCTGCAGATATTTCACGGAGTCTTTGATACCACTGGTCTGGAGATCTTGTCTGGCAGTAATGTCGGTTAACGAGTGTGCTTCGAACCAGGCCGGAATCGACTCCTGAAATGTCGTACTCCAAAGTTCCTGCGATGAAGGGAAAACCCAACGCAACCCAGGCAACTTTTGAGTCAGAGACATGTTGTCGGACAAGTGAGATGAAAGGAACTCTCCAGCAAATTCTTGGCCGTTGCTGCCTCGCCCGTGTAGCATTATCATGGTACAGTCCACCCCCTGTTTGATTTTACACATCTACAAGCCCCACGCGGGGCAGCCACTAACAGTGCTTAGTGGCTGCTATGGGTGGAGCTGTTAGGGATATTACAGGGGTATTAGCGCTAGTTTAAGGTACTGAATAGTCCTAGTAAAACACACCTAATATAAGGTGCTTCTTACCCCGCTTAATGTCACGCTAATCCTTTGTTAGATATGTGATTGGCCTGCTACCCCTAGTCATGTACTCGTGTAAAATCAAACAGGGGGTGGGCTGTATGTGTGTAATCACGTGACTGCCTGTCCTTGGAAAACACCAATTGAAGCTGTTTTTCACAAGCCAGCTTCGACAAGCTCTGGACTCCCAGCAACCAAACCACCATGTCATCGACACTGGTCAAAGAGGCCTCGGCCCAGGCCGCCGAGACCAAACCATCCGTGGCCATCCACCCAGTCGCAATCATCGACAGCCCCCTCGCGAAAAGCGTCTCGCTCGTCCGCCCCATCCTCCTCGCCGGACTTGTCGCTCTCCGATTCAACGCTCTCGTCGCAGACCCCGTGTCGACCCTCCGAACCGCCCTCCCCTGCGTCGCCATCATTCAGTTCGCCTACGCAGTCCTGTGTCTGCCCGTCGCGGGGTCCCAAGCTGGTAAAGGAGCCAGAAAGACTCGCCCAGGCGAAAAGAAAAAGAGCGATACT
This sequence comes from Epichloe bromicola, assembly GCA_023658445.1. NCBI lineage: Eukaryota > Fungi > Ascomycota > Sordariomycetes > Hypocreales > Clavicipitaceae > Epichloe > Epichloe bromicola. The sequence goes on from CP098270.1 coordinate 1,905,239, forward strand.
AGCCCTCGAACCACCATTTCGGTACAGAAGTCCCTTCCACGCGCAGAACTCGAAACTGAGAATCTGAGACCATGATACCATAGATTTCGCTAACTCAATGCCACAGACTGCCATCATCGCGCTCCTCCTAACAGGCATCTTGACGCCTGCCGTACATATCCTTTTTGTCTTATTCGGTGCCCCGTTCCTCGACCACGTCGCTCACACGGCTCTGTGCGCGGCGCATTTTGCTCTACTTGCCATGTTTCCTATACTCTACTCGAGAGGTAGTGATGGCCAAGCCTTGACATCCGTGGCTGGTGCTTCGGCGCCGTTGGACGAAACTTTTGGCAGTCTTGTTGGTGCCGTGGTCGGGGCTTGGCTTGGCGCAATTCCCATACCCTTGGATTGGGATCGAGACTGGCAGAAATGGCCTGTTACTATACTGGTCGGCATGTATGCTGGATCATTATTGTGTAGTTCGGCGTCGGGGACTTTGTTCTATGGTAAGAGATTGGGTGGCGCACGGGAATGGGATCACAAGGGTTAACTATAAACTGGCACATCAATTTCGTGCAAAATTCAGTGCAAATTTCATGCATTGGTTTTTTAATATCTGTTTTCCCCCTCAACGGTTATGGCTAACGCATCGGATTTGTGGTGATGGATATCGGTATTGCTGGCTATACCTAGCCAGTGGAATAATTAGTATACGTGTAGAAGAACCGCAGGAATAGACTCCTAGTGTCACGCGGGGTGTGACGGGCGACATATCAAAGATTGGTCTTTGCATCAGCCTATTGCTGCATTGCCTGTCGTGGTATGAACATGGCTGTACAACCGGACGGGCGATCACCGCTTCTGTTGAACCATTCGCGGAGAGTCGGGTAAGACGTGTTTGCACATATCATTAAGAATTAGGCACAGATGCAGGTGGAGCTTGGTTGAAAACTATGACTGAATCAATGGGTATCTAGTAGTGTTCCTGTAGGAATCCAACATCCGCCTTCGACCATCTTCCTCAAACAAGCAAAGAAAACTGAGTCGTATTAGAAATCAAGGTGACCATGAGTCTCGTCACAACCAATCAGCATAGAAGTAATATTAAGGCAAAGGATATTCGCGTGCTCCGGCACCAAACCACTTGGGCCGGACGGAGGTCGGGTCAATTTCGCGGTCCAGCGATTATTCTTTCAAAATAACATAGATGGCATGGACAATACCGGGAAGGTAACCTAGGAGAACCCGATTATGTTAACGAGACTGGCATGTCTCTTTAATTTCGGGACTGGGGAGGCAAAATGAGGAGATGGTGTGCGTCTCACGAACACACCACAGGGTGGATAGCGCCAGTTCAGATGGGGACGGGGAAGCTTACCCAGAATGGTGAGGATGATGTTAAGAAAGAAATGCTTGGTACAGCCCACCTCGAGGAAGACACCCACGGGAGGCAGAATGATAGCCAAGATGATCTTGCAAATATCGCTGCGACTGTATGTTAGCCTCCCTCATTCAATGTTCATGATCAACCTCATCCTCGCTCTCATCCTGCCCGCATCAAGACGTCGGGGCCGGCACTAGCAAAATCGGCGATCCTTGTACGATGAAGGACAGCGCGCCGCCAGCCACACACAGCAGATAAATCCACGACGCCCTGCGCGCATGCCCGAGAACCAGCGTCATCCTCAATTCGGCACGGTCGGAATCTTACCTGGTGGTGAAAGGCATGATGTCGGTTGGACCAAGTTGACGCTTAAACGATGTATAGAGACGTAAGAATTTTGGGACGGTTTGATTGCTCGTATACGAAGATCCGTGAACTGTAAGAAAAGAAACGAGGAGAGTCTGCAGGCAGGGTGGGATGGGTGGAAAGAGCTCTCTTTTATTTGATTTCTAAACCAAGAAAAATTACACTCCGGCAATCTACAGCCAAGTTTTACCCCCGGGGAAGTTGGGCAACCGCGAAGCTACGCAAGGCTATGCAAAGCAAACACACACACCCCGGCCGGTTTCGGTTTGCGGAAGCGCCGATGACAACCTCGTGCCTTCCAAGTGCCAGAACGTGACAATACTGGAACCGGGCTGTTGGAAAGCCAAAACAATCAGTGGCGGACCGATTGATTAGCCCTGCCAGTTTACGGAGTAATATTCCGTTCTCAATTTCTCTACGACAGGAACAGAGCTCTTGCCAAAGTATCCCATCCAGCCGTCTTCCTCTCCTTCCATCATTGGGGGTGTGGCGGCTTGCAGCTTGTCCAATCTCAGCCGAGGTGCCCACCAATCAGCCATGCTGCTCGACCCACAGACTGATTCCTGCGTCATCGACTCGCTGTGACGAACTAGATAGCATAGCATGGACCCGGAAATCGATCAATTTCATGGGAGCTTCTTTCTTCATGCACGCGATTCGTTTCGCCATGACGAGATTCGTTGCCGGGCAATGGTAGGAAGTCGTTTGGCCAACTTGCTTCGCTGCTTCGCGAAGCAGCTTGTCCTAATGCGGAGCGCCCAATGTATTAACCGCAACAACGTACGACCTGTCAACGGCGTGTGTGGCTGGAAAGCACGAATGCGTGTCCGGACGAGAAATAACGTCATCACATCCTCAGCCAAGCTCGTGCTTATCACGTCGCATCACTAAGGAACCAAACGCCTTGTCTCTGCATCCATGTCATGTGCAACAAGCCATCATCACAGCCACAGACCAGACGCTCCGTCATATCCCAGGACATCTGCAGCAGCAGCACCGTGTTGGTTGGTTGAATGGCAAGCGATGACGATGCTGCGCCACAGATGAGTGCACAACCAGCCACACCACGGCGACAAGGGGCAATAAAATAGTACAGCACGGAGTCCTCGGTAATATCAAAACATGATCTCGTCGACATGCACTTTGGGGCTTCCTGCACGGAGTCTCGTGGCGATGATGACAGCGTCTACGTTGTTGTGTACGCAGGCAGTGTGTGAAAGACATTTCATTACATTGGTCAGCCAAGAGAAAAACCAATCAATGGGCGTCCGAGCTCAAGTGGGATCGATCGGCTGACGTGGCTTAGCAAGACATGGCCAGGGCCTATTCCGTTGAGCCCGCATTATGGAGAAGAATGAGAGACTTGAAAGACTGGCTCTCGGACATGCACCGAGATACTCTGTCAGCCAAGAAAGAAGGCATGTTCGGCTGCATCGGCGATTCGCTGTGGATGAGCATGCATGAGGTCGTCGCGGGGCGGTGAACTATGCCCAACCAAGTACGTCCGTCGTCTGAATCATTTTACAAATCTACATGACCAGGTGCCAAGTGCCCCTCCTCGCAGGTACTTTTAAGCCGCGCAGACTAGCCACTATTATTAGAGAGTCACACGGAGAGAATACAGGGTATTAAGCGCTACAAAAAGATACATCACGTTCCTCACGTTCCGTATGTATGAATCATCTTTAATATAAGGTCTATTAATCCTAGCCCCTGTCTCCTTTATTTCCTAGCCAATATCTGATTCGCTTGTTATGCAGATTTGTGAAATAATTCAAGGGGTGTATTTGTTAGGGAGACCTCCTTGAGGTATCGGATGTGTGGATGCAGCCTGCGCAATAACTAGGTTAAAACCCTTAATAAGACAATAGTGGAGATAATATATTAGAAGTACCTCTATAGACTAGTTATTACTATAGCACACTATATACCTTTTAGGTATAAAAGTTAGGTACTATTTATACCTCTAATTAACTAAAATTAAACTATTTTTATTATTTATACTAACCCTTACCTTAATAGTTATAAGCCTAGAAGGCTTTAATTACCCTTATTATTAATTATTATAGATAATATAAGCTTTATTAATATTATTAATTTAATACTTACTAATATTAAGAGATAATTACCCTTTATTATATTAATTAGTTAAAGTATATAACCTATACTTCCTTTTAACTAGTATAGTTCCCCTTTATAATACCTAAAGAAACTCTAAATATAGTATTATTATTAGAGAAAGACTAAATTAAATAGTTTATATAAATTAAGAATTATATAGAATTCTATAGTATCTAGAAATATATTAATCTAAATTAGAATAAACTACTTAAAGAACCTATAATACCTATATACCTATAAAGAGGTCTAAAACTAGAGATTATAGAGAATAACCCTAATACTATTAAAGATTAGAAACTTACTTATAAAAATATAAAAGATAAATATAACTTCTAATATAGAGATTTATAAGTTAATCTTATAAAGTATTATAACCTATTAAAGTAAATACTAAAGATTAGGGAATATATCTATAAGACTCTCTTAAAGAATATTTAAGACTTCTTTAACTTTAATACTAAAGAGAAAAAAAAGTAATTAGTTTATTAGTACTTTTAAAGAATATTAAAGCTTCTTTAAGATTAGTATAAGCTAAATACTTAGAAAATACTAATTCTTATAGAAATATACCTTAATAATTACTTATAAGCTAAAAGTACTTATAATTAGTATAAATAAGTAATAATAATAAAGGTACTATAAAGAAATTATTAGGATTTAGAGACTTAATAAACTAAGAAGATAATACTATATAAGTTTATAATTTCTTTTTATAGTAAATTTAAGTTATTCTAGAAGAAATAAAATAATTTACTTAATAAAGGTATAAACTAAAGCTTCCTTAAAGCTATTATAGAGTTTAAAAGAGATTATAAAGCTTCTTAAAGTATACTAAAGTTAGCTAATATACTTATTACTAATAAATTAAGTAGTTAAAGTAAATTAGAGAAAAAGAAATACCTTAGATATATAAACTATAATATTTATAATACCTTAAAGTAGTAGGAATTCTATAATTTATTTAAGGCTATATATAAGCTAGAGGCTATACTAAAGAACTAGAAAGTTAGGAAAAACTCTAAAGAGAATATTAAAAGGTATCTTAAAGAGAATCTATAAGAAAAGTCTAAGGTAATAAGTTAGAAACTAAAGAAGAAAAATAGTATAATATTTATACCTTTATAAAATCTAACTAATAACTTAGTTATAGTTACCCCTAGTAAGAAAACTATAAATATATTATTATTTATACACTTTAAATAAGGTTAATAAGTAAAGAAAAGCATAAATTTAATAACTAATACTATAGATAGCTTAGAATTAAGGTAGAATATAGTTCTCTATAACTCTAGAGCTAATATTTATATATTTAATAATATCTACTAGTTTAATTAATCTAAATTTAATAGAAATATTATAATAGAGATTAAAGCTAAAGGTATAATATATATAGCTTTAGGATAGGGCCTTATATATATCTCTATTATAGATCCTATATTATAGAATATAAGGATATTAGTATTAGAGACTATGCTATTTATTCTAGAATTCTATGTTAATCTAGTATTAGTAATAATTCTTATAAGGGTAGGTATTTTCTAGAATTAGAAGAAGTTATTTCTATATTAAGGGATAATACCTATAGCTAAAGTCTATAATATTAATAAGCTTTATATATTATTAAGACTATTAGAGAATCTAAAGAAAGCCTATACTATATCTAGTAAAGCACTAAGACTACTTATAAGAGAAAATATAGACCTTTAGTATTAATAATATAGTTATCCTAGTATTAAGGTATTTATAAAGCTTATAAATATAGCTTTAGATATTAAATTAATAGGTCCTAAGCTTATATAGTGTAAGATATATACTATAGGTAAGGCTAAGTAATAGAGATTATAGGTTATACCTAAAGGACTTCCTTAAGGACTAGGTTATAGTCTTTTAGTTAATCTAGATTACTATAACTTTTCTTATTAGAATAGTAATAGGTATTAGTGTGTTTCTACTTACCTTATAACCTTAATATAGTTTTTTTATTTATTTAAGATAAAGAATAGAATTTATAATAGCTTTTATATAATAATAGCGTTTCTAAGCACTTAATTTAGGGTTTAACTATGCTTTTTATATAGTAATATTAAAAAAGCCCTCTTTATAGAGAATATAAGGGATAAGATAGCCTTTACTAGTATTATAGTCTATAATTTAGCTCCCTTAATACCTAGTTAAAATAAAAAGGTAAAGAGATCTAGGGGGGTAGTTAAGTAAAAAGCTTATACTTTAAGTCTTAAAGCTAACCTTCTATCTAATCTTAATAATAAGGTCTTTAATACTATAGTTTATTTATTAAATTATATACCTTTTAAATATTATAGAAAGTAAACTATATTATATAAACTTTAGTAAGATTAGGCTAGGAAAATAGTCCTTATATACTTAAATATAGTAAAGGTCTAGAAACCTTTAATTATATATTTATAAGCCTATAGATATAAAGCGTTTCCTATAATAATAAAGGCTTTAGAGTATATTAAATTATATAATATAATACTATAGTTAGAGTAAAAAGCTTATATTAGATACCTTATTAGTTATAGAGGTAAGTCCTAGTATATTATATAAGTGCCTTTGCTTTATAATTATAAGGTTATTATATTAGTATATATTTAATTTAATAAGAACTCCTTTTTTAAACTAGAAAAAAAGCTAGAATTAGCCTAAAAGAAGAAGATATTAATAATTATATTACTTAAGGAGCTTAAAGCTAATAATATTAATAAGGAAATTAGTTAAGACCTTATTAGAATATAATTAGAAAATAAGAATTATAAAAATTATACCTCTTTACCTATAAATATAGAAGGAGAAAATAAGTAGTTTAAAGTAAAAACACCTCCTTATATAATAAAGAAAAAAGATAACCTTTCTAGTATACTTTTAACCCCTTCTAACTCTTCTTATAAGGCACTAGTTACTATAGAGAATATAGAGCTTTAGGTATAAGGTAATAATATACTATTTTATAAAATTAATAAATTAGTATATAATATAATAATTAAATATATAGAGACTACTATAAAAACTAGTAAAATTACTAGTAAAGGTAGTAAGGCTATAGAGAATTATTATCCTTAGGATAATAGTATTAATCTAGATAATATTATTACTAGAAAATACTAAAGAAAGGAGATATATAAAGCTAGGTAAGTATAGTTTACTTTTACTTTTTCTATAGTATTATAGGGTATTTAATATAGTTTATAAATTAAAGATATACTACTAGAACCTACCTATTATTATTAAGCTATAGCTTTAGCCTATTATAACTACTAGAAGGAAGTAATTATAAAGAAGCTTTTAAAGCTTTTATCCTTAAACTACTAGAAGAATATACTAGATAAATTATTTAATTTAGAGAAGTAAAAGGAAATTATAAACCTTAGCTAGGTCTTTAAATATAAGACTAATAAAAAAAGAGTAGTTATAGAGTTTAAAGCTAGAATAATTATTTAAGGTAACTAATAACTAAAGAATAACCTTAATAACTACACTACTATGCTTACTTTATAATCTCTATATATACTACTTATAATCTACTACACTAATAATATTAATACCTAATAATATAATATTTAGAATACCTTCTTATATATAAAGCTTAAAGAACTTATTTACTATAAGCCCCTAGAGAGTATAAATATAAAAGATTATCTCTAGAAGATAATAAGAGTATTATATAAGCTAAGAGAAGCTCCTTAATAATAGTTCTTATATCTTATATAATTTTTATTAAAGCTAGACTTTATATAAGAAAAGGAAAACCTATATATCTTTATAAAAGGTAGATTTATCCTATTCTTTTATATAGATAATATTATAGTAATATATTCTAATAGATTTAAAGTAAAATTTAAAAAGCTTTATAAATAACTAATAAATAGTCTTAATATTAAGGACTAGAGTAACCTAAAGTAGTTCCTAGGTATTAAAATTATTAGAAATTATAATACTAAAGAGATATAGTTATTATAGGAATTATATATTTAAAAGATTACTTAGAAATTTATTTCTAATATTATTAATAGTAATTTAAAGAGCTTATCCCTTACTTCTCTTTCTATAGCTATAATCCTTACTAATACTAATAAAGCTACTAATAAAGAGATTAATTATTATAGAGTAGTTATTAGCTCTTTAGTATATCTATATATTTGTAAGAACAAAGGATAGCTAGGCAAGAGGTATAGGGGCACTTATGTATTTACTGAAGCTTGCTAGGTCTAAGTGTTATGCGCGCGAGTCACTGGCTTTTATCTAGCGGCTCGCCAGTGTCACGTAGACCTAGCCCTAGGCCTAGCATGCCTATAGGGTGTGCATGCTATATTATAGGCAGGGCCTTATAATTACCTCCCTACTTATAGCTAGGCTCCTAAATAGCTTTCGCTAGCTACTTTATAGCTATTTACTAACTAGTAATAGCCTCTAAAATAATAATAAATAATAGATAGGGTTTAACTATAAATTCACCTATAATTCTTTATTATATTATATACTCTTCCCTTCTATAACTATAGTAATTTTTTAATTATTCCTTATACCTTTAGTTTCTATCCCTTCTTAGTCCTTAATTACTATATATTTATTATAGAGAATAAGCATATTCCTTTAAAAGAATATAGCTATATATATTATTTACACACTAGATATACTAAGTTTAAGAAATATTCCCTAGCTAAGCCTATATTACTATAGATTAACTATTAATTTCCCTATAATCTATTTATAGATCCTTAAAAGATAAAATATTCTAAGCGCTATATCTAATACTATAACTATAGTAATTCTTATAAGACTATAAGTATACTACTCTTCCTATATCTTTTAGTCTTATTTTACTAATAAATTCCTATAGGCTATAGCTATAATAAGGGGTAATTTTATTAACCTTCTTATAGTTTTAGACTAGGCCTAAATACTTATAGATATCTATAGTAATATAGTAGAGGAAGACCCTAAGGACTACCTATTTTTAGAGGCCTCTTACTTCTATATTACTAAGTATTACCTCTATCTAATAATAGGGTTTAACTATGTAAATATATTACACTATATTGCTTTTAGCTTAACTAGGGCTATAAAGGTCTATTAGGTTTATCTCTTTACTATATATTTACTAGTCTCTTACTTATATTTAGTAGTAGTATACCTCTATTATATACTAATAGTATATAGTGTTATAATAGTAGCTACTTATTATAATATTCCCTAGCCTAATTCTAGGGTATATAAGTATTATAGTTATTCTACCCTACCTTACTATATATTTACTAATTCTTCTATAGCTAAACTACTATAAACTTAAGATTATATAGAATATAAAAATAACTTTACACCTATAACACTTAGATCTAGGGTATATCCCCTAGGGGATAGTAAAATATTATTTTATACTAGTAATACGCTAGGTAATTACTAAGGATAAGAATAGCGCTAAGTATCTTATTTATAGGGGTTAGGCTTTTTTCTATAAGGAGGTAATAATAGAGGGGTTCCCCTTAACCCTCCCTACGCTTTAGGTATGTTTTCTTTTATTATTTAGTAGGTAGTCTAAGGTAGTTTATATAGGAGTGTAATAGTGGCTAATAAGGCTAGGCCTTTTTTATTATAACTCTATATCTCTTTGCCTATAACTTACCTATGTGTTACTACCTTTCTTATATAATCTACTTTAGTAAAACGCTTAAATTATATATTAAGTACCTTCTATATCTTCTACTAGAACCTATTAGTTATATTTGCTTAGCTAACCCTTCTATTTTACTAGGTATTTATTACCTTTATAGGTCTTCTTATAGTCCTTAACTTCCTTAACTTTATACTTATCTTCTTTATCCTTAAGGTCTAGTATTAGTATATCCTTATCTCTAGTGTCTTTATAGTAATTCTATAGCTCTAATAGGCTTATATAAAATATATTATATAGCTATCTATACTTCTTAGGTAATACTAGTCTATATACTTATTTCCCTATAGTATTAAGTACTTAAAAAGGCCTAATAAATCTAGGGATTAGCTTCTATTTTATATCCTTAAGCCTAATATTCTTTACTAATAGTAGTACTAGGTTACCTTAATATAGTATTAATAGCTAGTAATACTAGTTATAGTACTTTACCTAGGTTTTAGTGGCTTTAGCCTAGTTCTCCTCTAGACACTCTCTAACTTTATATAGCTTTATAATATGTATATATACTTCTAGCATCTCCTCTTCCTAGCTCTTACCCCTAAGAGCTAGATAAAACTTAGGTAAATAGCCTATAAGTAAATAGTTTAGGGAGTAGCTAATACTCCTATTTACTATATTATTATAGGTAAATTAAGCTATTAGGAGTAGCTTAGGCTATATTTATTAGTTCTCTATAATAAAATATTAAAGGTAATGCTTAAGTACTTAGTTTATTCTTTCTATCTACCTATTAGTTTAGGGGTAAAATACTATAGAAAGCCTCCACTTTACCTAAGATAGGTAGCATAGGTCTAACTAGAATTAGCTTATAAAGACTAAACCTCTATTAGATATAATGCCCTCTAGGGCTCTAAATCGCAGCTTAATCTCTTTATAGAAAAGTTCTGCTAATTTAGCTATATTAATAGTAGTAGTTATAGGTAGGAAGATAGAATACTTAGTAAATTAGTCTATAATTACTAGGATTACATTAGTCTCTTGCTTACTTACTTATGTAATAGGTAACCCTATAATAAAGTCTATTAAGATTTCTATCTATAGTTACCTTAGTATTAGTAGCAATTTAAGGCTTCTATATAGGTAATACCTTCTAGCTACTACCTATTAGTAAACCCTATAGCTTATAATATAGTCTAAAATAGACTTACTTATAGCTAGCCACTAAAAGTAATGCTTTAGTAGCTCTAGAGTGCGCTTAGTCCTAAAGTAACCTACTAGTAGATTATTATAGTGTAGCTATAGAAGCTCCTATTATAAGATAGGCTCCTAGGGAATAACTACCTAGTCTTAGTATAATAGAAGACCCCCTATACTATATAACTATAGACTAGCCTTTCCTTTCCCTTTTACTAGGGAGTTATTAATCTTACTATTCTATCTCTATAGATCTAGGTCTTAATCCTATACCTTCTATAGTAGTTATACTAATAGTTTATTTAGCCTAGATTAGTAGGGATCTAGTAATATAACAGTCCCCTATATCTCTTATACTACACTAATATCTTAGACACACACTACCTTCTCCTTAAAATCCCCTTTAGTTAGCTAACCTTTTACTAGATCTATAGTAGCTAACTAGCTTCTTAACTAGGCTACTCTAGCTATTCTCTCTGTAGGGGCTAGGGTATTTTCCTCCCCTAAAGATATCTTATTAAGCCTCTCTATACCTAAGACTAGGGTATTTTCCTCCCCTAAAGGTATCTTACTATATCTTCTTTAATATATTAGTTTCTCTTCTTCTACTATTTTAGTAAGTACTATCTTCTTTTAAAGTTCTAGTAATAGTGCCCTATTTATTAGGGGTTTACCCTTATAATTAGACCTTCTTAATAGTGTATTCACTAGGTTACTTTTCCTAGGTCTATGCCTAATTATAAAGTAGAAGGGGTAAAGGAATATACACTATCTTACCTACCTTCTATTTAACTTTTACTGCCTTATAAAGGTTTATAGGTTATAGTAGTCTAATAGGACTTTAACTAGGCTTACTATGCCCTTAATGTAGTGTTACTAGTATTTAAATAACTCTACTATAATAAGTAGCTCTTAATTAGCTATACTATAATTACGCTTAATATCTATGAATTTCCTTAACTAAAATACCACTAGATACTAATAGCCCTTATTATCCTATTAAGATAGGATTCCTACTATTATAAAGATTAAAGTATCTATCTTAATGCGCACTAGTTAACTTAGGTTATAATAATAGAGGAGAGGCGCTTACTAGAAGGCCTTTTTTAGCTAGTTAAATACTAGCTATTCCTTTACTCTAAATATAAACTTCCTAGTCTAGATACTATTTTAACTACCTTTTATTAATATATAAAGAGATACTATAATCCTAGAGTATCTATAGATAAACTATTAGTAGAAGTTATAGAACCTAAGGAAGGACTATATATCCTTAAAGCTTATAGGCTCTTTCTATTCTTAGATTATATTAACCTAGTAAGTATCTATTAAGATCCTATTAACTAATAGAATAAACCCTAGGAACTCTACTAACTCCTAGTAGGATAAATACTTTAAGGGTTTTATATATAACTCCGCTAATCTTATATATTCTAAAACTTCCTTAATATATATAGTGTGTTCCTCCTATATCTTTAAAAAGATAAGGATATTATCTAGATACACTATATAAATAGTATTAACTAGCCTATAGAGCGCTTTATAAATATAACTTTAAAAAGTAGCTAGGGTATTAGTTAACCTAAAGGGTATTATAAGGTATTTATAGTGTCTATAATAGGTATAAAACGTAGTCTTCTACTTATTACCTCCTTTAATATAAATTTAATAGTATATATCCTTAATATTAATTTTTAAGAAGTAGTAAGCTCCTTAGCACTAGTCTAGGATCTCTAAAATTAGGGGGAGAGCGTAGTGATTCTTCTATATTACTCTATTAAGTCCCTAATAATCTATATATAACCAGAGCGTCCTATCTTTCTTTAGTATAAATAGAATAGGCATGCCTATAGGGCTCTTAGAGGGTCTTATCTAGCCTTTTTATAGGTTTTTATTAATATATTTACGGAGTTCCCTTAGCTTACTTTAGGAAAAAGGGTAGATTAGTTTATATAGGGGTATAGCCCTAGGTACTAGGTTAATTATATAGTTAGTCTCTTTTCTTAATAGTAAGCTTCCTGCCTTATCTAATATAAATATATCTTTAAACTTATATAGTTCTAGGGAAATATCTTTAATAGTTCTATATACTCTTACCTCCTTATTATCTTTAAGGGCAATAAACTTATCTTCTATAACCCCTATAATAGTATATATAATAGTCTTATTATATATTACTTTCGCGAATTTATAGGGAGTTAATAGTAAAAAGGCTACTTTTCCTTTCTTAAACCACTATTCCTATAAATAGAGGTAAAGGTATATATATTCTTCTATAAGGGTATATATTCTAATTAATATAGGGCTTCCCCCTACTCTTAGGTCTCTATTTATAGCTATATATAGTAGCTTAAGGTCCCTTTCTTCTTCTCTTAAGTTCTTAATTATAATAGGTACCTTATAGACACTATATTAAGGGACTATAAGGGCTCCTACTACCTTAATAATAGGTGCCGTGGCCTTAGCCTAGTTAAGTTTATAGGTTCTTATAAACTTAACGCTAATTATATTAATCTTAGCGTAACTATCTAGATTAGCTACTATTTTAATATCTTTATGCCTATAGATAGTAACTAGTATGTAAAACTAATGCCCTATTAGTACCTTAGTATTAGAGGTAGAGGTAAGGGTATCTACTTCTGCCTTAGGGAGTTTTCTAGGCCTTCTTAGGGCTTTTTCTTAGGTTTCTTATAGTAATATATAAGGTATCCTATACTATTATAGTTATAATACTATATCTTATCCCTAGGTTTAGTAGTATTTAGGTAGGTAGCTAGGCCCTTCTCCTAGTCCTTATTCCTTTAATCTTTATAAGGTCTATAACCTTATAGGGAGTTATTCCTATAGTACTAAGGGTTCTTATATAGGCCTTTATCTCCTAATTACTTAGATTTTTGCTTATTCTTTAGTATAGCCTCCTAGAATCACTAGGTAAGTTATATAATCTCTTCTTAAGTCTTATTAGTAATAGAGGTATATAGGTTAATATAATCCTATAGGTTAGGGAGTAACTTTATAAAGAATATAAGGGTATAAGTCTTTTCTAGGGCTCTTTCTAGGTGTTTCTCTAGTAAATCTAAGAAGATACTAAACTTAATAGGGCTTTAACCCTTACGTTACTTTATATTCTCTAATTATATTACTATTTATGCGTTATAATTAGTAGAGTCCTAAAGTAGTATAAGTATTTAGGTCTAAAATTTATCCTAGTTATCTTTAAGGTTATCCTAGCTATTAGCCTACTATTCTTTAAGGTATCTATTCTATCTTACCCTATAATTAATATATATATAGTTAAGTGTAAAAAGGATCTTCTAGTAGTTATATTAGAACTTCTTCTTTACCCTATTAAAGGTATAGTTTAGGTTATTAATCTATATCTTATATCTCTATAAGTTTATAGGGTATTAGAGGTTAGTAATATTCTAGACTTTAACCTCTTAGCTACTATAGCTTAAGGAAGTACTAGCTCTTTACTACCTTTTTAATTATTCTTCTCCTATATTATACTATAATAGATCTTAGAGCTTTTACTCTCTTTCCTATAGTTTCTAGAGTTCCTTAAGCTAGGTAATTTACTTTACTATTACTATAGCTTAGGTATAAATAGTAAGGGGTATATCTTTAGTTATAGTATCTATAGAATAGGGTGTGTTCTTAGCTATAGTATTACCCTTATCTAGTAACCCTTAGTTATTATCTAATATTACTCTTATAGATTAGGTAGTTCTTCCCCCTATATTACTCTTAGGTAGCTAGTAGGAGAAGCTTTAGAATTATAAGAATAAAGGATAGCTAGGTAAGAGGTATAGGGGCACTTATATATTTACTAAAGCTTACTAGGTCTAAGTGTTATTGTCAGGGAGACCTTCTTGAGGTATCGGATGTGTGGATGCAGCCTGCGCAATGACTGGGTTGAAACCCTCGATGAGACAACGGTGGAGACAATGTATCAGAAGTACCTCCGTAGACTAGTTATTACCATAGCGCACTGTGTACCTTTTAGGTATAAAAGTCAGGTGCCGTCTGCACCTCTGATTGACCGAAATCGAACCATTTTTATTATCTACACTGACCCCTACCTTAATAGTTATAAGCCCGGGAGGCTTTGATTGCCCTTATTGTTGATTATTATAGACAATATAAGCTCCGTTAACGTTATTAATTCAACGCTTGCTAATATTAAGAGATAATCGCCCTTTGTTATATTAATTAGTTAAACTACATAACCTATACTTCCTTTTAACTAGTATAGTTCCCCTTTATAATGCCTAAAGAAACTCTAAATATAATATTATTATTAGAGAAGGACTAGATTAAATAGTTCGCGTAAATTAAGAATTACACGGAATCCTATAGTATCTAGGAGTATATTAATCTAAATTAGGATAAACTACTTAAAGAACCTACAATACCCACACACCCGCAAAGGGGTCTAAGACCAGAGATTACAGAGGATAACCCTAATACTATTAAAGATTAGAAGCTTACTTATAAAGATATAAAAAATAAATATAACTTCTAATATAGAGATTTATAAGTTAATCTTATAAAGTATTATAACCTATTAAAGTAGATACTAAAGATTAGGGAATATATCTATAAGACTCTTTTAAAGAATATTTAAGACTCCCTTAACTTTAATACTAAAGAGAAAGGAAAGGAGTTAGTCTATTAGCACTCTTAAAGAATATTAAAGCTTCTTTAAGATTAGTATAAGCTAAATACTTAGAAGATACTGATTCTTATGGAAACGCGCCTTAATAATCACTTATAAGCTAAGGGTACCTACGATTAGTATAAATAGGTAGTAATAATAGAGGTACTATAGAGAAATTATTAGGATCTAGAGACCTAATAAACTAAGGAGATAATACTACATAAGTTTGTGATTCCTCTTTATAGTAAATTTAAATTATTTTAGAAGAAATAGAACAATTTGCTTAATAAAGGCATAGACTAAAGCTTCCTTAAAGCTATTATAGAGTTTAAAAGAGATTATAAAGCTCTATAGAGCGTACTAAAGTTAGCTAATACGCTTACTACTAATAGATTAAGTGGTTAAAGCAAATTAGAGAAAAAGAAGTGCCCTAGATATATAAATTATAACGTTTATAATGCCTTAAAGTAGTGGGAATCCTGTAATTCATTTAAGGCTATATATAAGCTAGAGGCCGCACTAAAGGACTAGGAAGTTAGGAAGAACTCTAAAGAGACTATTAAGAAGTATCTTAAGGAGAATCCGTAAGAAAAGTCTAAGGTAATAAGTTAGAAACCAGAGAAGAAGAGTGGCAAGATATTTATACCTTTATAAAATCTAACTAATGACTTAGTTGTGGTTACCCCTGGTGAGAAAACTATAAATATATTATTATTTGTACGCTCTAAATAAGGTTAATAGGTAGAGGAAAGCGCGAATTCAACAACCAACGCTGTGGATGGCTTAGAATTAAGGCAGAACATGGTCCTCTATGACTCTAGAGCTAATGTTCACATATTTAATAATATCCGCTGGTTTAATTAATCTGAATTTAATAGAAACATTATAATAGAGGTTAAAGCCAGAGGTATAATATATGTGGCTTTAGGATAGGGCCCTATACGCATCTCTGTTACGGATCCTGTATTATAGAACATAAGGATATTAGTATTAGAAACTACATTGTTTATTCCGGAATTCTATATTAATCTAGTATTAGCAACAATTCTTATAAGGGCAGGCATCTTCTAGAATTAGAAGAAGTTATTTCTATATTAAGGGATAATACCTATAGCTAAAGTCCATAACATTAATAAGCTTTATATATTATTAAGACTATTAGAGGATCTAAAGGAAGCCTATGCTATATCTAGTAGAGCACCAAGACTACCTATAAGAGGAGATGCAGACCTTTAGCATTAACAATATGGTTATCCTGGCGTTAAGGCATTTATAGAGCTTATAAATACGGCTTTAGGCGTTAAATTAACAGGTCCCGAGCTTACGTAGTGTGAGATATATACTATAGGTAAGGCTAAGTAATAGAGATTATAGGTTATACCTAAAGGACTTCCTTAAGAACTAGGTTATAGTCTTTTAGTTAATCTAGATTACTATAACTCTCCTTATTAGAATAGTAATAGGTATTAGTGTGTTTTCACCTGCCTTATAACCTTAATATAGTTCTTCTATTTATTTAAGGTAAAGGATAGGATTTATAATAGCTTCTATATAATAATAGCATTCCTAAGCACTTAATTTAGGGTTTAACTACGCTTTTTATATAGCGATATTAAAAAAGCCCTCTTTATAGAGAATATAAGGGATAAGATAGCCTTTGCCGGTATTATGGTCTATAATTTAGCTCCCTTAATGCCTAGTTAGAATAGAAAGGTAGAGAGATCTAGGGGGGTGGTTAAGTAGAAAGCTTATACTTTAAGTCTTAAAGCTAACCTTCTATCTAATCTTAATAATAAGGTCTTTAATACTATGGTTTATCTATTAAATTATATGCTTTTTAAATATTATAGGAAGTGGACTATACTATATAAACTTTAGTGGGATTAGGCTAGGAAAATAGTCCCTATATACTTAAACATAGTAGAGGTCTAGAAACCTTTAATTACACATCTACAAGCCTATAGATATAAAGCGTTTCCTATAATGACGAAGGCTCTGGAGCACGTTAAATCGCATAACGCAATACTATAGTTAGAGTAGAAAGCTTACATTAGATACCTTGTCGGTTATAGAGGTAAGTCCTAGTATATTATATAGGTGCCTTCGCTTTATAATTATAAGGTTATTATATTAGCATGTGTTTAATTTAATAAGAACTCCTTCTTTAAACTAGAAGAAGAGCTAGAATTAGCCTAAAAGGAGAAGATATTAATAATCGCGCTACTTAAGGAGCTTAAAGCTAATAATATTAATAAGGAAATTAGTTAAGACCTTATTAGAATAGAATTAGAAGATAAGAATCACAAGAATTACGCCTCTCTGCCTTTAAATATAGAAGGAGAAAATAAGTAGTTTAAAGTAGAAATACCTCCTTATATAATAGGGGAAAAAGATAACCTTTCTAGTGTACTTTTAACCCCTCCTAACTCTTCTTATAAGGCGCCGGTTACTATAGAGAACACAGAGCTTTAGGCATAAGGTAACAATGCGCTGTTTTATAAAATTAATAAATTAGTACGTGACATAACGATTAAACACGCAGAGACCACCATAGAGACTAGTGAAATTACTAGCGAAGGCGGTAAGGTTATAGAGAATTATCATCCCCAGGACAATAGTATTAATCCAGATAATATTATCACCAGAAAACGCCAAAGAAAGGTGACACGTAAAGCTAGGTAGGCACAGTTTGCTTCTGCTTTTTCTATGGCATTACAGGGCGTTTAACATAGTTTACGGATTAAAGATATGCCGCCAGAACCTGCCTATTATCGTTAAGCTATGGCTTCGGCCTATCGCAACCGCTAGAAGGAAGCAATTATAAAGGAGCTTTTAAAACTTCTATCCTTAAACTACTAGGAGGATGTACTAGATAAATCATTTAATCTAGAGAAGTAGAAGGAAATTATAGACCTTAGCTAGGTCTTTAAATATAAGACTAACAAAAAAGGAGTAGTTATAGAGTTTAAAGCTAGAATAGTTATTTAAGGCAACTAATAACCAAAGGATAACCTTAATAACTACACTACTACACTTACTTTATAATCTCTACATATGCTACTCACGATCTACTGCGCTAATAATCTCAATACCTGACAATACGACGTTCGGAATACCTTCCCACATGCAGAGCTTAAAGAACCCGTTTACTATAAGCCCCTAGAGGGTATAAACGCAAAAGGTTGTCTCTAGAAGATAATAAGAGCGTTGTATGGGCTAAGGGAAGCTCCTTAATAATGGTTCTTATATCTTATGTAATTCCTATTAAAGCTAGACTTTATATAAGGAAGGGAAGACCTATATATCTTTACAAAGGGCGGATTTATCCTATTCTTCTATATAGATAATATTGTAGTAATATACCCTAACGGATTTAAAGCAGAATTTAAAGAGCTTTATAAATAACTAATAAACGGTCTTAACATTAAGGACTAGGGCGACCTAAAGTGGTTCCTAGGCATTAAAATTATTAGAAATCGCGATACTAAAGAGATATAGTTATTATAGGAATTATACATTCAAAAGATCGCTTAGAAATTCATTCCTAATGTTATTAATAGTGATTTAAAGAGCTTATCCCCTACTCCTCTTCCTATAGCTATAATCCTTACTAACACTAGCGAAGCTACTAATAAAGAGATTAATTATTATAGAGCAGTTATTGGCTCTTTAGTGTATCTATATATTATTAGAAGACCTAATATAGCCTTTATAGCATTAAAGCTTACCTCTTTTATAATAAATCTATTAGTAAAGCACATTAAGCTTGCCAAAGGAGTAATTTTATATGCTTAGAACATAAAGAAGTTATATATTCGCTACTTAGGAGCGGATAGTTTTAATACGCTATTCTCTAGCACTAATGCTTCACTTAGCAATAACCCTAATACTTAGAAATTAACGTAAGGTTATGTCTTTATTATATATAGCGCTATAATTAATTAGAAGTTAGGTAGGCAATATTATGTGATAACTTTAAGCATAGAAGCAGAGCTCTTTACCCTAAATTATAGTATAAAAGAGCGTATATCTCTAGGAAGACTGCTTTATAATATTAAGGTCCACGTGCTACCGCTCTTAATTATCTAGTATAATAATAAGCAGATAATCTAGATCACTAAATATATAGAAGGAAGGCTTTAGACTAGCCTTAAGCACCTTAATATAAATTAAATATAGATTTAAGAACAATATATAATAGGTAATATTAAGGTTAATTAGATAAAGACCTCTAAGATACCTATAGATAGCTTTATAAAGCCACTTTTAGGTTAGATACACAGGGACTTCTGCTATAGAATTAGCTTATAAGAGATTCCTGTCTAATTACAACACTAGAAATTATTTATAATCTCTTCCTATAGCTTTAATCTCTAGCTTTAATAGATATCTTAGCTAGGGGGGGTGTGTTAGGGAGACCTTCTTAAGGTATTAGATATGTGGATGCAGCCTGCGCAATAACTAGGTTAAAACCCTTAATAAGATAATAGTAGAGACAATATATTAGAAGTACCTCTGTAGACTAGTTATTACCATAGCGCACTATGTACCTTTTAGGTACAAAAGTCAGGTGCTGTCTGCACCTCTGATTAACCGAAATCGAACCATTTTCATCATCTACACCGACCCCTACCTTGACAGTTATGCATGTAAGTCACTGGCTTTTATCTAGCGGCTCGCTAGTGTCACGTGGACCTAGCCCTAGGCCTAGTATGCCTGTGGGGTGTGCACGCTATGTTGTGGGCGGGGCCTCATAATATTATTAGAAAACCTAATATAACCTTTATAGTATTAAAGCTTACTTCTTTTATAATAAATCTATTAGTAAAGTATATTAAGCTTACTAAAGGAGTAATTTTATATACTTAGAATATAAAGAAGCTATATATTTACTACTTAGAAGTAAATAAGTTTAATATACTATTCTCTAGTACTAATACTTTACTTAGTAATAACCCTAATACTTAGAAATTAATATAAGGTTATATCTTTATTATATATAGTGCTATAATTAATTAGAAATTAGGTAAGTAATATTATATAATAACTTTAAGTATAGAAGTAAAGCTCTTTACCCTAAATTATAGTATAAAAAAGTGTATATCTTTAGGAAGACTACTTTATAATATTAAGGTCTATATACTACTACTCTTAATTATCTTATATAATAATAAGTAAATAATCTAGATTACTAAATATATAGAAAGAAGGCTTTAGACTAGCCTTAAGTACCTTAATATAAATTAAATATAGATTTAAGAATAATATATAATAAGTAATATTAAGGTTAATTAGATAAAGACCTCTAAAATACCTATAAATAGCTTTATAAAGCTACTTTTAAGTTAGATATATAAGGACTTCTACTATAGAATTAGCTTATAAGAGATTTCTATCTAATTATAATACTAGAAATTATTTATAATCTTTTCCTATAGCTTTAATCTCTAGCTTTAATAAATATCTTAGCTAAAGGGGGTATATTAGGGAGACCTCCTTAAGGTATTAGATATATAGATATAGCCTATGTAATAACTAGGTTAAAACCCTTAATAAGATAATAGTAGAGATAATATATTAGAAGTACCTCTATAAACTAGTTATTACTATAGCACACTATATACCTTTTAGGTATAAAAGTTAGGTGCTATCTGCACCTCTAATTAACCGAAATCAAACTATTTTCATCATCTACACCGACCCCTACCTTAATAGTATTATATATTTCTCCGTGTCTCTCTTTCATTGATAATCGTTTAAAACCAGCGGCGTTGCATCTGTCGGTGTCTACTGAAACTAGTGCGTCTCACACAAATCCCAACATCCATATCAGCTCTACACGGAGTCATTGCGATATCGCGGAATGAGGCTGCTCCATGGGCGCATTCGCAAAGGCAATATAACCAGTCGACGCCTCGGATGACCCATCCTCATGCTAGCATTCATGCCCATGATGGAGACTTCTTTTAAAAATGTCAACATGCGGCCATGTCATTGATGCGTCGCGCAGTACTCGCACGAGCTGGAAGCAGCGCGAGACGCAGCACCGTAAGATCTTCCCCCTGCGTTGTCGGGATAGCTCCGTGGACGCTGTGAGATTTAAGTCACGGATGTTGGAGGAGCATCGGTCTTTACACGCGACTTGCACAGTGCCAGAACCAGCTAATCTAGATGAATGTAACTCCAAACAGCTAATTTCTATGTCTTTGAAACTCAACCTATTCAAAATGAACACGGCAATAGCCGTATAACGGCTCACCAAACGCCAACATCTGCAATCGTACCACCCAACTAACAAGATGGATATCCATTCATTAACCCAGCACCTTCACTTCCGTAAAGGACTTCTTTTGAAAATCCGCGACCCACGCACGCCGAACCTCTTGTTGCGTGTTCCCTCCTCCTGGTCGCCAAAAACCGCCTCCTACAAGAGCTCCTACAGGAGCTCGTACAAGAGCTCGCCTTCACCATCCTCGACACTGTCATCATCCTCTTCCCAATCGATATTGGCTGACATCTCCTCGCCACGGCGCTGAACCTCGGCCAACCCAGACAGTTCAGCGACATAATCCTTCTCTTGCAATGCCTTCTTGACAAATCCCCATCCACTTGTTCGATAGGCATCCAGGACCTTGGGGCTGCAAGCACTGCAGCAGTCGTATGATTGACCGCGAATCACGAGGTTCTGAAACGTTGACACATAGCCACGAATTTGATGGGGAACAAGACCCAGGGGATGATTGGGAGGTTCGCGATCCGGAATGCTGCCTGGTGTAGGTTGCGGTGCCGGTGCATCTTTGCCGAGAGGATGCTGTAGGAGACTGACGAGGAGTTCGACGAGGAGAGCGGATGCGATGGCTGCGACGCCCGGCCGAGTGACTGTGCACTGCTGATCGAGCGTTTGATCTTTCATGGACTACTGAACATGTCAGTTTTTTTTTTTCAAGGTCGCTGCTGGTGACCTTTCCCCCAAGGTGGTTGATGACTCACATCTGCCGGCGTAACGACGTCGTTGCAAAAGTAACAGCCTAGTGGTGCTTGACTGTGCTCTGAGGTCTCCGAGCCATGTCGCATAACAACATACGAGTCGAATCCCAATGCAGCGTTCATGACAATCTTGCCACGGGCCTTGCCGATGACTGTGGGTAGCCATCGCGATTCGCGTGTGTCCATTAACAGGAAGACAACATCATGGGCTTCGATCAGCTGCTCTAGCTTTACAAGGTCCGCCTGGGTCCTCGACTCATCGGTAACTGGATGCCCCAGCATGGGAACAGACAGACAGTGTCCCTCGCTCTCAACACCCGGGTAGATGCGCTTGAGCATGGCCGCGGCAGCCTCGGCTTTCGGTTGACCACCATCAGTGCAGTCCCTGAACTCGAATAGAGGTTGTCGTACGGGATTCGAATACGAAACACGTCCGTAGTCCACGAACGTAACCCTCCTCACGCCCCATCCTAGCAAGTTTCTTGACACGTACCCTCCGAGGGTACCAGCGCCCAGCAACAGACATTTTGTGTTCTTGATCAGATCCAAGTCCAGGTCTGGGGCGAGGCGCCACTTCATCAACTTCAAGTTCAGATCGACGGACGAATCTGCCAGCCTTGCTGGGTCCATGTACTCGCCCAGGTTGGCGAGCTGAGCTTGCAGCTTGCCGTTCCGTGATCTCTCCCAGCCGGTTACTTTAGGCATCTCCGCCAGCTCCGTCTCCTCAACGGGGTTCATCTCAATGGGAAGCACGACGCTCCTAGCCTCGTGTCTTCGGGCCCAAGTGTCCCTGTAACAGAGAATATTGACCTTTGACATGCGGAATCGCTGGCGAATAAGGACCAAAAGGTTTCTGAGGGGCCATCCTGGGCCCTCCGCGTACGTGGACGGGTCGACAAAGGCAACATAGCGGTCTTGCTCGGCCACACCAGTAAAGAAGTCATCTTCGAACCGCCGCAGCGACGCCACCTCCCACCGAAACGACAACTTGCTTGTCGTTTCGCCATCCTCGCTGTCCACCTCCTGTCCTCGAACCTTTTTGGCAAGGAAGAAGCCGTGCTCGCGGCCATCCACGCTGTACCGCCACGTTCCGACCCTGTCGACAAGTGCAGTGCTTTCCTCTGCGCTGAAGCGCTCGCCGGGTCCTGCTCTTTCCCATTGTGGATTCGAGTGCAGCGCGGGAAACGCGAACCAGTATGTGAACTTGTACTTTTTCAAGTCGGCATATGATAATATGACGAAGGAAGACAAGAGAGACGGTACGGAATAGATGGTTCCATCATTGATCGCATCCCAGATCTAGTTGAGCGGTTAGTGATGCCGTGATCAACTTGCGGATGGATGAACAGAATCTCGAACACAGAAGAAGTAAAGTAGAGAGGGTCTGGAACAGAGGGTACCTGTCTTCCAGCAGTCTTGATCATGGCCGCTTTATCCATGTTCTTGAAGTCCTCTAGAGTATTGACATTCTTTATGATGCCTTCTCCTCGGGCGACCCCAAGAGGCGCACTTGATAGCTATGCGTGTTACTGACCAGCACGTCCCATGTCACACGTATTCAAGAAAATGGAAAGACATGAAAAGAAAAAAGAAGAAGAAGAAACTCACGTTTGGCTCGTCAGGGCATTCCCGAGAATTTGCATCTTGCAGCTAGCTCCCGGTTCTTGTACTCTCGGCTCATAGAGGCCGAGAACGTTCCTTGCCGAGTCATCCAGCTTGTCATAGTCCAGCTTGGACGCGAAAAGCGCAGAGTAGAACGGAAGCTCAATCTCGGAAGTGAATGTTGCGAATTGCAGAGGCGAGGCCATGGTGAAGAGCGGCGCAAGCCTGGTGCCCGGCCTCGGCTGAAATGAGCTTCGGTTCAGATGTGCTGTGATGTGCTGCTTGCGACGGCGGGGCTCAGATTGATTGAGGGTTCCTTTTCCGGGTAATAGAACGTCGCGTTTGTGTCGAGATGTAGATGAGGGTCTTGCTGCCGGGGTATATTCAAGGACATCGGGTGAATAGGAGGGTTTGGACAGTCTGGATATAGGCAGGTTGTCAGATGACAGACGATGAGAATCGTCACGAGCGCAAGTCGTGTCAGGCTGATGATACAAAAACGGCTGCTGTGCTGCTGGCTGACCGAAGTGCCCCGCCGCGGGGAAACTTGAGCCTGGCACAAGCGGGTTTTGGGGATGCCACCCTGCACTCGGAGTACGTACGAGTTTCTACCGAGTACAAGAAACTCGTACAAAAGCGTCATAAGTGAGTGCTTGTCGTCGGGTACATACCTCTGATTCTATCAATACGCTGATAAAGAC
Organism: Epichloe bromicola; assembly: GCA_023658445.1. Classification (NCBI taxonomy): domain Eukaryota; kingdom Fungi; phylum Ascomycota; class Sordariomycetes; order Hypocreales; family Clavicipitaceae; genus Epichloe; species Epichloe bromicola. The sequence goes on from CP098270.1 coordinate 1,929,865, forward strand.
AAACAATCAAACATCATTGTGACTCCCGGCTAGTGGTCCGGATCAAACAGGTCCATAGAATCACACAAAAAAGCATTGTCAAATCATATTATAATCCAACAGCCCCTGCTCATAACATCAAAGAATATTATCCGGTATGGTGTAGTGGCTAACATCGCTCGCTCTCACCGAGCAGCCCAGGGTTCGATTCCCTGTACCGGAGGCACTCTTTTTTTGATCTGCGGTCCTTCGCTCAGCCTCCGAAGTAATTGACCTCCTTTTTTTTGGTCTTTATGATGTCGCGACTTTAATAAAAATGTTTCTTCAAAAGCCCCTTTTTTAATTTTAAATTCCGTGGTTTCCGGTTCCGAGCACCTCATGTTGAAGGTTTTTTCGAAATCATTACAATGTCTCAACTACCAACCAACCCTGGTTCCAATCGTCATCCGATTTTAATGCCCAACCGATAACACAATCAGGATGTTTTCACCATGGATGGCTTTTCAAGGGGGTGTCTTGAAAGTATTTCTTGCATGCAGAAGACCCCTGTCGATAATGATACGATACGCTCACGCTGGCTGTCTTTTGAAAATGAAGTCTTTGTTCATTCATATTCAGTCACAGAAGCGTAGGGCGGGTATTTGCCGTAGAATAACACTGTTATACCTGAAACTGCTTGAGAGACAATAACAACCTGATTGGCTTCAAGACTCCGTACTGAGCACAGCTTCCTCTGAACGTATTGTTTACCCTGAGAAAGAAAAACATGGATTCCCTGGCACATGAGTCCAGGTTCATTCAAGGATCATTCTTTCTTCACCTCGCTTATCCCATGCATTGGCGACAAACCGTTGGTAAGAAGACCCTGCTGCATTCGGGCGGCGCGCGAACCCCACACGACTCAGCTTCAGAGGCGCGCGCGCCAGGTCCACGTTTTCAAACGTTTAGAAGTTCTTGGAGCCAACCGAGGACCAACTTTCTCCGACAAAAATCACCATTTTGCTACTACATAGAGCGGCGACTCCGTGAGCGGGAAAAAAAAAAAAAATGCTCATTGGAGTTTGTGGCGGTAAGAACGTGTAGCCTCTCCTCCTGCCACACTGAATCTAAGCGTATCTGACCTGCAAGACAAGGCATCTGCTCCGGCAAAAAAACGGTTGCTCAATATCTCGTCGAGCATCATGGCTTCGAACATCTCTACCTGGAGCCGCCCAGGCAGGACAATAACTCTTCGCGTGACGAAGGTCACGCGGCACCCTCTGATTCAGCAGGTGCCCAGTCCTCGGCGTCTCAGGGGGCATCCTCAGGTGCTCCGACTCTCACCACCAGGAATGGCCAAAATCCGGCATCGGATACATGGCTGGCGTTGCGACCCCAACTCGAAGGGCAAGCCCGCACGTTTGCCTCTCCCGAGGCTCTTCTCGACTACGTCACGCTGCGCTGGCGAAGCCGCTTCGTGACAACGGACATCACCACCGAGGCCGCGCTCGACGTCTTCGTGCGCCGCCCGTTCTTCCTCCTCTTGTCTATCGACGCACCTCTCACCGTCCGATGGCGGCGCTTCCAGCAGCGGGCCAGAATCGCTGGCGGGAGCGACGTGACGCTCGAGGACTTTGTCTCCCGCAGCGATGGTCACCTCTATGACCCGCACGGGGGCTTCCAACCACTCATCTCCCGCGCCACGGTCAGGCTTCTCAACACATCGTCATCGCTCGCTCACTTATATGCCACGCTCGGCAAGCTGGACATTCCAAATCCCGATCGACTCCGCCCCGGGTGGGACACGTACTTCATGGCTCTGGCATCTCTGGCCGCCCAAAGATCCAACTGCATGAAGCGTCGGGTGGGATGCGTCCTCGTGGGTCGAGAGCGTCGTGTCATCAGCACCGGATACAATGGCACCCCTCGTGGGATCCGCAACTGTGCCGAGGGAGGCTGCCCCCGCTGCAATGATGGCAATGGCTCGGGCGTCGGCCTGGCCACTTGTTTGTGCATCCATGCCGAGGAGAATGCCCTCCTCGAGGCAGGTAGGGAACGAATCAGAGAGGGCTCCGTGCTTTACTGCGATACGTGTCCGTGCTTGACCTGCAGCATTAAGATCTGCCAGGTGGGCATCACAGAAGTCGTCTACGCCCACGGGTATAGCATGGACAGGGAGACAGCGGCTGTCTTCAGCCAGGCCGGCGTCAAATTGCGCCAGTTTATCCCAGTAAGTTCTTGCGAGGCTTTGTGGTTGATACTCCTACAACCTTTTGATACGATTGTGTGCTTTTTTGTGTTAGGTGCTGATTTGATTCCCTCCCCCCTTTTTTTTTTTTCCCTGAGCATAGCCACCGAATGGACTTATTCACCTCGAAAAGATGGAGCTATATTGAGGAGATGCCAGTTGTCGTTGTGCAAAATATGAGTGTGCATAATCCTGCGGTGACTAGGGTGTGGTCCATGTCCATGTATGCATGAGTCTACGTCTACGGAGTAGCATTCATACATGGCGCTCGTGGTAACACCTTGTTGGCATTCTGACATTTCTTGCTCCGTATGAATTGAACTTCTTTGTTGCTCCAAATGATTTCCAAGTAGGGCGATTTTTCGACGTGGGGCACATGAATTGATTGGTGTTTAACATGGTTGTTGCTCCTTGCTATTGGGGCAGAGTATACTCCGTAATCCGTGCTTCATCATCAAGGGCATGGAGATGCGAAACCATGCAATCGAACAAGCAAAGATTCAGGCCAGGCTTCACCTTTGGATTGAACAAGGGTCCGGTGTCTGGTGGTTCGAGCTTATACTCCGTACCACTCGTTCAAACTGTGTTGCAACTTGCACTGCGTTTCTTGTTCATTTAGTCGCCGTTTGTGCATGCTCTCTGGAAGCCTAGGGTAGGGCACCAACGCTTCGTCCATGTAGTGGTAAATTGCTCCCCGAAACGGACTGACCTTGTCTGTCAGCCGGCGCAGGTCGGCGAGTTGGGGAGGGGGGAAGGTGCGAGGCACCGACCCACCTTCTAGCTCGTCTACCACATTAAAAAGAATTTTTTATTAGGAAGGGTTCTGCCCTTCTTTCTTACTACTAGATAACTAGAGCTTAGATAATAAAAGTTTTGTTTTTAAAGTCTTAATTAAAGTAATCCTGTTTTTAGCGACCACGCTAGGAGAGGTAATTAAAAGCTTCTTTAAGCTTTCCTAGAGTTAAGTTTTTATTCCTTTATTATTACTAGGCTAGGGTAGTCCTTTACCTATATTATTGTTTATCCTAATCCCTATTTATCCTCCCTATAACTATCCCTGTTATTCCTATGTTACTATTGTTAACCTAGATTCTTAGGGATTAGAAGATTTACTATAGAATCCGCAGATAGTGGCAGTGTATCTATATAATACTACTAAGTTAATAGAGTTATTATTACTAGAAAGTATCCTAGTAGGAGAAGACTATTTCCCTCTTAATAGGATAGATAATAAAGCTATAGTTAAACTTACTAGCTTCTTTAAATAACTTACTACCTTACCTACACTTAAAATACCTACTAAATTACTACTTATAATAGAGTTATATAAGTTACCCTTATCTTAAGATATTAGGACCTTTAATAGTTCTACCTCTATAGGCTAATAGTTAAGCTACCTATAATAGATATTTAAGACTATTAATAAGGGTAGGGATATTAACCTAAATACTTTTATCTAAGCTATTAATATAGCCTTAGGTAGTGGAGCTACTACCTTTATTAATAGCTTAGAATAGTTAAGGCTAATTATCTTAAGGGCTAAGAATAGCTTAGCCACTACTAGGGATTTATCTACCCTCTAATAGTTACTCTAGGAGCGTTACTCTCCTAATATTATTAATAAAGAAGTTAATACTAGTACTAATATAGAAATTTAATAAAATAAGGGAGAGGCCCTTACTATATATTACTCCTATGTTTTAAATATGCTCTATTAAGCTAGTAGTTAGGATAAGCTACTTACCTCTAACTACCCCCTTACCTTAATTAAGAGTTATACTCTCTATAATTTTATCTAGTAGTTTATTTAAGGGTTATATAATAAGTTACTTATATAGGAAGTAATTAGCTAGAATATACTAGCTACTAATAGCCTTAGAGAGGCTTAAGAATATATTAAGTAGGCTACTACTATCTTAGAGGCAAAAGCTAATCTTATAAAGATAACTATAAGGGATACTAAAATTACACTAATAGAAGAATTTATTAAGCATTAGAGTAGGTATTCTACTAATAAAGTGTTATCCTAAGTATATAAGTTACCCCTAGGTTTATAGAAGTATTAGGAGGATAGAGATAATAGTCTACCCTAGTTAATACTTTAATTACTTAGCTTTAGCTAGTAATATTATACCTTAGACTCTTAGGAATATATAGTTCCTCTAACCCCTAATAGTTTAATAGGTACTAGCCTATAACACTAGTTAATTAGAATCTAACTTAGGGATTATATCTATAGCCTTAGACTTAAGCTTAGACCTAGAATTAGAATAATAGTAATATTAGAAATAGAGTTCTAACTAATTAGTAGGGTACTACCTACCCTAGCGTAGGAACTTAAAGGGTAAACTTTACTCCTCTACCTTAGACTAATATAACTAATTTGTTTTAATTACTATAGAGTGTACCTATAGTAGTATAGAGTTTTAGTTCTTAAGGGTATGCCTTAGAGTTAAGACCTATAAGTAAGTTAAAAAATTAATATATTAATAGCACTACCCTATTACCTTGTAGAGGTGCTTATTTTAAATACAGGGTTACTAGATATTACGCTATAAACTATACTATAACTAGAAGTAAGTTATTATAATAATAGGAATTATCCTAGTTAAAGTTAATAACCCTTCCTCCTTAGAATAATAACTCTTAGGTTCCTAGGTAAGCTTATACTTACTTAGCTTAGGTGTATTTAAATAGGGATAAATAAAGCGATATTAAAGTATCTAGAGTTATTAAAGAAGTAATAGATAAGTCCTTAGTTAGAGTTTATTATGCCCTAATTAAACCTAGATCTACTTCTAAGTTAGTTATACCTATAGAGGATCACTAGCTTATCTAACTTAAAAAGAAGACCTTAACTACTTCCTAGTAATTAATAACTACTATAGATCTATAGAAGCTTAGAGCTTATTAAGCTAATATAAATATATAAGTAGAAGATATTACTAATAAGGATAATCCACTAAAGCCCCTCCTCTAGAACCTTAAAAAGGCTAATAAGGACACACTTAAGTTTATTACTTAGGGTGCCCTTTAGTTTATAATATTAATCTTAGAAGCTACGCTACCCTTAAAGAAATAAAAGGGGATACCCCTTAGTAAGATACTAGATAATAGGACTCTAACCCTAGAAGTAACTCTATTAGTAAGGGAGAAGGTAATTAAATAAAATATAAAAGCCTTAAGTAAGATTTAGGGATATAAGGGTCTTAGCCCTATTAACTAGAAGGCATTAGCGAGTCGCATTTTAGTCCCTATCTCCTTAATAGATCTATAGTAAATTAGTCTAGAGCTATTAAAACAGTTTTAAAAGCTATTATCTAGGGTAATAACTTCTAGGAAATAACTAAAGAGGAAGGTATTATTTTTACTAGATATAAGTTCTATTTAAGCAGTGTCTAGTAAGGGTTAGAAGAGCCCTATATTAGATAACTATAACACTAAGTTACTTTAAGAACATTAGTTAGGTGCTAAGCTATTTGGGATTTTAGTCTAAGCTTATATAGGATACTAAAAAGAGCAGAACTTTAACCTTAAGCCTAGATAAGCTATAGCTAACTAAGGAGCTAAAATTAATATTATATCTCGCGCCTTTATACTATAGGAGAACATACTAGTCTATAATCTAGGATTAGTAGGCTTCTAAGGGCTTTAAATAATTAATACTAATAAATAGGAGAATATAGTAACTTACTTTATGTTAATAAGGGTAGTCTACTATAGGGTTACTTATTTAGTTTAGGCTATAATTACACTAGACTATTAACCTAAGAATTAGACTATACTAATACTAGGACTGCCCTAGTTATATAATATAGGTATAAAGTTTAATATCCGGAACTCTAAACTTATAATTAGAATTAAAGAACGCGGGGATAAGGTTAAGTCTATTAAAGGACCCTTAGTTACTCTATCTAACTAATAGAAAGTAATACTCTGTCTAGCTAAGCCTATAATCCTAGAAAGGTATATTAGTTAGGATAATATAGATATATCCCTAGACAACGCGTTATTAGGATCTAAGGATAAGGATGATTTAGATAATTTAGAAAACTAGCTTACCTAGGATAACCTAGTTAAGTCAAAAAACTGAATCCAACAACCCAGGATAGGTATCTAAGCGAATTATATTATATAGTTCTGTTTATTTATTTTTATTTATTTTTAGGTTAAGCCTGTAATATGGTTCTCTAGGCATGCACCCCGGATTACCTGCCCTGTTTTAGTATAAGAGGAATATTAACTTATAAACTAACTCAGTCTCTGCGCATACTTATTAGAAGTAAATTTACTTAAGAAGGATAAGTACCCTATAGGATAGAGGACTAATAATAATAAAAAAACATTCTAATAGATAAAAGATAATTAGCCTAGACTAATTGCATAGGAACCCCTATTATTCCTATTTCTAATAAAATAAAGAGTCTAGAGATAAGAGATAGACTAGGAAACCCCTATTAAGATAGTATTATTATGGTTTAAGGGTTATAGTATAACCTTAGGCCCCTTAGTTCTAAAATTAATAGTGGAAGAGATTATGCAGACTTTTTATACGTATAGAGATTTAAATGCTTTATTAATTACTAATATCCCTATGACAGACCTCTATATACACATACCTTAACTAAAGGAGAATATAAAACCTTAGGTATAATCCCTAAAGAGAAGGTAGTTAGAGCCTTAGAAGTACTAGTTAAATTAACTAGTTATAGAGGGAATTAAGTCTAGAATATATAAGTATATAATAGCTATAAATAGGAAGATATTGGATTAGTGTGCAGAGCCTATATTAGTACTAAAGGATAAGTCTAACCTATAGGCTAAGTAATAACTTATATATAACTATTCTTATATTAAGGAGATAATACCTAGTAGTTAGTTACTACTACTAGCTAAAGTCTATAATTAACTTTTAGATCTAAGGACCGAATCCTACTGCGTGTTTAACCTTAAGCATATGTACTAGTTAATACCTATAGCTCCTGAGTTAAGGTATGTATTTGCCTTTAATATTCCTAGGTTTAGTTAGTTATAGCTATCTTAAATACCCTAAGGCTCTTAGTTAGTAGGGTTTATAATAACTAAGGTATTAAGGATTACACTTAGCCTAATTCCTTTACCTTACCCTAAGCCCTCTCTTACTACACCTTAAGTCCTAGGTAACCTAAATATATTAACCTTATATATAGATAATATTTTCTATAAATATGCTTTATTTAAGGAGTAATAGTCTTTTATTAAAGATTACTTACTGCCTAGACTATTATAGACTCTATTAAAGCTAAGTTTTAAAAAGGTTTCCCTTAGGATAAGCTTAATTATTATAGTTAGTTAGGTCCATAAGGTTAGAGGGAAAATATATATTAAACCAGATTAGGCTATAAAGCTAAGAGATTAGCCTATACCCTTAACTTAGTCTAATGTCTATTCTTTCCTAGGAGCTATTAGCCTATATAGATAATAGATTAAGAATTATACTAAGATTACCTAACCCCTAAATTAATTAACTAGGGATATAAGCTAGTAGTGGGGGGACTCTAAGGCCCTGTCCTTCTCTATATTAAGAGAGAAAGCTATAACTACTTTAAGTATATATAGATATATATTTAATCTACCTACCTAAATATATTTAGATACTAGTGGATTTAGTAAAGGGTATATAGTCTTATAAGTTTAAGATAAAGTACCCTATCCTATCCTATATAACTTATTCCTATTTACTAAGACTTAGAGGAATTATAGTACTTATAAACAGGAGCTTTATACTATTATTAAATTCTATTATAAATATAAACACTTTTTTAAATTAAGGATAAAGTTAATAATATTCACAGATTATAAACCACTTATAATATTTATAACTACCACTAGTTATAAGGGTATCTATACTAGATAGGTCATAGAACTAAGATTGTTAAATATAGAGATACGTTTTATTTAGGGAAAATAGAATACTACTGCTAATGGGTTATCTTATACTATTTTTTTATTAGATAACTGCGTAGATAATCTAATAGAGTTTAGATTACAGGATATAGCTAAAAACCAGTGGGTCTAGAAAGATAGAGCTAGAGGATATAAAGAGATATTAAAGACCCTAAAAGCTACTAAAACTTATAAAATATTAATGCTTAATAGGTTAGGTCTAGATGTAAGATAGGTAGAAGTGTTACCTAAGGGTAAGATCCTGCTAAGAAAATACCTAAATAAGCCCTAGTATATAGAAATTATAAAGTACCTAACCACTAGATAATATAGTAAGGGAGAATTTAATTATTATACTATGCAAAAGATAGTTATAAAGACCTAGTAGTATAAGCTAAAGGATAGGGTCCTTTAGTTTAAAGGAAGATATAATAAGTAGTATTATCTAGTAAGGGAAGAAGTTAAGGATACTCTCTAAGGTACTTATAATAAGTCTAGACATTTTAGGGCGGATTTAACCTAGAGAAGGCTAACTTAGACTGTATTCTAGCCTAGGATAGGAGTAGATATTGTGGATTATATCTTAGGGTATATGCTATATATATAACACGCTTCTTAAAAAAGAAAGGCGCTAAATTAACTAGTGCTAGTAGATAAACTATTTTAAGTTATAAGGATAGACTATATTAGACTATTTCTAGAGACTAAATAAAAGATTAAATATATACTTATTATAGTTAATTATTTCTCTTAGTTTATATAGCTATTTCCTTATAGATTAACTAGTGCTATAGAGGTAGTAAATTATCTAAGGGATTAGATAAATAGGCTATTACTTGCCTTAGAGGGTTTTTACACTAATCCCAGGCCTATATTTATATTAGTAGAATTATCTATATTCCTAAGGAGAAGGGGAGTAAGTTTATTAAATACTCTAAGATAATCTTATAAGAGTGTTAGACTAGTTAAAGTCTTGAATCGAATTTTCTAAGGAGTATTAAGTAAAATAATAACTAATATAAAGAACTAGGATCTTTAACTTCCTAAGGTAGCTAAGGCCTTAAATTATAGATATATTAAGTCTATAGGGTATTCTCCTATAGAGGTCCTATATAGTTTAACTAGGAACTAGAAGGTAAAGCTAGGAGCTCTTCTAACTAAAAGTTCTACTAGCTAGAGTAATAAGTTTTATAAGACTCTAGTATAGCTATTAGAAGGATCTCTAAAGGGGGATACTATAATATACTTTATAGGTTATGTTAAGTTATATTAGGGATAAGTTACAACTAATAGGAGCTTAGAAGCTACTACCTAGAGGAGTTAATATAAATAGAGAAAGGTTAAGCTATTTAAACTAGGTAATATAGTAATAGTGGTTATAGAAGGGAAGCCCCTAAAGTTATAACCACACTAGTAAGGGCTATTTTAAATTAAGGTTTAGACTAGACGTGCTTCCTACTAACTTATTAACTTAGATAGGTTAAAATTAAGAGGAGGTTATGGTTTAGACTTCTATAAAGATAGTCTAAAAGCCTACGCCCCTTAGACTAGCTATCTAAAGATATTATAGGATTAATTATTAATAGGAAGGATAAGGTTACGGTAATAAGAGTGATAAAGGGATCTAAAGGGGTAATATAGCATAATTAGTAAAGCTAGGATTATAGTGTTAAAAAAAAAAAAAAAAAAAAGGAGGAAGAGAGAGATCTATAGGGTATTAGGTAGTAATAGGTGGGAAAAAGTGAGTTAAAGGTGAATTTAGGTTAGGGAATAAATTAGATTGCCATATCTACCTCCTTCTCTCTGATTCTACTTTCCCTTACCTCTTCTACTTCTATTTTATTTAATCTTCTTCTTTTTAAAATTTATACTATAACTTAGAAAAATTAAGTATAGTAGTTAACCACTAAGCTTAAGATAATATATCTTTACCCTAATTCTATTATACTATTTATTTAACTATTAGAATTATTAATTATCTGATTTTCTACACGTGGTTTGATTAGGGACGCTAGGCAGAGTCTCCCTACTTATAATAATTATAGAGGTTATAAATCCTACTAAACTATTAGCATAAAGGCTAGAGTTTATAAAGTAGGAGGTAGCTACGCTAGCTAAGGGAAGTGCTAACCTTAGGGGAATAGTAGTAAGAAACTAGCTAGAGCTTAAGTAATTTAAGTTTATTAAAGATCCTTCCTACCTAGCTATAAGCTATATTTATTAGAAGGCTAGACTATAGGGATAGGTCTATTATAATATTAGAGGGATATCTCTTAGACTAAAGGGGACCCTTCTAGTAATTAAATATAAGGGTAAAGTCCTAATAGAGATAGTAAGCTAGATAGGAGGTGATAACCTATTTTCTAATATAGGTCTCCAGTAGGGAAAATAGTGTTACCTACTGCTAATAAACCGGTCCCTAAGTTTATATAACCTTATAATAATGTTAATAGTAGAGAATCCGGTTATAGAAAGCTTACTATTAGTAAGAACCCTAGGAGAAGGGAAAGAGGCTATAGTTAAAGGCCTAAAACGAGTTTTTATTAGATATTATATAGATTACCTATATCCTATAGCTATCTAAATCTCTAACTAGAATTAAAAGGTAATATTTAATAGGATAGATAACTTTATAGTTAGAAGCTACTATAACCTAGTTATAGGTTATTATATATCCCCTAAGCTAGTAATCCTATATTAGGATATGCTTATTAATAGGAATATAAAAGTAATTAAGGGTCTAATATAGTTTATAGCTAGTTAACTATTAAGAACTTAAATAACTAAGGAGTTAAAGAGGCTAGGGTTTAAGTAGAAGTCTCTAATAGAGAAAGGAACCCTAACCCTTTAAGCCCTATTAGATTAGTGTAAATAGATTTATAAATAATTAGTAGTAGGAAAACTAATTACACTATTATATACTTATAAAAACTAGACTATTACTAAACTAGCTAACTTATTAGAGAAATATCCTAAACTAATAGGGTAGATTACCTAGATAAAATAGCCTATACCTTATAATAAAAGAACTCTAGGAACCTTCTTAAGTGCACTCTCCCTTATAGCTACCTTTAAATTTCTAGACTCTATCCTAGAGATAATAGTAAAGTTTATAAAAGTATACCTTTATAATTTATTCTACACTATAGGACTCTTTATAGCTCTTATTATCTAGGATAATTTAATTAACTCCCCTACTAGTAGAATAGAGGTGTTTCCTAAGGTACCTAAGAAGGTAAATAGAAAGATAATTCTAGATATAAAACTAATTAGAGTTAAAGAATTCTACTTATATTTCTAGTATTAGTTAAGACTATACTATAACCTTTAACTTTTAAAATTTCTATATCCTTTTTATAATATACTATTAATAGTAGTAAGAGTCTATAAGGTAGTAGAAAAGCCTATAAGAGTAAAAAATACCCTTAAAGATAATAATATTTAATAGGAACTATATCTAGTGGTTTTAAGGAAGATAGGCTTACCTCTCTTATTTTAACTACCTATAACTCCTTTATATTTATAGGATAATATCTATAGTATACTATATAAAGCACCTAACTCTAGGAGATTAATATAGGAATAGCTATCCTTAGTGGTGTAAGGCCTCTAAGCCTTAGGGTTATTCTACCTTATAGGGGTGCTACTATCTATAGTAAAAATAAAGAAATAGAATATATTAATTCTAAAAGACTTTCTATAATAGTGCTATTTAACTAGTGCCCTAGTTTACAAATTAGGAGCTAACCTCTTATATAAATCCTAGTATATTAATATAATCTAAATAGGATTAAAGAATAGGAATACCCTATATTAACTATAGAAGGTAAATTAGCCTATTATAATAGAGATACCTAGTAAACCTAGTAAGGCTAGGAAGATTATAACTACTATAGTAAGTAATAGAGGACTAAGTAGTGCCCCTTTAAACCCACTACCTAAAAAACTAACTAGGAGAGATAACTAGAAAAAAGGTAATGCTTATAGAGATAAGCCTAACCCTAATAACGCTAGGGGTAGAAACTATAAAGCTAGAGAAGCTAGTAATAGAAAATAAGATTATAAGGATAGGAAGGATAATAATAGGAAAACTAGTAAATATAAAGAAGGTAGAGAAGAGAATAAGGATAAGGGTTTAACTACTAATAGTAATAGAAAAACTATAGGGAAGAAGCGTAAGAGGCCTATAACGGATACTAGGTCTCTAAGACCGCGACCCCTACTAACTAACCTATAACTACCACTAGTGTTTAATACTAGGGCTAGGATATATTCTAAGGAAGGGATATTAATTATTATAACTAAGTCTATTTAGGTTAAGAGAACACTCCCTAGTAGGTATCCTTATTAACTTTAAGATATATTTAGGATTAGTAGTGTCTAAGAGTCTAAACTAGATACTATTATGCTAAACTTAAACCCCTTTCTAATATATTATATATTTTAGGGTAATTAGAATAGAGCTAAATTAACTAAGACTTCTCTTAGTAAAATACTAGGGCTAGCTATAAGATAACTTCTAGTCTAAGAATTATAGGACTTAATAAAGCTAGCTATTAACTATAGAGTTACTATAACTCCTAATTTATTTATATTTAATAAACATAAACTCCTTCTAAAGGGTATACCTAAGTTATCTAAGATCTAGGTTATAGGTATTAATAAGTATAATAATATAGTAACTATATTTAGACTAATAGCTAAAGCTAAGGCTAATCCTCCACTGCCCCTATCCCTAGTCCTACTACCTAGGATTAAAGTGTCTAGAAGCTAACTTAAACTTCTTCTAGAAAGACCTTTCTATAATTACTCTATAGAATTACTAGGCTTATAGTCCCTATAAATAAAGAGCTTAAAATCTTAGCTTCTTAAGAATTAATAGAGAGGTAATAAGGGTAAGATATAAGCTATTAAAGTGCTTATAGTAATTTTATTTATATATTAACTATTATATACTACTCTAGTAGAGTTAAGGAGATTAATTAATATTTATAATAATAGTATTAATAATATAAAAGCTAGAGGGCTAAACCCTGCTAAACTAAAAGATACTAGTAATATCCTTACCTTTATATTAGATAGAAAAGAGGGAGGCTCTATTATCTTTAAGGGATGCTTTAGGCTACTAATACTTATATATAATAGTAGAGCTACTAGTTAATTAACCCTATAGGCTAATATCCTAGAATATTATAATTTAGAAGAATCTAACTTTACTAAAGAAGTTATAAAGCTTATATTTAAACTTAATATAGGGCTTTAATCCCTATAATACTTTAGGTAGGATAGTATAATAGGTAAACTATAAGATAATTTAGGGAAATTAGAGGAAGTAATAAGGTATAATTACCTATCTATAGAGCTAGTAGGTATTTATAAGAGTTTATTCACGGATTTTATAGTAGACTATAATAGTCTAATTACCCTAAGGGAAATTAAGGTATTAATAGATTTAGCTATCTAAGTTAAGGGATAATCGCTAGTATTGCTGATATTTGCTCTTTATATTCTTTTTTTTCTTTTCTTATTTTATGGTCAGGGTGACTATCTAGTGCTAGTGGATAAGTTAGGGAGGGGGGAAGGTGCGAGGTACTAACCCACCTTCTAGCTTGTCTACTACATTAAAAAGAATTTTTTATTAGGAAGGGTTCTGCCCTTCTTTCTTACTACTAGATAACTAGAGCTTAGATAATAAAAGTTTTGTTTTTAAAGTCTTGATTAAAGCAATCCTGTTTTTGTCGGGGCATCCAGCCATTGCAACGTGGTACTGTTGGCAGTTGCCACATTATTTCCAAGCACGATTCTTCATCATAACCTTCCCCCTTTTTCTTCTATTGTTCCGACATTGAAACGAAGGACCACGCAGGTTGGGAGGACTGTTACTGCGCTGATTGACAAACACGCACCTACTTACGTACACACATACGTACATACACAGTAGTACTGCGTACATAGAAACAGACCGGCGGCTTGTTTACACGATGAGACCCTGGACCCTCATGCAGCCAGCCCATAATTTCCTCACAGTGCGGTAGTTTTAACCGTCTTATGCATGCATGTCTGCCACGTCCCATAAAAAAATGTGCACTGTCTGTCTGATGGGTTGGCGGTCAACCAGGCGAGGCTGGCCGTCTAGACCGACTTCACGAGCGATTCCACCCTTGTATTGTGAAGTTCATAATACCGAGTACGTGCCTGACGATTGCTTGTATTTCTCTCTCCCCTCCTGACCTTTGGGGGGAACAAGCTACGGCGCACGTTCACCTTTGAGGAAAGCGTGAGGGGCAGTCTCGGGCCTCCGGTTCGCGATCAAGCATGGGGGGGGGGGAGGTCCCGAACTGCTTGTCCGACTCGCGAATGCAAGTCAAACAGTTCTTCTCAATCAAGATAAGAGGAACTACCGGAGTACTCCTTAGGGAATAACTCCTCACTAGCCACGAGGGTGACCCCTCGTCGACGGGTATGCGATAAAACTTTGATTCAGGGTCAGGCAATCGGGCTACAAACCGCCAGCAAGTTGGAATGACGAGGCCGGGCCCCCAGACTATCAATTCCGAAGCGAGATGAAATGGCGGAAGAATAGGGGCTGGGAAAGGCCTTGGAAGCAGGAGACTGCATTTTTTGTTCTGGCCGCAATTTAGAATTGCTAACTACCCTAGCATGTAGTGGGGAGCAACAGGATTAAACGAAGTAGACTGTTTGTTGACATTCTGTATCTTGACGCGATGCTGGGAGTTTCCAATACTATTCGCTGGACCTGGCCAGAGGAACGAGGACAAGTGATTATTTGGAGACTCGAGTCTAACGAATGGGCGGAGGGATGTGATGTAGCGTTGCAAGGCGTTGGCCTCAAACAAGAACGCAAAAACTTCAAGCACAATGTGTAGTAGCAGCCGGCTTGACGGTTCGCGGGTCGCATCCGCGAGCAACCAACGTCCTTGCTTTCCGCTGACAGCACGAATAGGGGTCCACAGCTATGAAATCTCGTCATTCGGTTGGATTTTTTTTGTGGTGGCAAAAAGCAATCATACAGCCCTCTGCCACGGAGAACGGGTCAGACAGTGTACGGAGTGCGTGTGCGAAAAATGACCTCAGGATCGATGCAGGTGGCTCTCTCGACACACCCTCAACCCTAGAAGAACGGCTTGACCATGTTATTTCAATGCTAGCTAGCGCTCGTACGGGGTAGAAAAGGGGTCAGAGACCAAGATGTCGAGAAGAGGGAGACAAGCGAGCACACAAGGCCTTGTAGACCAACGAATCCACCCACCTCTGCTTGCGCGCGTTCCTTGGTCGAGGCAGCACAAAGAGCAAGGCGGCGCAAGTTCCTACCTGCCTGCCTGCTAATACCAACAAGGGCAAGGGCAGCCAAGGTTCTTCTGGCAGTAACTTGCAGCCTGGGTCCAGACTGTCCACAAAAATGCCCATGAACGGGGATTTCCCACGCTGGGGTGGGTGGGGGGGGGGTGGCGTGTCGAGGTTTGTGATGCCCAACAGGGGACGCGTCTCAGCGCGTTGCGCTAGCCGAAAACGGGTAAGACTGTAAACAAATGCGTCACTCCACCTCCCGCACACCCCCGGCAGGCGCGACTGGCAGCCCAGCCCGCACTGTCCACCCAAATCGAGCAGGAGTCGCTAGTTCCTCTAGCCCAAATCCTCCTCACACCCTCTATTGAACACTGAACCATCCACATGTTCCCTTGACATTCCAGTCGACGACTTTTGTGTGTTCATGTTTTGTTCGCTCCCCCTTTGTCGCTGTCATTTTCTCCCTCGTGCGTGAATCACGGGCCAGCACTCGATCCTCGCTATGAGCTGAGTGTTGGATGCGCCTTTGAGCTGAGAGAAGACTGAACGACGAACGACGAACAACCCGCGCTGCAGAAAGTGGTCGTGTGTTTGGAGAGAGGGATCACTGGGTGAATTTGCATCATGTGCTAAATGCCACGAATCCGAGCAACGCCTCCTCTTTCACGACTGCTCTTGCTGCCCCCGTCCCTCTTTCGGCCCCGTGCTTTCCTGAACAACTGGCAGCGCCAAAGAAAGGCATAAAGTCGCCCATATTGCGAAATCACCACTTTTTTATTTTATTGAGAAAAAAAATCGCCATAAACCGACGAGACATGAGACAGAATCGTTAATACCTGGCAAACAAAGGTGGCACTGCGACGGACAATTTGATCCGCACCGCTGGGCAGTTAAAACAACAACAATCTTTTTCTAATCCCCAGATTCATCTAGACTTTGAGTGCTTCGCCTCAATATCTGAGACCAGTCTTCAAGCAGCCCGTCGTATCAGCACCAATTCTAGCTCGTTTTCAGCTGCTGGGAACGGGGGACCATCAGGTATATATATATACACACAAGACTTGGCCATTCCTTATCGGTCCGCAGCCTGCGACAGCATCCGGACAGACAAGACGTTGCATTCCAGCGAAGCTCATAAACACCACGATGTCTTTTTCCAATGGAGGAGGCACTTTGGCTTTGCCATCGCCCACCCATGCACATCATATGGACGTCACGTCAGCCGTGAGGAGTCTCCGACGTTCCATATCCAGATCACCATCCAAGTTTCTATCAAGAACAAGCTCACAGAGCTCCGACAGTTCACGACAAGCTTCACCACAATCACCGTGTCGACGATTCGGGGCAACACCTCAAAGGCAGCACATCGCACCATCGCAACCACAGACGGCCCCTCCGGCTGTCACGTCCGCACACGCCACCTACCCTCACCAATCATCCGTTTTGACACCTCTCCGACCGAGCGTTCGACTGTCTCTGCGCTCCGCAAAGTCAGCAAAAACGTCAACAAACTCGTCCCGACCGTTGGCGCGCGCGAGGGCTTCGCCAAAAAGTCCCCTCAAACGAGCGCTCAGCGCAACTCCCGATTCTGGTAATATGGGACAAACATCTGTATTATCTTCTCCAACGTCAACTACTCCGCGAGGTCAGGAAAACAGTAGATCATCGCCTCGCTCTACTCACAGTTTAGGAGACAAACCGTCTCGCCACAGTTTCCACCTGGACGTTTCGGGCTCCTCGCAGTACGCAGCTCTCAAAGCCTTGGACGTTGCCAGCAACGAGCCGTATTTGGTTTCAACGACTGGTGCGTTAAAGCGCAGTGATGCGACTATGAATCTGGACTATCCCAACCAAGGCAGTCCAATGGCCAAACGACGCAGCTTGCACGGAATCACAGGCCTTGGCCAGTCGGGTGACATGAGCATATTTGGCACAAACACGACATCCTCGCAGAGTTTTGACATTCATGAGGATCCGATACCATCCGAATACGAGCTTTCTGGAGCCTTTAATGACCCTTCATCCATCCGACGAGAACCGTTTGCTTCGCCTAGCCCCGTATCCAATCTCCCTAAGCGATCCTCTTCTTTGCGGAAATCTACTTTGCAGCAGCGTTATGGTGACAAGGGGTCTTGGGGAAGAAGATCGGGTGAAAGACAACTTGCGCAGATGGGCGGGGAAAATTCTACACCAGCTCGGAGTCGGCCGCGGCTTTCTACAGATCATTTCGTACCACCGCAAGCCCCTCGCGACAGTCCATTCAGCGCCGGGGGACCTCTCCCCAGCGCATCTGTTCATCCCATGGACAACAAGGGTCATCAGCCCCATCCTCTCTCTAGAACACTCACGACTTCCGCTTCTGGCAACAGCCTTACAGAAGAAGAGACTTCATCATTCGTGCCACCGACAAAAGTGGCAGAAAAACCCAAGTCGCATCCGTTCTCTCGTTCTCTGCCGTTGAATGCAACCAGGCCCACTGCTCGGTCTACCAATGAGCATACAAAAGGGGTTGCAACACCAAGCCAGTCCAATCAGCTCTGGATAGGTGCTTTCAACTCAACTGGACTAATATCCAAGGTCAACCGAAATCCAGAGGATGAGGCTGACAAGAAAATTGCGCCCCCGGATACTCCGTGCAAAAAGCATACGAACCCTTTTGCAACATTTCCTCCCCAGGTCGGCAGTGCGATGAAGAGAAAGGGTAACAACCGAAACTCTTTCGCCGGAATACCTTCGACGCCATTCTTCCCGTCGTCCTCCCGCGCCCCTGACACTTTTGGGCATCCTGCAAAAGGTCTTTCCATCTTCCAGCGTGGTTCAGCATCACAAGCTTCACGCCGTGGTAGCATACTAAGCCTCGAGGGCGAAGATCGCAAGTTGTTCTGTGACAGCAACGACTTGCCATTGGATAATGATGTTCCACCAACGCCGACAAAAACAACCCTCACCCCAAGTTTGAGCAATCTCAGTGAACAGTCACTTGAGAGTCCCAGTGCAAATCGCACCTTTGTTCTGCCACTTTCCGCAGTGAAACCAGCGCCAGCTCCGTCGAGAGAATCCACAAGTTAGTATTTGCCCACAGTCAGGGGTGTGTCTGTTTTTGTACCATTACTAATGCCATTGTAATTTTTTTCAGGAAGCCCAGTTGACGGTCGTCGAACGCCTCAGACTCCCCAGGAGACCTTGCTACCCTTGGACACAAGCCGTTTGTCTATTTCACAGGCTGTCGATAGTCACAATGAGAACAGCATGCCACCTCCCGTGACCCCTACCACGGCTCGCGACTTTCGCTCGTCGACTAGCATCTTTGTCACACCTGTGAATGCCAGAACCAGCAACATCGACGTGGATGCAAGCCTGTATTCAAGGTTTGACAAGGTGGAACAAGTGGGAAAAGGCGAGTTTTCCACCGTATACCGTGTGACCAAGCTTGCGCACCCGAATGCTTTTGGCACTGTAACACCAAGCAGCAGCGCCTCTCGAAGCCCTGACAAGGGCCAAGTCTTCGCCGTTAAGAAGAGTAGGCACTCGTATCATGGACCAAAGGATAGAGAGACGAAGCTTCGTGAAGCACAAATCCTGAAAGCCTTGACACACGCTGAGCACGTTGTTCAGTACATCGACGACTGGGAGCATAATTTCCACCTTTATATTCAGACCGAGTTTTGCGAAGAAGGCACTCTGGACAAATTTTTAGGCAATGTCGGGCGAGGTGGTAGGCTGGACGATTTTCGTATCTTCAAAATCTTGCAAGATCTTTGCTTGGTAAGTGCCACGAGTTGCCCGTACGAGTGCTAGGACTTCGACGTATTGATAGCTGACCATCTGCAGGGATTGAGAGAAATTCACGGTGCAGGATTTATGCATTTGGATATGAAGCCAGCAAACATTCTCGTTACGTTTGAGGGCGCTCTGAAGATTGGCGATTTTGGACTCGCTCAGCCATGCACTTCGACCGCTGGCGTTGATGTCGAAGGCGACCGCGAATACATGGCGCCGGAAATGCTCAAAGGCAAGGCTGGCCAGTCGGCAGATGTCTTCTCCCTAGGTCTCATGACTCTCGAGGCGGCTGCGAATGTTGTTCTTCCCGATAATGGCCCTACTTGGATCGCCCTGAGATCTGGAGACCTTTCCGAGGTTCCCAGTCTTACCTGGACACCATCACTTGAAGTCCAACGGGACTCTATCGGCAAGCCGACGGAATCTGCACACACCGATGAGTTGCAGGGCATGAATACGCATAGTGCTGGAAACCTGTTCCGGTCGTTTAAGAGATCGGAGCTGCAGCAACCTCTGGAGTTTATGGTCGAGGCATTCCACCCCAGCTCCCTGGATTCGATCGTCAGATGGATGACAGCTCAGGAGCCAACAGACCGACCTATTGTGGACCAGGTACTTGAACTTGAAGGCTTACGATGGGTTGCCGAGCATCGCAACGCACCAGCCACCGTTTACGAAGGCAGCTGGGGCCCTGCTGAGATGTTCCCTGTGTCAATCGCTATCGACAGTGACACAGAAATGATGGACGTATAACGGAAGCGAATACGACCATCCACGTACGAGACATTATCATTGCACTCCCCCCTTTTTTCCTTCTACATTGATGAGCGCATATACCGACCCTTCATGATGATTGTCCAATATTTTTATATAATTTTATACCCCTAGCACCAGTAAGATGGTGTTACGATGAGAGGAAGCCAGCAGATCTTGTGCTGGAACATGTACAAGTTGGTTTTTCTTTTTAATGAAGGAAGTCTTGGAGAGTACGAAGCTTGTGTGGCGACAGCTGGCTGGCGAAGCCTAGCAGCAATGAGACGACGCCGTGTTCATCACCGAGCTGTCGATTATGTGTGTATTGCGTCGTCGACCAGTACTCGCTGAGCTCTGATCAGGAAGCAAGGCGGGAGGCGAGGCTTGCGATGGGTAGATATTAATGATACAGGTACCGCACCACTCGGCGCTAGACAAGCCTCGCCACCAAGACATTTCTGGGGTTCAAAAGCTGCAACATGCAGCGATGGTGGGTTGAATGCGAAGAGAGTGGCTCCGTCTTTTTCTGGAATGTACAAGGCGTCTGTGGATGATTGCACAATACATGTAGATATAGATGTTTTGCGCCTGGCGTTGAGCCGGCATCTGTTAGTACTGGTACTCTTGGCAGGGAGCATGGCGGATCTGGATGGCGTCTTGGGGCATGAGAGAAGATGCCAATCTGTTGTTAGTCATGGTTCTACGACGAAATGGCATGAACATGTTACGATGCAACAGTCTCTATCGACCCATTGGTGACGGCGTGACTTTGGCGTGTAACCATGTGTTACGTGCACCTTGGGCACTTGATCAATTGCGGGGTGAGGGGGGTAATAATAAAGCAAGTACGTAAGTGATGGATCGACCCATCTTCCTGCGTGCCTCATTATCTGGATATAGAGAGACAAGCCCACTCACTGCAAGCTCCGAACTAGCCAAGTCTTGCATGAGACGATTGCGTTTTCGCTAGAAGATAAAAAGACAACAATGACCGGTACACGGCTCCAAGACGGCCAATCTGGGCTTCCCACCACCCAAAGCACTCAGTCATACTGGCACAAGAATCCCTCTACGGTTCTGCTGGGCCACCGGACCACAGAGAAGCTACCCCCACCGCTGATGTCGTCGTAGTCGGCACTGGAATTACCGGCACATTTGCAGCCAAGGAACTCGTAGCCGGGGGTCGGGGTGTCGTGCATGTAGAAGCGAGAGAAGCGTGCTGGGGCGCTACCGGGCGGGTGAGTAATGAAGCAGCAATATGCCTGCTCTGAAAGCCCCGAGCAGCAGAGCCTCGCGAGTTCTCGTACATGCGTTCGAACAGGAACTAACACGGAAAAAAAAAAAAAAAAAAAAAAAAAAAAGAATGGCGGCCACTGCCAGCCCTTGATATACACGTCCAAGCCTAGCGTCGCGCGATTCGAGCTAGGGACATATGATTTCCTCAACAAGTTTGTAGCAAAGAACAGAATTCCATGCGACTGGCATACGGTGGGAGGAGTCCATGCATTCTTCGACGAGGAAGCCTTTGATGCCGCGGAGAAGATTGTGAAACGGCTGGAGCACGAGCATCCTGATCTTGCGGAAAAGACGATTCTCGTGAAAGATGCCAAGGGGCTCGAGACGCTCCGGGTCCCCCACGCACACGGTGCCGTTTACCAGCCCGTCGCCGCCAAGTTGTGGCCCTACAAGCTCGTGGCGTGGACGCTGGAGAATCTCTTGCAGGAGCATCCGGCGTCCGAGTACAATTTGCAGACCAACACGCCCGTGGAGCACCTACAGCACATTGGTGACGGTTGGATCGTGCACACGTCTCGTGGCCAGATGGCGGCCAAAGATGTTCTGCTCGCCTGCAACGGGTACACATCCTATCTGTTGCCCAAGATGACGGGCATCATCACACCGGTCCGCGGGCAGGTTGCCGGGCTGGTCCCGCCGAGGGGTGATGTCCCCCTTGAGCACACGCATGTATGGAAGCGAGGAGACAATGACGACTACTTGATCCAGCGGGACGACGATGGAATCCTCATTCTTGGCGGAGAGAGGTTCGGCGCTCCTGGCGCGGAACTGGGCATCTGGGACGACAGTGAGGTGAATGACGTGATTGCCGAGAATCTTCGAAGTGAGCTCCAACGGCGCGTGAAGCTCCGGGGGCCGGGGCACGAGGAGGAGAAGCAGCTTGATGCAAAGTATGAATGGACGGGCATCATGGGGTACGCCAAGGATCATCACCCCTGGGTTGGTCGTGTGCCTGCCGCGTTTGGAGGCAAGCTAGATGAGGATGATGGGGAGGGACACTTGTGGATCAGTGCTGGGTACACTGGCCACGGGATGCCTTCTGCGGCGAGGTGTGGCATGAGGGTTGCGAACATGATACTCGGCAGGGACGAGACGTTGGGGATGCCCGAGGAGTATGTGGCGAGTGAGGAGAGGGCGAAGAGAGTGGCGGGAATGGAGGCGGGTGAGAGGCGAAGCCTGGCCGAGGAGTTGAGGGCGCTGCTGGATGAGTAGATGGGTAATATTAGATGGGTAGATGGGGTAGAAGGAAAGTTGTCTTCATCTATGCGCATCTGAGAGCACGGCCTTCGGCAGAGGTCTGGCAAGAATGTCTCCAACTTGTCTAGTTTTTGTTGCACCCACAAGGGCATAATTAATCCCTACCGCACAATAGTCTAGCTACTTAACTAGCTAAGACAAGAGTCCACCCCTAGCTAGTTATTTTCTATAACCTCTATAACTATATAGTATATTTTAGTACTATATTAGTACCTTACTAATAGTAAAAATACTTAGGTATTTAAACTATAGTTTACACTCTCTTATAGGGTAAGATAATAAAATAAAGGTAGTTATATTAAACCCTAGCTTTATAGTCTAATATAGTAGTAATTATATAGTGTTTATAATAATTATACTTTTCTTCTAAATTAGTACTTTTCTTTTTAAATTAACTAATTATTAAATCTTTAAATAATTAGTATAAATATAATAAAAGAGAGGCCTAATTTATTAATATTATAATTAGGTAACCCTAGTATACTAGGATTAAAGAATACTACCTTTTATTTATTTAATAATAATACTATAGGATATTCTTATAATATTTAAGGAATCTTTAAAAAATAATAAGCTAGCTATTAAGCTATAGAAACCCTATTACTAGGACCTATAGTATAAGATAGTTAAGGTAAGAGCTATTAAAAATAGAATTTAGGTCTTTATTAATCCTAATTTAAATATATAGCTAGATTACTCTCCTAAGCCTCTAATTCTTATAGGAAATAAGACTCTAGTAAAGAGAAAGGTAATAGAAGCTATATAAGGTTAATTATCTATAGTAAATATACCTAGACCTTAAATATAGTCTTATAGCTCTAGAGCTATAAACTAAAGTACTTAATAAGATTAGAAAGGAAAATCTTTTTCTTAAGGTTATAATATACTTATAGAGAGTTATTTTTAGTACCCTTAATAACCTAATAATACTAAAGATAGTACCTAGTTTATAGTCCTTAGTAGTTAGTATTAGGTATTTAATAGCTAATTTTAAAGCCTTATAAAGGCTTTATAAGAGTATTATACTTAGTTTATAGTAATACTTAGGTCTAAATATAAGTAAATAACCTTAAGGTATATATCTCTTTATAATAAGATTAGAGAGCTTATAAGAAATATAATACCTTTAAGTAAAATTATTAAGTATTATACTAAAGTTAATTTTAATAAAATTATTAAATAAAACCTTATAAAGGTAAATATTAATAAGTAGCTTATAAATACTTTAATTAGCTATAAGAGATACTTTTAAGTAAACTACCTTATTACTAAGGGTAACTTACCTATAGAAATAATTAATAATACTATTAGTAATTAATTTCCTATAATCTTAGCTTAAATTAACTTATTAATTTATATAGTAAAAAGTAAGGGAAAGGTCCTAGATTTCTATAATATTATAAGTAGGATTAGGTATTTAATTAAAGCCTAAGGAAAATCTTAAGAAAAAACTAATAATACCTTTAGAGCTAAACTAACTCTTTATAGTAAAACTAATAATAAAGCTAAAAAAAAGAAAGCACTAAAGAAAAACCCTTATATTTACTATAAAAAATATAAAGTAAAGAAGTTAAAGAATTTATAAAAGACCTATAAAATACTTTACTTACTAAAGAACTAGAAAGTTAATAAAAAGCTATTAAAAAAAGTAAAGGAAGTAATAAATTATTAACCTAATAATATAAAAAAGGTATATAATATATAGTTAAAAGATAATAATATAAAGAAACCTAAAGAAAATAATACTATATTTATGTTATAACTTAAGGGTCGAAAGATAATAGAATAGAGTGATAGCTTAGATTTATAGTTATAGCTAGAAAGGTGCTACCTAGGGGTAGGTGCGTAAAGGTTTTAAGCTTTAACCTTCTATAAGAATATAGGTAGTCCTTACTAAATACCTCGCCCTACGCTTACGTAACTATCTAGCTACTAGCTAACCCCTCCCTAACCTAGTAGGTCTAAGGTCTTACTAATACTCTATTATATAATAGTTCTGTCTCTATCCCTTACGCTCTTAATATAATACCCCCTCTTTATATAATTATCCTTAATTATATAATAAGCTACTTACTTAGAGCGTTTACACTATATAGTCCTAGGGGCTATAGTTAATAAAGGGTTTATGTTACGACAACCGAGTCAACCGCGGGTTAACCACCGAGGAAAGTGGAGCACGTGCGGCAACGCCGCGTTATGATTAGCTACACCTATACGCGAGGCATATATATAACTTGTAATCCCCTTTTCTTATAGCTATATAACCTTCTAGATAGCTTTATAACTAATAATTATTATACCTTTAAAGAGACCCCTTTATGCACTAGTGTATTCTATTATAATAGCCTTAGCTATCCTAACACTAATTAGTAGTTAAAAAAACCACAGATAGCTAGGTTTGCTAAGAAAAGACCTTCCTTTAGTTAACTAAGGAAGCGTACTAAAGGAAAATAGACTCCGGATACTTAATATTAGGCTTCTAAGGGATTAACCTTCTTCTATTAGTAAGTTAGAGCTACTAATATAAGAATTAATTCTATTATCTATTATAAGAAAACTAATTAACTAACTAAGAGTTATAGCTATATATAATACCTTAAACCTAAGATTAACTTAACCACCGCTAGTTAAAAAATCCCTTAGCCTCGCTAGCTAAATAAGATATAATAGACCCCTCTAGTAATAAATAAGCGTTATTATAGACTATAAAAGGAAAGTAGCCTACTTAAACTATATATCCTAAAAGACCTAATAAATCTACTCTACTATAATAACTCTAAAAACATACCTTAGCTATTACTACTAACTAGGAGAGCTCTAGAGAACTAGACCCTTAGAACGCTAAAGACTAGGAGCTTAATAACTATATTACTTAGATAATTAATATCTATAAGAGCGGCTAATATAAAGATCTTACCCTTTAGGAGATCTTCTGTGATAACCTTAATAGCTAGACTAAAGAAATACTTAAATAAGCTTTATAACCTTTAGTGTATAAACTATAAGACTACCTTTATAAAAATAGCGTTTATATTGTTTAAAATTAAAGCAGTAAAATCATTAATTCGCTAGTCTAAGTCCTTAAAGAAAATATAATATTATTATAGCCTAACAATGAAATCACGAAGCAAATAGCCATAGGCAAATTCCTCTCTGTTAACAACCCTGCCGTTAACAACCCTCTTATCACGAACCCTTCACGCACATCATGGACCCACTTCTTTCCTTTTTTTTAATGTTTGTATCCACTTCCGACCCACTTTCCTCCAAAAGAGAAGACTGCTAGTGTTACAACAACTAGGTCAACCGCGAGTTAACCACTAAGGAAAGTGAAGCACGTGCGGCAACGCCGCGTTATAATTAGCTACACCTATACGCGAGGTATGTATATAACTCGCGATTCCCTTTTCTTATAGCTATATAACCTTCTAGATAGCTTTGTAACTAATAATTATTATACCTTTGAAGAGACCCCTTTATGCACTAGTGCATTCTATTGCAATAGCCTTAGCTATCCTAACAGTTTAGGTTAGGTATAATATATTATAGCGTAACGCGTTATTAAAAATAATAACACTAATAATACTAGGGTGTGAATATTATTATCCCCCTATTTATTAATCCTAAATAGTAACCTATTTACTACTCTAATATAATAAAGTAAATACTCTTTACCTTATGCTAATAGTTCTAAGAGAGTAAACACCCTATATTAAATTTTATAATTAGGTTAAATAAATAAGGTATTAGACACTATATATATAAATAGACTTATTTATAGGTCTTAGTAATATAGTAGTGTGGTTATTATATATTTATAGCTATTAGCATGTTTATAAATAGTAATAATAATAGTAAATATTATAATCCCTATATTAGCTATATATAGTGTGTAAATTACTTAGAGGGTCTATAGTTAATATAAAAGGGACTAAATCTTCCTCCCTTATATATATACTTCCTTTCCCTTATATACTATCTAACTATTATAAGTTTCTTTATCTTTACTTATCTTCCCTTTACTACTTCCTTATTACTAACCTATAGCTAGCTTATAATATCTAAAATCTATTTATTAACTCCTACTTTACTACTAAGTTTACCTTTATAAAATAAACCCTTAGGGAAGTTACTAAAGAAGTTACCTTAAAAAAGAATAGTATTTAAAATTTCTATATAAGTTTACTACTTTCTTACTAGGTTATTACTACTAACTTATAGCTAGTAATACTAAAATTTTATATATATAGTGTAGTTAGTAAGTTACTATATAAAATATATAGCCTAAGAATAGCACTTATACTATTTCTTAGTATCTTAAGGAGAATAAACCTTTTCCTATAAAGTATAATAACTCTTATAGTATAATCTTACTACTTTTTTACTTCTTATAGTTACTAACCTATAGTAGTAAACTTAGCTAAATACACTTATTATACCTAAAATAATAAGATATATATTAAAGTATAAAACTTATTCTAAGTCTTTAGTTTTAAGACACTAACTTATTACTAGTGCCTTACTTAAATTATATAGCTTTATAAAAAGCTATTTAATATTATTAAAGCTATACCTAAGGGAGATTACTACTACCTTAATAAAGTAAGTATATCCCTAGTTCTCTTAACTTAATTACTACTAATATACTAATAGTCTTTTATTTATACTAAGTAAAAACTATATAATACCTTTCTAAAGACTAAAAATACTAATAAGTATAAGTATATTTATTATACTTAGGTAATTAATAAAGTAGCCTAGGAAGCTAAGTATAATAAGTATATTACTATAGTATAGCTAGCTAATACTACTAACCTTAAGGTCTAAATTAATATTATAAACTACCTTTACTATATATATAAGAATATTCTAATAGTATATCCCTTAAATATTTATAAGTACTTCTTTACTAACTTACTAGTAGTTTACTCCTTATATCTCTAGGCTTCTTACTTATATTAGTCCCTTTAAGTTACCTAGAGAGCTCTATATTTTTATATATAAGAAAGGTAACTTTTCTAATAATAAAGCCCCTATACCTCTAAAGGCTCTTATACTTATTATTACTATAGTCTCTAGGGAAAATAAGGGTAAGGGTAAGAATAAGGAAATACTTTTTAAGTAATTATTACTAGGTAGTTATATTATAATTATAAAAGTAATATAATTATATCTTTTTAGAATATTACCCTATATTATTTGCTATATTTATAGGGTATTACCTTATATTATTTACTAAGGGTAGTTTTATTACTATAACCTAGCTACCTAGTTACTACTTATAGTTATAGATAATATCCCTTATAATAAAATCCCTCTTTAATACCTATAAATTCTCTAAGCTATTATAGCCTTTTTATTTAACTAAGTACTTATAATACTTACTATTATAATAATATAAGATAATTCTTTTTACCTTAAACTCTTACTTATTATCCTTAATATTATCTTATAGTAAAGAAGTATTTACTATATTACTTAGGTCCCCTTTAAAGGGTTTAAGGCTTATAATATTAAATATATTATATAACCACGTTCTAGTAGGTAATTCTAGCTAGTAAGCTAGTCTATAACTCCTAACTACCTTTATAATCTTATAAAGGCCTAGGTACTTTATAGTTAACTTCTTACTTAGTTATCTTAGGTTAATATTCTTTATAAATAGTAGAATATAATTACTAACTTTAAATCTCTTTAGGGTCCTTTTTTAGTTATAGTATTTCTTATACTAAGCTTATAAGTTAATTAGAAGCTATTTAATTATAGTGTATTTCTCTCTTAGTAATAATACTTTACTCTTAGCCTAATTATTTATAAGTAAAATATTAGGTACTACTTACTATAGGCCTCTAGGGTTATATCCTTATAATACCTCTACTAGTGTGTAGCTATAAGTTATATAGTTACTAGTATTATATATAAATTATACTATTAATAGGTTACTAGCCTAGTTAGTTTATTTAGCGTAAGAGAAAGCCCTTAAATAATATTTAAGGACCTAGTTTAATTACTTTATTTGCCTATTTATCTATAAGTAAAAAGCAGTGCTTAGTAGCCGCTTAGTTATAATAAGATAGTAAAAGGTTATCTAAAATCCGCTTATAAATATAAAACCTTAGTCTATTATAATGTCAGGAGCGTAAGGGACAGAGACAGGATCATCACATAATAGAGCACTAGCAGGACCTCGGACCCACTAGGTTAGGGAGGGGCTAGCTAGTAGCTAGATAGTTATATAAGCGTAGGGCAAGGTATTTAGTAAGGACTACCTATATTCTTATAGAAGGTTAGAGCTTAAAACCTTTATATACCTACCCCTAGGTAGTACCTTTCTAGCTATAATTATAAATCTAAGCTATTACTTTATTTTATTATCTTTTAACCCTTAAGTTATAATAAATTAAGCTCTTAATCCCTTTAGGGTAATAGACTATTAGCTAGATTATAATATTAGTATACTAAAGAATATCTATATAAAATATACCTATACCCCCTAGTAGTAATACTATAGATAAGTAAGGTAGTAGTAATATAGTAAATACTTAAATAATAAATACTAATAATTAAGTATATTAGATATTACCTAAGACTAATCTAGATAATAATACTAGAATTAAGAATAATAGCGTTAAGGAGGTAGTATAATAGTGTTATAATATTATATAAGCTAAGCTATAATATATATAGAAAATATAGGAAATTCTATAAATAAAAGTAAAAATTAAGAAGCTTTAAGTAAACCTATTATTAATTAAAACCTAGTAAGGACTTATAAATCTACCTCCTTAGGTTAGACTAACTACTCCTATACTTACTTTACTAATAGGCACTAAGTAAGTAGTAAATATATACTAATA
Organism: Epichloe bromicola; assembly: GCA_023658445.1. Lineage (NCBI taxonomy): Eukaryota > Fungi > Ascomycota > Sordariomycetes > Hypocreales > Clavicipitaceae > Epichloe > Epichloe bromicola. Next base: position 1,959,247 of record CP098270.1, read on the forward strand.
TAGTATTATTAAGATATAGCTATAGATACTATTATATAAGGGGAATACTTATAAAAACCTCTAGAATTTCCTAGTAAACTTAAATATATTATTTAAATTAGACTAATATACCTTTTATAATAATATAATAAAGGTAGCTTATACTAGTAAATACCTTATTAATAATATAAAGTAATAATAAATATACTATATAGCTATAGATAGTTATATAGAATATAAGGACTATAATTAGGTAAGCTTTATTATATAGCTAAAGACTAGAATAATAGATAAGGACACTAAATACTTAGAAGTAACTAGGTTACTACTAAATCTCTAGTAAGGTAATAGCTAATTATTTTAAGCCTTTATTAGGAATTAGACTAAGGTTAAATCTAACCTACCTAAACTAATCCTAATATAACTAAGAATCTATATATTTATTAATAGCCTTAATAATACTATAAGAAAGTAAATACTTAGCTAGGAGTTTCTAATTACTTAAAGCTAGTTATAGGGCTAAGGTAAGAAAGTAAAGGTAGTAATAAAACTAATATAAAGTTATAAGAAGAGTTAAGATAATAAGAAAAAGTAATAGTAATTAACTTTACCTATAAATAACTTATAGTAATAGAATAAAGGGTAAGTAGGAAGATTACCTATTATATATTATAAATATAGGAAGCCTAGATATATCTTAATAGCTTATTATTTATTAGACTACTCTATTTATAAGAGTAATAAATATACTATAGAGAAATATAATAATAGTAGTAATAAAGTATCTAATCCTAATAAGATACTGCTTTTATCTATATAAACCTAGGATAGGGGGCTTATTATAGATAAATTAGTAAACCTAAGAGTTAGAGTCTATATATCTCTATAATAAGATTACTAGTAGGTAGTAGTAAAGGCGCTAATAGATTTAGGTATATAATCCTTAACTATATACCTAAAGTTATTATCTAAGGAGAATTAGAAAAGAGTTAAAAAATAGATTAAAACCTTAAAAGTATAAGTAAGGATATAGTTTTATATTAGGGAATTCTAAGGAGATTAGTATTAATAAAGAATAGTATAGGGTTTATAAAGGTTTACTAAGTTAGCTACTTTATTACTAATACTAAAGAAAGGCTACTACTAGGTATAGACTAGATTAGAGAATATAAACCTATAGTAATATATTAGAAAGAGAAGTTTTAGAGATACCTAGTAATAAAGGAGTGCCTCTTATATACTTAGGGTAAGTAAAGAGTATATAAAGTATTAAAATAGTTAGTAATTACTCTAGTGCTAGGTTTAGTAAAAGTTATCTTAAATAGCCTAAAGAATAGGAAGGGAAAAGAACTAGAAGAGAACCTACTAGTAAACTTACTAAAGCTAATTTAGGAAATAAGTAGTAAGGAAGTAGTAATAATCTTAGAGTATACCTATAAGTTATATAAGTAATATATTATAGCTAACCTAAGATCCTTAGATAGTCTAAGTAATAAGTAACCTATAACTAAGTAAGGGCTAAGTAATAATATAGATAAACTAGAGCTCCTAAAGGAATACTTAGAATTTAAAGATATATTTAATAATAATTTAGTAGGAATACTTCCTAAACTAGGAGGCTATACTTATATAATTAAATTAGAAGAAAGGAAAACACTACCTTAGGGACTAATATATAACTTAGCTAAGAAAAAGCTAGAGGTACTTAGGGAGTATCTTATAGATATATAGTAAAAGGGATAGATTAGAAGATTAGTTAGCCTAGCTAGGGCCCTAATTTTATTTATTCTAAAGAAAGGAGGGAAATTAAGGCTTTATATAGATTATAGGGGCCTAAATAAGATTACTATTAAGAATAAGTCCCCCTTACTACTAATTACTAAAATCCTTAATTACTTAAAGGGCGTGGTTATCTAGATAAAACTTAACTTAATAGATATATACTACTAGCTATATATTTACTTAGGTAATAAGTAAAAGATAGCGTTTTATTATAAATATAGGCACTTTAAGTATCTTATAATACTATTTAGATTACTTAATATACTAGTGACTTTCTAGGAGTATATTAATAAGGTCCTTAAGGATATTATAGATAATATCTATATTATCTACCTAGATAATATCCTAATCTATAGTAGCGATGTAGCTACTTACATAGGCTATATTAAATAAGTCCTAAGCAGACTCCGTGATATAAAGCTTTTTATTAACCTAAAGAAGTGTTAATTTTTAGTTATAGAGGTTAAATTCTTAGGATTTATTATATCTAAGAAAGGTATTATAATAGAACTATTAAGGGTAGAAGTAATTATAATATAGCTAATACCTTATAGCGTCCTAGATATCTAATTATTCCTTAGGTTTATAGGATTTTATTAATGTTTTATTAAGTAGTATAGTAAAGTGGTTATTCTATTAATAAACTAACTTAAGGGGGATAACTAGTAACCTTTAAGCTAGAACCCTATAAGCTAGCTATATTTAGAGAACTCTAGAGGTTATTCTAGGAAGCACTAATTTTAGTGCACTTTAACCTACTTACTTTATTAAGAGTAAAGATAGATATATTAGGTTTTACTATTAGAGTAATACTTATAATATTAGTGCTAGGTTACTAGCACCTAGTTATATATATATTAAGGAAGTTAACTAATGCTAAGTTACACTACCCTATACTAGATACTAAATTATTAGTAATCTAAGAGGCATTTAGGGTATAGAGGCATTACCTAGCGTACTTAACTTACTTAATTATAGTAGTAATAGATTACTTAAACTATAAGTACCTAGCTATAAAGCTATAGCTAACTAGTAGGTAGGTAATAGTGCTTAATAAGCTATACCTATTTAACTTTAGGATTAAATATAGGGCTAGTAAGTTAAACCCTACTAATATATTATTAAGAAGGGTAGATTATATAAGTAAGGATAGGAAAGCGAAGGTAGTAACCTTATAGCTACTAAACTTCTTATCTAAGTTTATAGATACTAATTAATAGGAACTCTATAGTAATAATAGGAATACTATAAGCTCTATTATATTATTATTTAATATAGCAGATAGTTAGTTATAAAGACCCTATAATAGTAATAGGAATATCCAGGGTTTTAAGAAAATATAACTTAGCTATATTTTTAAGGAAGCTATAAGACTAGATATTACTAAAAGGGGTGTTCTAGCTAGTATAGTTACTAGTAAGTAGTAAGGGCACCCCTTAGAAACGCTGCTTAACTATAGTGTACTTATAAGACTAGAAGTAACTTATAAGCTAGCTACTTATAGAGATATTATAGTAAGGATCTAAGCTATGCGGAGAACCTCTTCTAAGTTTAACTCTAACACTTAGGATAATAGCTTAGAATTAGATATTCTAATTTAAGTATTATTATTAGGTATATAGTAAAATAATAAGTTTGCTATATATTAGAGAAAGCTACTTAAGAGTAGTAACTTAGAAGCGTTATAGATATAGTTAATTAAACCCTTTAAGCTATTAATATTTAAGAGTTAAGTTTATATTCCCTAGGGAATAAGAAAAGAGATTTTACTACTAATATATAATAACCCCACTACTAGGTATTAGGGAGTTAGTAGGACGCTTTATTAAATTATAAGTTAGTACTACTAGCTATTAATAAAGAAAGATATAAAGGTATATATTAGTACCTATATAAACTATTAAGTTTTAAAGCTAAGGCACTATAAGCTATATAATAAGTTAGCTACTTTACTAGAGCTAGATTACCTCTTTTAAGAGTTATTAATAGATTTTATTACTAGATTACTACTAGTTAAAGACACTAACTAGACCTATAATATAATCTTAGTAATTATAAACTATTTTATAAAGTATAGTATTTATATCCCTATTTTAATATAACTAATAAGTAATAGATTAGCTACTATATTCCTAGAATATATCTTTAGAGATTATAAAGCCTTAGAAAGTATTATAATAGACTAAGGTTCTATATTTATAAGCGAATTCTAGATAACCTTTTACTATTTTATTATAACTAAGCGGCTACTAAGCACTGCTTTTTACCTATAGATAAATAGGTAGATAGAATAATTAAACTAGGTCCTAGAATATTATTTAAGGGCTTTCTCCTACACTAAATAAACTAACTAGGCTAATACCCTATTAATAGTATAATTTATATATAATACTAGTAACTATATAACTTATAGCTATATACTAGTAAAGGCATTATAAGGGTATAACCCTAGGGGCCTATAGTAAGTAGTACCTAATATTCTACTTATAAATAATTAGGCTAAGAGTAAAGTATTATTACTAAGAGAGAAATATATAGTAATTAAATAGCTTCTAATTAACTTATAAGCTTAGTATAAGAAATACTATAACTAAAAAAGGACTTTAAAGAGGTTTAAAGTTAGTAATTATATTCTACTATTTATAAAGAATATTAACCTAAGATAGCTAAGTAGGAAGTTAACTATAAAGTACCTAGGCCCTTATAAGATTATAAGGGTAGTTAGGAGTTATAGACTAGCTTACTAGCTAGAATTACCTACTAGAATATAGTTATATAATATGTTTAATATTATAAGCCTTAAACCCTTTAAAGGGAACCTAAGTAATATAGTAAATACTTCTTTACTATAAGATAATATTAAGGATAATAAGTAAGAGTTTAAGGTAGAAAGAATTATCTTATATTATTATAATAGTAGGTATTATAAGTACCTAGTTAAATAGAAAGGCTATAATAGCTTAGAGAATTTATAGGTATTAAAGAGGGATTTTATTATAAGGGATATTATCTATAACTATAAGTGGTAACTAGGTAGCTAGGTTATAGCGGTAAAACTACCCTTAGTAAATAATATAAGGTAATACCCTATAAATATAGTAAATAATATAGGGTAATATTCTAAAAAGATATAATTATATTACTCTTATAATTATAATATAACTACCTAGTAATAATTACTTAAAAAGTATTTCTTTATCCTTACCCTTACCCTTATTTTCCCTAAAGACTATAGTAATAATAGGTATAGGAGCCTTTAGAGGCATAGGGGCCTTATTATTAGAAGAGTTACCTTCCCTATATATAAAGATATAGAGCTCTCTAGGTAACTTAAAAGGACTAATATAAGTAGGAAGCCTAGAGGTATAAGGAGTAAACTACTAGTAAGTTAGTAAAGAAGTGCCTATAGATATTTAAGAGACTTACTATAGGGATATTCTTATATATATAGTAAAGATAGTTTATAATATTAATTTAGACCTTAAGGTTAGTAGTATTAGCTAGCTATACTATAGTAGTATACTTATTACACTTAGCTTCCTAGGCTACTTTAGTAGCTACCTAAGTATAATAAATATACTTATACTTATTAGTATTTTTAGTCTTTAGGAGGGTATTATATAGTTTCTACTTAGTATAAATAAAAGACTATTAGTATATTAGTAGTAATTAAGTTAAGAGAACTAGGAATATACTTACTTTATTAAGGTAGTAGTAATCTCCCTTAGGTATAGCTTTAATAATATTAAATAGCTTTTTATAAAGCTATATAATTTAAGTAAGGCACTAGTAGTAAGTTAGTATTTTAAAACTAGAGATTTAGAATAGGTAGTTATACTCTAATATATATCTTATTATTTTAGGTATAATAGGCGTATTTAGCTAAGTTTACTACTATAGGTTAGTAACTATAAGAAGTAAAGAAGTAGTAAGATTATACTATAAGAGTTATTATACTCTATAGGAAAAGGTTTATTCTCCTTAAGATACTAAGGAATAGTATAGGTACTATTCTTAGGCTATATATTCTATATAGTAACTTACTAACTATACTATATATATAGAATTTTAGTATTACTAGCTATAAGTTAGTAGTAATAACCTAGTAAGAAAGTAGTAAACTTATATAGAAATTTTAGATACTATTCTCTTTTAAGGTAACTTCTCTAGTAACTTCCCTAAGGGTTTATTTTATAAAAGTAAACCTAGTAGTAAAGTAGGAGTTAATAAATAGATTTTAGATATTATAAGCTAGCTATAGGTTAGTAGTAAGGAAGTAGTAAAGAGAAGATAAGTAAAGATAAGGAAACTTATAATAGTTAGATAGTATATAAGGGAAAGGAAGCGTATATATAAGGGGGGAAGATCTAGTCCCTTTTATATTAACTATAGACCCCCTAAGTAATCTACACACTATATATAGCTAATATAAGGATTATAATAGTTACTATTATTATTACTATTTGTAAATATACTAGTAGCTACGAACATATAGTAACTACACTACTATATTACTAAGACCTATAAATAAGTTTATTTATATATATAGTGTCTAATACCCTATCTATTTAACCTAATTATAAAATTTAATATAAGGTATTTACTCTCTTAGAACTATTAGTATAAGGTAAAGAGTATTTACTTTACTATATTAGAGTAGTAAATAGGTTACTATTTAGGATTAATAGATAGGGGGATAATAATATTCACACCCTAGTATTATTAGTATTATTATTTTTAATAATGCGTTACGCTATAATATATTATACCTAACCTAAACCCTCTATTAACTATAGCCTCTAGGACTATATAGTGTAAACGCCCTAAGTAAGTAGCTTATTATATAATTAAGGATAATTATATAAAGAGGGGGTATTATATTAGGAGTGTAAGGGATAGAGATAGGATTATTACATAATAGAGCACTAGTAGGACCTTAGACCTACTAGGTTAGGGAGGGGCTAGCTAGTAGCTAGATAGTTATATAAGCGTAGGGTAAGGTATTTAGCGAGGACTGCCTATATTCTTGTAGAAGGTTAGAGCTTAAAACCTTTATATACCTACCCCTAGGTAGCACCTTTCTAGCTGCGACTGTGAATCTAAGCTATCACTCTGTTCTATCATCTTTCGACCCTTAAGTCGTGATATATAATACTTTCTAAGGCTTTATAATCTTTAAAGATATATTCTAGGAATATAGTTACTAACCTATTACTTATTAGTTATATTAAAATAAGAATATAAATACTATACTTTATAAAATAATCTATAATTACTAAGATTATATTATAAGTCTAGTTAGTATCTCTAACTAGTAGTAATCTAGTAATAAAATCTATTAATAATTCTTAAAAGAGGTAATCTAGCTCTAGTAAAGTAGCTAACTTACTATATAGCTTATAGTGCCTTAGTTTTAAAATTTAATAGCTTATATAGGTACTAATATATACCTTTATATCTTTCTTTATTATTAGCTAGTAGTACTAACTTATAATTTAATAAAGTATCTTACTAACTCCCTAATACCTAGTAGTAAAGTTATTATATATTAATAGTAAAATCTCTTTTCTTATACCCTAAGGAATATAAACTTAACTCTTAAATATTAATAGCTTAGAGAGTCTAATTAACTATATTTATAATACTTCTAAGTTACTACTCTTAAGTAGCTTTCTCTAATATATAGTAAACTTATTATTTTACTATATACCTAATAATAATACTTAAATTAGAATATCTAATTCTAAGCTATTATCCTAAGTGTTAAAGTTAAACTTAGAAGAGATTCTATAAATAGCTTAGATCCTTACTATAATATCTCTATAAGTAGCTAGCTTATAAGTTACTTCTAGTCTTATAAGTACACTATAATTAAGCAGCGTTTCTAAGGGGCGCCCTTACTACTTACTAGTAACTATACTAGCTAAAATACCCCTTTTAGTAATATTTAGTCTTATAGCTTCCTTAAAAATATAGCTAAGTTATATTTTCTTAAAACCCTAGATATTCCTATTACTATTATAGGGTCTTTATAACTAACTATTTACTATATTAAATAATAATATAATAGAGCTTATAGTATTCCTATTATTACTATAGAGTTCTTATTAATTAGTATTTATAAACTTAGATAAGAAGTTTAGTAGCTATAAGGTTACTACCTTTACTTTTCTATTTTTACTTATATAATCTACCTTTCTTAATAATATATTAGTAGGGTTTAACTTACTAGCCTTATATTTAATCCTAAAGTTAAATAGGTATAGCTTATTAAGTGCTATTACTTACTTACTAGTTAGCTATAGCTTTATAACTAAGTACTTATAGTTTAAGTAATCTATTATTACTATAATTAGGTAAGTTAAGTATACTAGGTAATACCTCTATACCCTAAAAGCCTCTTAGATTACTAATAATTTAGTATCTAGTGTAAAGTAGTGTAACTTAGTATTAGTTAACTTCCTTAATATATATATAACTAGGTACTAGTAACCTAGCACTAATATTATAAGTATTACTCTAATAGCAAAACCTAATATATCTATCTTTACTTTTAATAAAGTAAGTAGGTTAAAGTACACTAAAATTAGTACTTCCTAGAATAACTTCTAGAGTTCTCTAAATATAGCTAGCTTATAGGGTTCTAGCTTAAAGGTTACTAGTTATCCCCCTTAAGTTAGTTTATTAATAAAATAACTACTTTACTATACTACTTAATAAAATATTAATAAAATCTAGTAAACCTAAGGAATAATTAGATATCTAGGACGCTATAAGGTATTAGCTATATTATAATTACTTCTACCTATAATAGTTCTATTATAATACCTTTCTTAGATATAATAAATCCTAAGAATTTAACCTTTATAACTAAAAATTAATACTTCTTAAGGTTAATAAAAAGCTTTATATTACTACTATAGATTAGGATATTATCTAGGTAGATAATATAAATATTATCTATAATATCCTTAAGGACTTTATTAATATACTCCTAGAAAGTCACTAGCGCATTAACTAATCTAAATAGTATTATAAAATACTTAAAGTGCCTATATCTATAATAAAACGCTATCTTTTACTTATTACCTAAGTAAATATATAGCTAGTAGTATATATCTATTAAGTTAAGTTTTATTTAGATAATTATGCCCTTTAAGTAATTAAGGATTTTAGTAATTAGTAGTAAGGGGGACTTATTCTTAATAGTAATCTTATTTAGGCCCTTATAATCTATATAAAGCCTTAATTTCCCTCCTTTCTTTAGGATAAATAAAATTAGGGCCCTAGCTAGGCTAACTAATCTTCTAATCTATCCCTTTTACTATATATTTATAAGATACTCCTTAAGCACCTCTAGCTCTTTCTTAGCTAAGTTATATATTAGCCCCTAAGGTAATATTTTCCTCTTTTCTAATTTAATTATATAAGTATAGCCCCTTAGTTTAGGAAGTATTCCTACTAAATCCTTATTAAATATATCTTTAAATTCTAAGTATTTCTCTTAGAGCTCTAGTTTATTTATATTATTACTTAGCCCTTACTTAGTTATAGGTTACTTATTACTTAGACTATCTAAGGATCTTAGGTTAGCTATAATATATTACTTATATAACTTATAGGTATACTCTAAGACTATTACTACTTCCTTATTACTTATTTCCTAAATTAGCTTTAATAAGTTTACTAGTAAGTTCTTTTCTAGTTCTTTTTCTTTCTTTTTCTTTAGGCTATTTAAGATAACTTTTACTAAACCTAATACTAGAGTAACTACTAACTATTTTAATACTCTTGTTAAGGTAGGGGTCGGTGTAGATAATGAAAATAGTTCAATTTTAGTCAATTAGAGGTGCAGACAGCACCTGACTTTTATACCTAAAAGGTACATAGTGCGCTATAGTAATAACTAGTCTACGGAGGTACTTCTAATACATTATCTCCACTATTATCTTATTAAGGGTTTTAACCTAGTTATTACATAGGCTATATCTATATATCTAATACCTTAAGGAGGTCTCCCTAACACACCCCCCCTAGCTAAGATATCTATTAAAGCTAGAGATTAAAGGCGTAGGAAGAGATTATAAATAATTTCTAGTGTTATAATTAGATAGGAATCTCTTATAGGCTAATTCTATAGTAGAAGTCCCTATATATTTAACCTAAAAGTAGCTTTATAAAGCTATCTATAGGTATCTTAGAGGTCTTTATCTAATTAACCTTAATATTACCTATTATATATTATTCTTAAATCTATATTTAATTTATATTAAGGTACTTAAGGCTAGTCTAAAGCCTTCCTTCTATATGTTTAGTAATCTAGATTATCTACTTATTATTATACTAGATAATTAAGAGTAGTAGTACACAGACCTTAATATTATAAAGTAGTCTTCCTAGAGATATATACTCTTTTACGCTATAATTTAGGGTAAAGAGCTTTACTTCTATACTTAAAGTTATTATATAATATTACCTACTTAACTTCTAATTAATTATAGTGCTATATATAATAAAGATATAACCTTATATTAATTTCTAAGTATTAGGGTTATTACTAAGTAAAGTATTAGTACTAGAGAATAGTGTATTAAAACTATCCACTCCTAAGTAGTAAATATATAGCTTCTTTATATTCTAAGTATATAAAATTACTCCTTTAGTAAGCTTAATATGCTTTACTAATAGATTTATTATAAAAAAGGTAAGCTTTAATACTATAAAGGCTATATTAGGTCTTTTAATAATGTATAGATATACTAAAGAGCTAATAACTACTTTATAATAATTAATCTCTTTATTAGTAGCTTTACTAGTATTAGTAAGGATTATAGCTATAGGAAAAGAAGTAGGGGATAAGCTCTTTAAATCGCTATTAATAACGTTAGAAATAAATTTTTAAGTAATCTTTTAAATATATAATTCCTATAATAACTATATCTCTTTAGTATTATAATTTCTAATAATTTTAATACCTAGGAACTACTTTAGGTTACCTTAGTCCTTAATATTAAGACTATTTATTAGTTATTTATAAAGCTCTTTAAATTCTACTTTAAATCTATTAGGGTATATTACTATAATATTATCTATATAGAAGAATAGGATAAATCCGCCCTTTTATTAGGAGCGTAAGGGATAGAGATAGGATTATTATATAATAGAGCACTAGTAGGACCTTAGACCCACTAGGTTAGGGAGGGGCTAGCTAGTAGCTAGATAGTTACGTAAGCGTAGGGCAAGGTATTTAGTAAGGACCGCCTATATTCTTATAGAAGGTTAGAGCTTAAAACCTTTATATACTTACCCCTAGGTAGTACCTTTCTAGCTATAACTATAAATCTAAGCTATTACTTTATTTTATTATCTTTTAACCCTTAAGTTATAATAAATTAAGCTCTTAATCCCTTTAGGGTAATAAACTATTAGCTAGATTATAATATTAGTATACTAGAGAATATCTATATAAAATACACTTACACCCCCTAGTAGTAATACTATAGATAAGTAAGGTAGTAATAGTATAGTAAATACTTAAATAATAGATACTAATAATTAAGTATATTAGATATTACCTAAGACTAATCTAAATAATAATACTAGAATTAAGAATAATAGTATTAAGGAGGTAGTGTAATAGTATTATAATATTATATAAGCTAAGCTATAATATATATAGAAAATATAGGAAATTCTATAAATAAAAGTAAAAATTAGGAAGCTTTAGGTAAACTTATTATTAATTAAAACCTAGTAAGGACTTATAAATCTACCTCCTTAGGTTAGACTAACTACTCCTATACTTACTTTACTAATAGGTACTAAGTAAGTAATAAATATATACTAATATAGTATTATTAAGATATAGCTATAAATACTATTATATAAGGGGGATACTTATAAAAACCTCTAGAATTTCCTAGTAGACTTAAATATATTATTTAAATTAGACTAATATACCTTTTATAATAATATAATAAAGGTAGCTTACACTAGTAAATACCTTACTAATAATATAAAGTAATAATAAATACACTATATAGCTATAGATAGTTATATAGAATATAAGGACTATAATTAGGTAAGCTTTATTATATAGCTAAAAACTAGAATAATAGATAAGGACACTAAATACTTAGAAGTAACTAGGTTATTACTAAATCTCTAGTAAGGTAATAGCTAATTATTTTAAGCCTTTATTAGGAATTAGACTAAGGTTAAATCTAACCTACCTAAACTAATCCTAATATAACTAAGAATCTATATATTTATTAATAGCCTTAATAATACTATAAGAAAGTAAATACTTAGCTAGGAGTTTCTAATTACTTAAAGCTAGTTATAGGGCTAAGGTAAGAAAGTAAAGGTAGTAATAAAACTAATATAAAGTTATAAGAAGAGTTAAGATAATAAGAAAAAGTAATAGTAATTAACTTTACCTATAAATAACTTATAGTAATAGAATAAAGGGTAAGTAGGAAGATTACCTATTATATATTATAAATATAGGAAGCCTAGATATATCTTAATAGCTTATTATTTATTAGACTACTCTATTTATAAGAGTAATAAATATACTATAGAGAAATATAATAATAGTAGTAATAAAGTATCTAATCCTAATAAGATACTGCTTTTATCTATATAAACCTAGGATAGGGGGCTTATTATAGATAAATTAGTAAACCTAAGAGTTAGAGTCTATATATCTCTATAATAAGATTACTAGTAGGTAGTAGTAAAGGCGCTAATAGATTTAGGTATATAATCCTTAACTATATACCTAAAGTTATTATCTAAGGAGAATTAGAAAAGAGTTAAAAAATAGATTAAAACCTTAAAAGTATAAGTAAGGATATAGTTTTATATTAGGGAATTCTAAGGAGATTAGTATTAATAAAGAATAGTATAGGGTTTATAAAGGTTTACTAAGTTAGCTACTTTATTACTAATACTAAAGAAAGGCTACTACTAGGTATAGACTAGATTAGAGAATATAAACCTATAGTAATATATTAGAAAGAGAAGTTTTAGAGATACCTAGTAATAAGGGAGTGCCTCTTATATACTTAGGGTAAGTAGAGAGTATATAGAGTATTAAAATAGTTAGTAATTACTTTAGTGCTAGGTTTAGTAAAAGTTATCTTAAATAGCCTAAAGAATAGAAAAGGAAAAGAACTAGAAGAGAACTTACTAGTAGACTTACTAAAGCTAATTTAGGAAATAAGTAGTAAGGAAGTAGTAATAGTCTTAGAGTATACCTATAAGTTATATAAGTAATATATTATAGCTAACCTAAGATCCTTAGATAGTCTAAGTAATAAGTAACCTATAACTAAGTAAGAGCTAAGTAATAATATAGATAAACTAGAGCTTCTAAAGGACTACTTAGAATTTAAAGATATATTTAATAAGGATTTAGTAGGAACACTTCCTAAACTAGGAGGCTATACTTATATAATTAAATTAGAAGAAGGGAAAACACTACCTTAGGGACTAATATATAACTTAGCTAAGAAAGAGCTAGAGGTGCTTAGGGAGTATCTTATAGATATATAGTAAAAGGGATAGATTAGAAGATTAGTTAGCCTAGCTAGGGCCCTAATTTTATTTATTCTAAAGAAAGGAGGGAAATTAAGGCTTTATATAGATTATAAGGGCCTAAATAAGATTACTATTAAGAATAAGTCCCCCTTACTACTAATTACTAAAATCCTTAATTACTTAAAGAGCGTGGTTATCTAGATAAAACTTAACTTAATAGATATATACTACTAGCTATATATTTACTTAGGTAATAAGTAGAAGATAGCGTTCTATTATAGATATAGGCACTTTAAGTATCTTATAATACTATTTAGATTAGTTAACGCGTTAGTGACTTTCTAGGAGTATATTAATAAGGTCCTTAAGGATATTATAAATAATATCTATATTATCTACCTAGATAATATCCTAATCTATAGTAGCGATATAGCTGCTTATATAGGCTACGTTAAATAAGTCCTAAGTAAACTCTATAATATAAAGCTTTTTATTAACCTAAAGAAGTATTAATTTTTAGTTATAAAGGTTAAATTCTTAGGATTTATTATATCTAAGAAAGGTATTATAATAGAACCATTAAGGGTAGAAGTAATTATAATATAGCTAATACCTTATAGCGTCCTAGATATCTAATTATTCCTTAGGTTTATAGGATTTTATTAATATTTTATTAAGTAGTATAGTAAAGTAGTTATTTTATTAATAAACTAACTTAAGGGGGGATAACTAGTAACCTTTAAGCTAGAACCCTATAAGCTAGCTATATTTAGAGAACTCTAGAGGTTATTCTAGGAAGCACTAATTTTAGTGCACTTTAACCTACTTACTCTATTAAGAGTAGAGATAGATATATTAGGTTTTGCTATTAGAGTAATACTTATAATATTAGTGCTAGGTTACTAGTACCTAGTTATATATATATTAAGGAAGTTAACTAATACTAAGTTACACTACCTTACGCTAAATACTGAATTATTAGTAATCTAAGAGGTATTTAGGGCATAGAGGTATTACCTAGTGTACTTAACTTACCTAATTATAGTAGTAATAGATTACTTAAACTATAAGTACCTAGCTATAAAGCTATAGCTAACTAGTAGGTAGGTAATAGTGCTTAATAAGCTATGCCTATTTAACTTTAGGATTAAATATAGGGCTAGTAAGTTAAACCCTACTAATATATTATTAAGAAGGGTAGATTATATAAGTAAGGATAGGAAAGCGAAGGTAGTAACCTTATAGCTACTAAACTTCTTATCTAAGTTTATAAATACTAATTAATAGGAACTCTATAGTAGTAATAGGAACACTATAAGCTCTATTATATTATTATTTAATATAGTAGATAGTTAGTTATAAAGACCCTATAATAGTAATAGGAATATCTAGGGTTTTAAGAAAACATAACTTAGCTATATTTTTAAGAAAGCTATAAGACTAGATATTACTAAAAGGGGTATTCTAGCTAGTATAGTTACTAGTAAGCGGCGAGGGCGCCCCTTAGAAACGCTGCTTAACTATAGTATACCTATAAGACTAGAAGTAACTTATAAGCTAGCCACTTATAGAGATATTATAGCGAGGATCTAAGCTATGTAGAGAACCTCTTCTAAGTTTAACTCTAACACTTAGGATAATAGCTTAGAATTAGATATTCTAATTTAAGTATTATTATTAGGTATATAGCGAAATAATAAGTTTACTATATATTAGAGAAAGCTACTTAAGAGTAGTAACTTAAAAGCATTATAGATATAGTTAATTAGACCCTCTAAGCTATTAATATTTAAGAGTTAAGTTTATATTCCCTAGGGGATAAGAAAAGAGATTTTACTACTAATATATAATAACCCCACTACTAGGTATTAGGGAGTTAGTAGGACGCTTTATTAAATTATAAGTTAGTACTACTAGCTATTAATAAAGAAAGATATAAAGGTATATATTAGTACTTATATAAACTATTAAGTTTTAAAGCTAAGGTACTATAAGCTATATAGTAAGTTAGCTACTTTACTAGAGCTAGATTACCCCTTTTAAGAGCTATTAATAAATTTTATTACTAGATTACTATTAGTTAAAGACGCTAACTAGACTTATAATATAATCTTAGTAATTATAGACTATTTTATAAAGTATAGTATTTATATCCTTATTTTAACATAACTAATAAGCAATAGGTTAGCTACTATATTCCTAGAATATATCTTAAGAGATTATAGAGCCCTAGAAGGTATTATAATAGACTAAGGTTCTATATTTATAAGTAAATTCTAGATAACCTTTTACTATCTTATTATAACTAAGCGGCTACTAAGCACTGCTTTTTACCTATAGATAAATAGGTAAATAGAATAATTAAACTAGGTCCTAGAATATTATTTAAGGGCTTTCTCCTACGCTAAATAAACTAACTAGGCTAATAACCTATTAATAGCATAATTTACATATAACACTAGTAACTACGTAACTTATAGCTATATACTAGTAGAGGTATTATAAGAGTATAACCCTAGGGGCCTATAGTAAGTAGTACCTAATATTCTACTTATAAATAATTAGGCTAAGAGTAGAGTATTATTACTAAGAGAGAAACACATAGTAATTAAATAGCTTCTAATTAACTTATAAGCTTAGTATAAGAAATACTATAACTAAAAAAGGACTTTAAAGAGGTTTAAAGTTAGTAATTATATTCTACTATTTATAAAGAATATTAACCTAAGATAGCTAAGTAGGAAGTTAACTATAAAGTACCTAGGCCCTTATAAGATTATAAGGGTAGTTAGGAGTTATAGACTAGCTTACTAGCTAGAATTACCTACTAGAATATAGTTATATAATATGTTTAATATTATAAGCCTTAAACCCTTTAAAGGGAACCTAAGTAATATAGTAAATACTTCTTTACTATAAGATAATATTAAGGATAATAAGTAAGAGTTTAAGGTAGAAAGAATTATCTTATATTATTATAATAGTAGGTATTATAAGTACCTAGTTAAATAGAAAGGCTATAATAGCTTAGAGAATTTATAGGTATTAAAGAGAGATTTTATTATAAGGGATATTATCTATAACTATAAGCGGTAACTAGGTAGCTAGGTTATAGTGGCAAAACCGCCCTTAGTAAATAACATAAGGCAATACCCTATAAATATAGTAAATAATATAGGGTAATATTCTAAAAAGATATAATTATATTACTCTTATAATTATAATATAACTACCTAGTAATAATTACTTAAAAAGTATTTCTTTATTCTTACCCTTACCCTTATTTTCCCTAAAGACTATAGTAATAATAGGTATAGGAGCCTTTAGAGGCATAGGGGCCTTATTATTAGAAGAGTTACCTTCCCTATATATAAAGATATAGAGCTCTCTAGGTAACTTAGAAGGACTAATATAAGTAAGAAGCCTAGAGATATAAGAAGTAAACTACTAGTAAGTTAGTAAAGAAGTGCCTATAGATATTTAAGAGACTTACTATAGGGATATTCTTATATATATAGTAAAGATAGTTTATAATATTAATTTAGACCTTAAGGTTAGTAGTATTAGCTAGCTATACTATAGTAGTATACTTATTATACTTAGCTTCCTAGGCTACTTTAGTAGCTACCTAAGTATAATAAATATACCTATACTTATTAGTATTTTTAGTCTTTAGGAGGGTATTATATAGTTTTTACTTAGTATAAATAAGAGACTATTAGTATATTAGTAATAATTAAGTTAAGAGAACTAGGGATATACTTACTTTATTAAGGTAGTAGTAATCTCCCTTAGGTATAGCTTTAATAATATTAAATAGCTTTTTATAAAGCTATATAATTTAAGTAAGGCACTAGTAGTAGGTTAGTGTCTTAAAACTAGAGATTTAGAATAGGTAGTTATACTCTAATATATATCTTATTATTTTAGGTGTAATAGGTATATTTAGCTAAGTTTACTACTATAGGTTAGTAACTATAAGAAGTAAAGAAGCTATAAGATTATACTATAAGAGTTATTATACTCTATAGGAAAAGGTTTATTTTTCTTAAGATACTAAGGAATAGTATAAGTGCTATTCTTAGGCTATATATTTTATATAGTAACCTACTAACCGCACTATATATATAGAATTTTAGTATTACTAGCTATAAGTTAGTAGTAATAACCTAGTAAGAAAGTAGTAAACTTATATAGAAATTTTAAATACTATTCTCTTTTAAGGTAACTTCTTTAGTAACTTCCCTAAGGGTTTATTCTATAAAGGTAGACCTAGTAGTAGAGTAGGAGTTAATAGATAGATTTTAGATATTATAAGCTAGCTATAGGTTAGTAATAAGGAAGTAGTAAAGGGAAGATAAGTAAAGATAAGAAAACTTATAATAGTTAGATAGTATATAAGGGAAAGGAAGTATATGTATAAGGGGGGAAGATCTAGTCCCTTTTATATTAACCATAGACCCCCTAAGTGATTTACGCACTGCGTATAGCTAACGCGGGGATTATAATAGTTACTGTTATTATTACTATCTATAAACATACTAGTAGCTATAAACACATAGTGACTATACTACTATATTACTAAGACTTATAAATAAGTTTATTTATACGTATAGCGTCTAATACCCTATCTATTTAACCTAATTATAAAATTTAATATAGGGTATCTACTCTCTTAGAACTATTAGTATAAGGTAAAGAGTATTTGCTTTACTATATTAGAGTAGTAAATAGGTTACTATTTAGGATTAATAGATAAGGGGATAATAATATTTATACCCTAGTATTATTAGTGTTATTATTTTTAATAATATATTACGCTATAACACATTACACCTAACCTAAACCCTCTATTAACTATAGCCTCTAGGACTATATAGTGTAAATGCCTTAAGTGAGTAGCTTATTATATAATTAAGGATAATTATATAAAGAGGGGGTATTATATTAGGAGCATAAGGGATAGAGATAGGATTATTATATAATAGAGCACTAGTAGGACCTTAGACCCACTAGGTTAGGGAGGGGCTAGCTAGTAGCTAGATAGTTACGTAAGTGTAGGGCGAGGTATTTAGTAAGGACTGCCTATATTCTTATAGAAGGTTAGAGCTTAAAACCTTTATGTACCTACCCCTAGGTAGCACCTTTCTAGCTATAACTGTGAATCTAAGCCATCACTCTGTTCTATTATCTTTCGACCCTTAAGTCGTGACACCTTTATAAAGATATATAAGTCTTCCCTTCCTTATATAAAGTCTAGCTTTAATAGAAATTATATAAGATATAAGAACTATTATTAAGAAGCTTCCCTTAGCTTATATAATACTCTTATTATCTTCTAGAGATAACCTTTTATGTTTATACTCTCTAGGGGCTTATAGTAAATAAGTGCTTTAAGCTTTATATATAAGAAGGTATTCTAAATATTATATTATTAGGTATTAAGATTATTAGCATAGTAGACTATAAGTAGTATATATAGAGATTATAAAGTAAGCGTAGTAGTATAGTTATTAAGGTTATCCTTTAGTTATTAGTTACCTTAAATAACTATTCTAGCTTTAAACTCTATAACTACTCCTTTCTTATTAGTCTTATATTTAAAGACCTAGCTAAGGTCTATAATTTCCTTCTACTTCTTTAGATTAAATAATTTATCTAGTATATCTTCCTAGTAGTTTAAGGATAGAAGCTTTAAAAGCTCCTTTATAATTACTTCCTTCTAGTAGTTATAATAGGCTAAAGCTATTACTTAATAATAATAGGTAGGTTCTAGTAGTATATCTTTAATTTATAAACTATATTAAATGCCTTATAATACTATAGAAAAAGCAGAAGTAAACTATACTTACCTAGATTTATAAGTCTTCTTTCTTTAGTGTTTTCTAGTAATAATATTATCTAGATTAATACTATTATCCTAGGGATAATAATTCTCTATAGCCTTACTGCCTTTACTAGTAATTTTACTAGTCTCTATAGTAGTCTCTATGTGTTTAATTATTATATTATATACTAATTTATTAATTTTATAAAATAGCGTATTATTACCTTATGCCTAAAGCTCTATATTCTCTATAGTAACTAGCACCTTATAAGAAGAGTTAGGAGGGGTTAAAAGTACACTAAAAAGGTTATCTTTTTTCCCTATTATATAAGGAGGTGTTTTTACTTTAAACTACTTATTTTCTCCTTCTATATTTAAAGGCAGAGAGGTATAATTCTTATAATTCTTATTTTCTAATTCTATTCTAATAAGGTCTTAACTAATTTCCTTATTAATATTATTAGCTTTAAGCTCTTTAAGTAGTATAATTATTAATATCTTCTTCTTTTAGGCTAATTCTAGCTTTTCTTCTAGTTTAAAGAAGAAGTTTTTATTAAATTAAATATATACTAATATAATAATCTTATAATTATAAAGTAAAGGCACTTATATAATATACTAGGACTTACCTCTATAACTAATAAGGTATCTAATATAAGCTTTTTACTCTAACTATAGTATTATATTATATAATTTAATATACTCTAGAGCCTTTATTATTATAGGAAACGCTTTATATCTATAGGCTTATAAATATATAATTAAAGGTTTTTAGACCTCTACTATATTTAAGTATATAGGGACTATTTTCCTAGCCTAATCCTACTAAAGTTTATATAGTATAGTTTACTTCCTATAATATTTAAAAGGTATATAATTTAATAAATAAACTATAGTGTTAAAGACCTTATTATTAAGATTAGATAGAAGGTTAGCTTTAAGACTTAAAGTATAAGCTTTTTACTTAACTACCCCCCTAGATCTTTTTACCTTTCTATTCTAACTAGGCATTAAGGGAGCTAAATTATAGACTATAATACTAGTAAAGGCTATCTTATCCCTTATATTCTTTATAAAGAGGGCTTTCTTAATATTACTATATAAAAAGTGTAGTTAAACCCTAAATTAAGTGCTTAGGAACGCTATTATAATATAGAAGCTATTATAAATTCTATCCTTTATCTTAAATAAATAGAAAAACTATATTAAGGTTATAAGGTAGGTAAAATATACTAATACCTATTACTATTCTAATAAGGAGAGTTATAGTAATTTAAATTAACTAAAAAACTATAACCTAGTTCTTAAGGAAGTTCTTTAGGTATAACCTATAATCTCTATTACTTAGCCTTACCTATAGCATATATCTTACACTATATAAGCTTAGGACCTATTAATTTAACGCCTAAAGCTGCGTTTATAAGCTTTATAAATGCCTTAATACTAGGATAACTATATTATTAATGCTAAAGGTCTATATCTTCTCTTATAGGTAGTCTTAGTGCTTTACTAGATATAGTATAGGCTTCCTTTAGATCCTCTAATAGTCTTAATAACATATAAAGCTTATTAATATTATAGACTTTAGCTATAGGTATTATCTCTTAATATAGGAATAACTTCTTCTAATTCTAGAAGATACCTGCCCTTATAAGAATTATTACTAATACTAGATTAATATAGAATTCTAGAATAAATAGTGTAGTCTCTAATACTAATGTCCTTATGTTTTATAATATAGGATCTATAATGGAGATATATATAGGGCCCTATCCTAAAGCTATATATATTATACCTCTAGCTTTAATCTCTATTATAATGTTTCTATTAAATTTAGATTAATTAAACTAGTGGATATTATTAAATATATAAACATTAGCTCTAGAGTTATAGAGAACTATATTCTACCTTAATTCTAAGCTATCTATAGCATTAGTTATTAAATTCACGCTTTCCTTTACTTATTAACCTTATTTAGAGTGTATAAATAATAATATATTTATAGTCTTCTTACTAGGGGTAACTATAACTAAGTTATTAGTTAGATTTTATAAAGGTATAAATATCTTACTACTCTTTTTCTCTAGTTTCTAACTTATTACCTTAGACTTTTCTTATAGATTCTCCTTAAGATACTTCTTAATATTCTCTTTAGAGTTCTTCCTAACTTCCTAGTCCTTTAGTATAGCCTCTAGCTTATATATAGCCTTAAATAAATTATAGAATTCCCACTACTTTAAGGTATTATAAATATTATAATTTATATATCTAAGGCACTTCTTTTTCTCTAATTTACTTTAACTACTTAATCTATTAGTAGTAAGCATATTAGCTAACTTTAGTATACTTTATAGAGCTTTATAATCTTTTTTAAACTTTATAATAGCTTTAAGGTAGCTTTAGTTTATACCTTTATTAAGTAAATTATTTTATTTCTTTTAGAATAACTTAAATTTACTATAAAGAGAAATTATAAACTTATATAGCATTATCTTCTTAGTCTATTTAGTCTCTAAATCCTAATAATTTCTCTATAGTACCTTTATTATTACTACTTATTTATACTAATTATAAGTACCTTTAGCTTATAAGTAATTATTAAGGTATGTTTCTATAAGAATTAGTATTTTCTAAGTGTTTAGCTTATACTAATCTTAAAGAAGCTTTAATATCCTTTAAGAGTGCTAATAGACTAACTCCTTTCCTTTCTCTTTAGTATTAAAGTTAAGGGAGTTTTAAATATTCTTTAAGAGAGTCTTATAGATATATTCCCTAATCTTTAGTACTTACTTTAATAGGTTATAATACTTTATAAGATTAACTTATAAATCTCTATATTAGAAGTTATATTTATTTTTTATATCTTTATAAGTAAGCTTCTAATCTTTAATAGTATTAGGGTTATTCTTTATAATCTCTAGTCTTAGACCCCTTTATAGGTATATAGGTATTATAAGTTCTTTAAGTAGTTTATTTTAATTTAGATTAATATACTCCTAGATACTATAGGATTCTATATAATTCTTAATTTATATAAACTATTTAATTTTGTCCTTCTCTAATAATAATACTATATTTAGAGTTTCTTTAGGTATTATAAAAGGAAACTATACTAGTTAAAAGGAAGCATAGGTTATATACTTTAACTAATAGATATAATAAAGAGCGATTATCTCTTAATATTAGTAAGCGTTAAATTAATAATATTAATAGAGCTTATATTATCTATAAAAATTAATAATAAGGGTAATTAAAGCCTCCTAGGCTTATAACTATTAAGGTAGGGGTTAGTATAGATAATAAAAATAGTTTAATTTTGGTTAATCAGAGGTGCAGACAGCACCTAACTTTTGTACCTAAAAGGTATATAGTGCGCTATAGTAATAACTAGTCTATAGAGGTACTTCTAATACATTGTCTCTACCGTTGTCTTATCGAGGGTTTTAACCTAGTTATTGCGCAGGCTGCATCCACACATCCGATACCTCAAGGAGGTCTCCCTGACAACTCTATATACTCTTTACTTACCCTAAGTATATAAGAGGCGCTCCTTTATTACTAGATATCTCTAAAACTTCTCTTTCTAATATATTACTATAGGTTTATATTCTCTAATTTAGTCTATACCTAGTAGTAGCCCTTCTTTAGTATTAGTAATAAAGTAGCTAACTTAGTAAACCTTTATAAACCCTATACTATTCTTTATTAATACTAATCTCCTTAGAATTCCTTAATATAAAACTATATTCTTACTTATACTTTTAAGGTTTTAATCTATTTTTTTAACTCTTTTCTAATTCTTCTTAGATAATAACTTTAGGTATATAGTTAAGGATTATATACCTAAATCTATTAGCGCCTTTACTACTACCTACTAGTAATTTTATTATAGAGATATATAGACTCTAACTCTTAGGTCTACTAATTTATCTATAATAAGCCCCCTATCCTAGGTTTATATAGATAAAAGTGGTATCTTATTAGGATTAGATACTTTATTACTACTATTATTATACTTCTCTATAGTGTGTTTATTACTCTTATAAATAGAGTAGTCTAATAAATAGTAAGCTATTAAGATATATCTAGGCTTCCTATATTTATAATATATAATAGGTAATCTTCCTACTTACCCTTTATTCTATTACTATAAGTTATTTATAGGTAAAGTTAATTACTATTACTTCTTCTTATAGTCTTAACTTTTCTTATAACTTTATATTAGTTTTATTACTACCTTTACTTTCTTATCTTAGCCCTATAGCTAGCTCTAAGTAATTAGAAACTCTTAGCTAAGTATTTACTTCCTTATAGTATTATTAAGGCTATTAATAAATATAT
Organism: Epichloe bromicola; assembly: GCA_023658445.1. NCBI lineage: Eukaryota > Fungi > Ascomycota > Sordariomycetes > Hypocreales > Clavicipitaceae > Epichloe > Epichloe bromicola. Next base: position 1,982,720 of record CP098270.1, read on the forward strand.
AAATTCTTAGTTATATTAGGATTAGTTTAGGTAGGTTAGATTTAACCTTAGTCTAATTCCTAATAAAGGCTTAAAATAATTAGCTATTACCTTACTAAAGATTTAGTAGTAACCTAGTTACTTCTAAGCACCTAGTGTCCTTATCTATTATTCTAGTCTTTAGCTATATAATAAAGCTTGCCTAATTATATGTGAGAACAAAGGATAGCTAGGCAAGAGGTATAGGGGCACTTGTGTATTTACTAAAGTTTGCTAGGTCTAAGTGTGTTATATATACGAGTTACTAGCTTATAGCTAGTAGCTTACTAGCGTTACGTAAACCTAGCCTTAGGGCGTAGCTTATCTATAGGGTACGCTAGTATAGTATACCTATGTTATAAGTAAGGCCTTATAATTGCCCCCCCTTTTCTAGCTAGGCTCCTAAATAGCTTTAGATTCCTACCTAAGATATAGCTATTTACTAGTTAGTAATAATAACAAGATTACTATATTAGGCTATTATAATAATAATAAACAGGGGTCTATCCTATAGTAACGTAAATATCTGTTTAGTATAAATTTACTATTAAATTCCTATTATATCGCATATTTTTTTCCTCCTATAAATATATTATTTTATTCTAAGGTAAATTCTAATCTTATAATACGCTCTCTCTTAATTTATTAATTACTACTCTCTTACTACTAATATATTAATAATTCCCTTAAAATAGTATAGTTATATACACTACCTCTATACTATCTATATAGAGTTTAAAAAGAATTTACTTATAAAGCCTATACTACTATAAATTAGTTATCTTTTCCCCTGCTTTTTAGTAGTAAATCTATCTAAAAAGAAGTAGTCTAAGTAATATATTTAGTGTATTAAGCATAGTAATCTTTATAATATAGTAGTCCCCCCTTTTTCTATACCTCTTTAGTTCCCTTTTACTAACTTTTACTAGCTAATAGCTATAATAGTAAGTAATTTTAATAATTTCCTATCCCTCTTAGACTAAGTCTTAACTTTACTAAATACCTATAAGAATAGTAATACTATAGATAATAATAATAATAATTTTATCTTTATAGAGAAGACTTACTAGTATTTTACTAAGCTTTTAGCTAAGTTAATACTTAGTTTTAATTATACTAATATAGTATACTATATTATATTTAGTCTAACTAGTACTATAAAGTATTACTAGGTTTATTATTATTTTCTTACTTATTTACTAGTACTTTACTAATTCTTTTATATAAAATACCTTTATTTTACACTAGTAGTATATAGTTTTATAGTAATAATTACTTATTACTATATTTCTAGGCCTTACCCTAGGGATTATAAGTATTTCTATAATATATTTAGTAGTTCTTTACTAATATTTCTATAGGTAAACTACTACTAGCTTCTAACTATTTAGGAGGTAAAAATAGTCTTATATCTCTATTCCTATAACCTAGGGTATATAGCCTAGCTTATATTAAAGCACTAGTTTTTTTACGCTATTTCCCTAGTAATTAAGGAGGATAAGAATACTAGGGAGTATCTTATTTATAGGACTTAGGTGTTAATATATAGTAGTGCTACTATAGAGGGATTTTCTCTTATTTTAGCTGCCCTTTAGGTGCGTTTTCCTTTATTATTTTATAGGTAGTCTAAGGATTTTTCTTTTATTCTAGTTTAGAGTATTATAGTAGCTAATAAGGCTAGGCCTTTTTTATAAGGACTTTATACCTCTTTACCTATAACTTACCTATATATTACTACCTTTCTTATATAATTTACTTTAGTAAAACGCTTAAATTATATATTAAGCGCTTTCTATATTTTCTACTAGAACCTATTAGTTATATTTACTTAGCTAACTCTTTTATTTTACTAGGTATTTATTACCTTTATAGGTCTTCTTATAGTCCTTAACTTCCTTAACTTTATACTTATTTTCTTTATTCTTAAGGTTTAGTATTAGTATATTCTTATCCCTAGTGTCTTTATAGTAATTCTATAGCTTTAATAGGCTTATATAAAATATATTATATAGCTATCTATACTTCTTAGGTAATACTAGTCTATATACTTATTTCCCTATAGTATTAAGTACTTAAAAAAGTCTAATAAATCTAGGGATTAGCTTCTATTTTATATCCTTAAGCCTAATATTCTTTACTAATAGTAATACTAGGTTACCTTAATATAGTATTAATAGCTAGTAATACTAGTTATAGTACTTTACCTAGGTTTTAGTAGCTTTAGCCTAGTTTTTCTTTAGATACTCTCTAACTTTATATAGCTTTATAATATATATATATACTTCTAGTACTTTCCCTTCCTAGCTCTTACCCCTAAGAGCTAGATAAAACTTAGGTAAATAGCCTATAAGTAAGTAATTTAGGGAGTAGCTAGTGCTTTTATTTACTATATTATTATAAGTAAATTAGGCTATTAGGAGTAGCTTAGGCTATATTTATTAGTTCTCTATAATAAAATATTAAAGTAGTGCTTAAGTACTTAGTTTATTCTTTCTATTTACCTATTAGTTTAGGGGTAAAATACTATAGAAAGCCTTTGCTTTACCTAAGATAAGTAGTATAGGTCTAACTAGAATTAGCTTATAAAGACTAAACCACTATTAGATATAATACCCTCTAGGGCCCTAAATTATAACTTAATTTCTTTATAAAATAGCTTTACTAGTTTAGCTATATTAATTATAGTAGTTATAGGTAGAAAAATAGAATACTTAGTAAATTAGTCTATAATTACTAGGATTATATTAGTTTCTTGCTTGCTAACTTACGTAATAAGTAATCCTATAATAAAGTCTATTAAGGCCTTTACTTATAGTTACCTTAGTATTAGTAGTAATTTAAGGCTTCTATATAAGTAATACTTTCTAGCTACTACCTATTAGTAAACCCTATAGCTTATAATATAGTCTAAAATAGACTTACTTATAGCTAGCTACTAAAAGTACTGCTTTAGTAGCTCTAGAGTGTATTTAGTCCTAAAGTAACCTACTAGTAAATTATTATAGTATAGCTATAGAAGCTCCTATTATAAGATAAGCTCCTAGGGAATAACTACCTAGTCTTAGTATAATAGAAAACCCCCTATACTACGTAACTATAGACTAGCCTTTCCCTTCCCTTTTACTAGGGAGTTATTAATTTTACTATTCTATCTCTATAAATCTAAGTCTTAATCCTATACCTTCTATAGTAATTACACTAATAGTTTATTTAGCCTAGATTAGTAAGGATTTAGTAATATAATAGTTCCCTATATCTCTTATACTACACTAATATCTTAGACACACACTACTTTCTCCTTAAAATCCCCTTTAGTTAGCTAACCTTTTACTAGATTTATAGTAGCTAACTAGCTTCTTAACTAGGCTACTTTAGCTATTCTTTTTATAAAGGCTAGGGTATTTTCCTTCTCTAAAGATATCTTATTAAGCCTCTCTATACCTAAGACTAGGGTATTTTCCTTCCCTAAAGGTATCTAACTATATCTTCTTTAATATATTAGTTTCTTTTCTTTTACTATTTTAGTAAGTATTTCTTTTTCTTTTATTTTAGTAAGTACTATCTTCCTTTAAAGTTCTAGTAATAGTGCCTTATTTATTAGGGGTTTACCTTTATAATTAGACCTTCTTTATAGTGTATTTACTAGGTTACTTTTCCTAGGTCTATACCTAATTATAAAGTAAAAGGGGTAAAGAAATATATACTATCTTACTTACTTTTTATTTAACTTTTACTACCTTATAAAAGTCTATAAGTTATAGTAATCTAATAGGACTTTAACTAGGCTTACTATGCCCTTAATATAGTATTACTAGTGTTTAAATAACTTTACTATAGTAAGTAGCTTTTAATTAGCTATACTATAATTATACTTAGTATCTATAAATTTTCTTAACTAAAATACTACTAGATACTAATAGCTCTTATTATTTTATTAAGATAGAATTCCTACTATTATAAAGATTAAAGTATTTATCTTAATACACACTAGTTAACTTAGGTTATAATAATAAAGAAAAGGCACTTACTAAAAGGCCTTTTTTAGCTAGTTAAATACTAGCTATTTCTTTACTTTAAATATAAACTTCCTAGTCTAAATACTATTTTAACTACCTTTTATTAATATATAAAAAGATATTATAATTCTAGAGTATTTATAAATAAACTATTAGTAAAAGTTATAAAACCTAAGAAAAGACTATATATCCTTAAAGCTTATAGGCTTTTTCTATTCTTAGATTATATTAACCTAGTAAGTATTTATTAAGATCCTATTAACTAATAGAATAAACCCTAGGAACTTTACTAACTTCTAGTAAAATAAATACTTTAAGGGTTTTATATATAACTTTACTAATCTTATATATTTTAAAACTTCCTTAATATATATAGTATATTTCTCCTATATTTTTAAAAAAATAAGGATATTATCTAAATATACTATATAAATAGTATTAACTAGCCTATAAAGTACTTTATAAATATAACTTTAAAAAGTAGCTAGGATATTAGTTAACCTAAAAGGTATTATAAGGTATTTATAGTATTTATAATAGGTATAAAATATAGTCTTTTACTTATTACCTCCTTTAATATAAATTTAATAGTATATATTCTTAATATTAATTTTTAAGAAGTAGTAAGCTCCTTAGCACTAGTCTAGAATCTCTAAAATTAGAGGGAGAGTGTAGTAATTCTTTTATATTACTTTATTAAGTCCCTAATAATTTATATATAATTAGAGTATTCTATTTTTCTTTAGTATAAATAAGATAGGTATACTTATAGGGCTCTTAGAGGGTCTTATCTAGCTTTTTTATAGGCTTTTATTAATATATTTCTAAAGCTCCTTTAGCTTACTTTAGAAAAGAGAGTAAATTAGTTTATATAGGGGTATAGCTTTAGGTACTAGGTTAATTATATAGTTAGTCTTTTTTCTTAATAGTAAGCTTCTTACCTTATTTAATATAAATATATCTTTAAACTTATATAGTTCTAGGGGGATATCTTTAATAGTTCTATATGCTTTTACCTTCTTATTATCTTTAAGAGTAATAAACTTATTTTCTATAACCCTTATAATAGTATATATAATAGTTTTATTATATATTACTTTTATAAATTTATAGGGAGTTAATAGTAAAAAGGCTACTTTTCCTTTCTTAAACTACTATTTCTATAAATATAAGTAAAGGTATATATATTCTTCTATAAGAATATATATTCTAATTATTATAGGGCTTCCCCTTACTCTTAGGTCTTTATTTATAGCTATATATAGTAGCTTAAGGTCCCTTTTTTTTTCTCTTAAGTCCTTAATTATAATAAGTACCTTATAAATACTATATTAAGGGACTATAAGGGCTTTTACTACCTTAATAATAAGTACTATAGCCTTAGCCTAGTTAAGTTTATAGATTCTTATAAACTTAATACTAATTATATTAATCTTAGCGTAACTATTTAGATTAGCTACTATTTTAATATCTTTATACTTATAAATAGTAACTAGTATATAAAACTAATACCCTATTAGTACCTTAGTATTAGAGGTAGAGGTAAGGGTATTTACTTTTACCTTAGGGAGTTTTCTAGGCTTTCTTAAGGCTCTTTCTTAGGTTTCCTATAGTAATATATAAGGTATCTTATACTATTATAGTTAAAATACTATATCTTATCCCTAGGTTTAGTATTATTTAGGTAAGTAGCTAGGCCCTTTTCCTAGTCTTTATTTCTTTAATCTTTATAAGGTCTATAACCTTATAGGGAGTTATTCTAGTAGTGCTAAGGGTTCTTATATAGGCCTTTATCTCCTAATTACTTAGGCTTTTACTTATTCTTTAGTATAGCCTTCTAGAATTACTAGGTAAGTTATATAACCTTTTCTTAAGTCTTATTAGTAATAGAGGTATATAGGTTAATATAATCCTATAGGTTAGGGAGTAGCTTTATAAAGAATATAAGGGTATAAGTCTTTTCTAAGGCTTTTTCTAGGGCTTTTTCTAGGTATTTCTCTAGTAAATCTAAGAAAATACTAAACTTAATAAGGCTTTAATTCTTATACTACTTTATATTCTCTAATTATATTACTATTTATATATTATAATTAGTAAAGTCCTAAAGTAATATAAGTATCTAAGTCTAAAATTTATCCTAGTTATCTTTAAGGTTATCCTAGCTATTAGCTTACTATTCCTTAAGGTATTTATTTTATCTTACCTTATAATTAATATATATATAGTTAAGTATAAAAAGAATCTTCTAGTAATTATATTAGAACTTTTTCTTTACCCTATTAAAGGTATAGTTTAGGTTATTAATCTATATCTTATATCTCTATAAGTTTATAGGGTATTAGAGGTTAGTAATATTCTAGACTTTAACCTCTTAGCTACTATAGCTTAAGGAAGTACTAGCTCTTTACTACCTTTTTAATTATTTTTCTCTAGTATTATACTATAATAAATCTTAAAGCTTTTACTTTTTTTTCTATAGTTTCTAGAGTTTCTTAAGCTAGGTAATTTACTTTATTATTACTATAGCTTAGGTATAAATAGTAAGAGGTATATCTTTAGTTATAGTACTTATAGAATATAGTGTATTCTTAGCTATAGTATTACCCTTATCTAGTAGCTCTTAGTTATTATCTAATATTACTCTTATAAATTAAGTAGTTCTCTCTCCTATATTACTCTTAAGTAGCTAGTAAAAGAAGCTTTAGAATTATAAGAATAAGGGATAGCTAGGTAAGAGGTATAGGAGTACTTATATATTTACTAAAGCTTACTAGGTCTAAGTGTATTATATATATAAGTTAATAGGTTATAGCTAGTGGCTTGCTAGCGTTACGTAGACCTAGCCCTAGGGCGTAGCTTGTCTGTAGGGTGCGCTAGTGTGGTGCACCTATGTTATAAGTGGGGCCTCATAGCCTCTTATAGGGACTGCTTTTATAAGCTTCTATAAGGCACTAGGGCTTATAAGACTACTCTCTAGTATACTTAGTAAAGAACCTAAAGAGTAAGTATTATAAAATAATCTTAATTTAGATAAAATTATAACTAATTAACTATATTTTTATACTATAGAATTAATTTAAATATTATAGAATTAATTTAACTAATTTTATTAATTTAGATTTATTATAAGGAATCTTAAATAAAGTCCCCTAGGGGGGTGTGTTATAACTATAAGGGCATAATTAATCCCTACTATATAATAGTCTAGCTACTTAACTAGCTAAGATAAGAGTCTACCTCTAGCTAGTTATTTTTTATAATCTCTATAACTATATAGTATATTTTAGCACTATATTAGTACCTTACTAATAGTAGAGATACTTAGGTATTTAAACTATAGTCTATACCCTCTTATAGGGTAGGACAACGGAATAGAGGTGGTTACATTAAACCCTAGCTTCGCGGTCTAACAGTTTTCCCTCTCCCCAAGCAGCCAACTCCTCCGTGCGGACCGTGTTTGATCATTCATGTCACTCGAGACACTCGGAATATTCACTTCAACTACAATGAACCGACGTGTTACTTGATTTGACGGCGGCCTCGCATTTGACCAGACGGAATAGCCGTTGGCTCGTGGTTCTTGGTCAGTTATTCATTCTCTCCCCGCCTCATCATCCGACTATCACCCGGCCCACCAACCAATCACACCCTTTCATTTGCAAGCAATAACCAAAACTCGAGAAAGCTCTCTCGAGAAAGCTCACCAAGACTACTACTACTCCTCGCCCCCCCCACCACACCACCGTCGTCGTTCATTCGGACGCCGCTCAATCATTCTCACAATGGCGAGCAAGATGGCACCCTTTCTGTTCCGCTCATGCCTCCGCGCTGCCTCGCGCGTGGCCCGACCACAATCGCGCGCCTTGTCCATCTCAGCCTGTCGGGCGAGCGACTCTCTCATGGTGGTACGTACTCCTGTCCACCTTGTGCGCCCGAGTCTCCCTTTCCATCATTCGAATCAGAGGTTCTCCAAGCTATCAGTTAGACCGGGACCGGGGAACCTCTGGAAGACAAAAATGAGCAATGTTAAAAAAAAAAAAAAAAAACTAACATGAACGGGTCCAGCACCGCAACACCGCAGACAACAACCCCGACATCCCCTTCAAATTCAACAAGGAGAGCGAGACCGTCATTGCCGAAATCCTCAAGCGATACCCCGAGCAGTACAAAAAGGCTGCCGTTATGCCCCTGCTGGATCTTGGCCAGCGCCAGCACGGCTTCACTTCCATCAGCGTCATGAACGAGGTCGCCCGTCTGCTGGAGATGCCCCCCATGCGAGTCTACGAAGTAGCCTCCTTCTACACCATGTATAACCGAAGCCCCGTGGGCAAGTTCTTTGTGCAGGCCTGCACAACGGTACGTTTTTTCTCCTCCTTTTTCTAGTCCCTCGATTACGCAAACCCTTTCGTCGTTCGGCGAATCCCTCTACGAACGATGTAGCGAGCGCATCCTTCTCGTATTCTTGAACAAGAAAAAAAAAATTGAATAGAAAGACTGACTTGATTCTTTGGGATATTCGTCTCAACAGACTCCCTGCCAACTAGGCGGCTGCGGATCCGACGTCATCGTCAAAGCCATCAAGGAACATCTCGGTATCAAGCAGGGCGAGACCACCCCCGACGGCCTCTTCACATTCATCGAGGTGGAGTGCCTCGGCGCCTGCGTCAACGCGCCCATGATCCAGATAAACGACGACTACTACGAGGACTTGACTCCCGAGACGGTCGTCGACCTGCTCAAGGCGCTGAAAGCCAGCGGTGGAGATGCCAGTGCTGCGGCAAAGGTTCCCAAGGCTGGCCCCTTGACCGGGAGACAAACTTGCGAGAACAGCAAGGGCCAGACGAACTTGTTGGATGAGCCGTGGGGTGCTGAGAAGACGAGGTCTGACTTGTAGGTTTTATCTTTTTTTTGGCAGAGGGAGTTTTTTTTTTCTTTTTCTTTTCCACATGGTTGTACGCTTTAGGTGCTGAGGAAACGTTGGAGAGGTCTCGAAGAACACACTGTACATGACGCCGTTTTGTTGAAAATGCCCATAATGGTATAGACAAGTTTCAACCTGTCTCTGCGGGGAAATCGTCATTTGTGTCTCAAGCAAGACGAGGTGATTGTGATTGGATGCCATTACACGCACGTACACGCATATGCAACAATGACATTGCATTGGACCGTAATGTTCACTTTTACAAACTGGATTGATTGTCGTTCCGTCGAGGTAGATGGACATGGCGCATCAAATTCATTCATGTATAGAGCATCTGTCTCACTGTCCCAGCCGCAGTATCCAACCATCACCAATGCACTTGTTGTCGGAACCCATTCCACCCCAAATCACTATTCCGGACTCCTCGACGTCCGTCATGGGCGCACTTGCAAACCATCCCCTTCCGATCGGCACCCCATGGCCACTCTCGTCGTCGCGCGGCCCCGTCCGCAGCTTCTCCCACTTGCCCTCGCCCGTCTTCCGCCCCATGGCTTGATACACTGCTGCCGTGAGACTGGCGGCGCTCATCCCCAGGGGAGGCACATGGAAGGTCCACACATCGCTGAGAAAGGAGCCTGCTCCCTCGCGTCCCTCGGCGACCGGCCCTTGCTCGCCCATGCACAAGACGAGAAGTTCTTTGCCGCCACCGACGGTGAGCGATTGCAGGGAGGCGCCACTGCGAGGGGCGGGCCATTCCTGACGAGGCTCGGCGTGGATTTCGGTGGATGATGATGCGTCCGTCTTGTCCTCCTGCAGGATGGCCTGCCAGCCTCCCCGGGCGTGGATGCCGACCTCGCCTTTGCTGTGGCCGTCGTCGAATGTTTCCGCCTCGAGATGCAGCAAGTCGAGCTGGCCGCCGATTTCCGCCTGTCCGTCGAAGCCGCCGAAGCGGTAGAGCCGGCTTTTGCTGATACACATGGCGGAGCCGCCGCGGGGAGGGCCCGGCGCGGCGGGCAACTCGGTCCAGGTGTGAGTGCGGACGTCAAAGGCCCAAAGGTCGCTGGTGCGATCGCCGCCGGCAAGACAGCCTGCGTGGACGAGGAAAGTCCCGTACCCGTCTGATTCCTCGTCGACGGCACCTTCGGCGACGTACCCCACGACGGGGTCCTGAGGGATGCCTGTTTTGGACGTGTCGCCTACTGCCCACTGGCGCCAAGTCTGCGGTTTCCGGGGACGGCCTGGAGCAGGGCGAGGGAAGTCGCGGGGACGATCGGTAGCCGTGGCGCAGTGGTAGCTTCGCGGAGCAGGGTGAGGCACGATGGCGCCGCCCTTGACGGCCGGGACGGGGTCGAGATGGGACCACGTGTGAGAGCGGGTGTCGTATACCCAGACTCGTCCCGCCTCGTCGAGAGGTTCCGAGTCGGGCCCGCATCGCCCGCCGAAGAGGAAGATGCGCGATCCTATGGCAGCTGTGGCATGCCCGACTCGTGGAGACGGAAACGTCCCCTAACTCGGGTCCCAACTCGGGTTTGTCGTCGATCGCGGTCGCGGTCTCCTTTCCCTTCCCCTCCAAAGTGTCTTGGAGGAGGGGCACTTCATCCAGGCTAATTTGTGGCGTTTTATCGGGAAGCTCTTCAGAGCTCTGCTCGGGAGTCTGTGCAGCCGCCGCAGCCGCCGTCGTCTGTTCATCAGGCAGGGCTGCCGCCTTGGCCTTGACGGTGAAATAGTCGGCGCCGGCGCCGCTAAAGGGGAGCCGAATGACATGCATGTCATTGTCGACAGGTAATGGCAGACGGGGGTCCGCCTCGCCGCCGAGAACGTAGGCACTTCCTGATACAACATTGAGTGAGTGCGAGGATCGTGGCAGGGAGGGAATGTCGATACGTTCCCAGGTAGCTTGGACGGAGTCGTCGGGGTGGGATTTCTTCTGGCGGAATTGTGGTAGTAGGGATGGAAGTTTCTTCTGGAAGGAGGGCATGTTCATGTCCATGTTCATGTTCATTTTCTTGGGTAGGGTCGGCATGTTCGGCATATTCGGCATGGTGGGCATGTTCTGCTGAGCCTGTTTGAAGAGGTTTGTGGAGCGACGCTTGAGCTGGTTGAGCGGCTCCATGATGGGCGGCGGGCTGACTTTTTACGTTGTTGTTGGTTCAGCTTTCTTTGCTTGCGCGAAGGGGGCGACACGAGCTTGTTTGCGTCTGTTGGAGAGCTTTGATGGATTGAAGTCGAGTTGAGCGAGTCGAGGTGACAAAACAAGGCATTGTTCTGTGATGTCGGTCAGCATGCCAGCGTAGCCCGCGTGGGGCTGGATCAGCAGGAACCAGGGTCCAGGGTCCAGGGTCCAATTGGCGAATTTTCATGCCTCGCGGCAGTGGTATAATCAGGGCCACACTCACCCGAACGATTCAGCAGAACAAAAATGAAGCAATCCAATGTCCCGAGAACCATTGCTGATCTGATCGATTGGGTCTTCAGTGAGGTCAGTGAGGCCCAACAACCCGCCGCATGTGGGGCTGGTAAGACCGTATGTACATACGGATTATGTAATAACACCAACTCTCTGCTTCGCGGCATTCCGGGCGAACTCCACTCCGAACACCCCGCCAGGGCCACAACTCTACAACCAGTGTCACATACATACATATTGATTTTTTTTTTAAATTTTGGGGGTCAAGCAATAGAAACGGGGGAAAAGGTATCGGACGAACCAACCCCCCAAAAATTGGTCACTTCTTTATTATTATGAGGCTCGTGCTCTCTTGTGCTCTGCCGCGACAAGACTCAGGTAGACGTCTGCTCGCTGCACCCGTCCCCGTCATGCTGCAACGCATCTATTCAACAACAAGCTCATTTCAAACGGCGTCTTCTTTCCAGAATGATGCTACGTCATGAAGATTCCCCGCTCTTGATGACCCCGTGCCCTGCTCGAGCACGAGATTTGATGATGAGAACCGATGGATGGTCAGAACTACCTGTGACCATCGATCCTGAACTCAAAAGGGTCAATGCCCGCTTCTTTCAAGCGCCGGATTTCAAAGTCAGGTGGATCGGGGCTGCTGCTCTTCAGCGCGACATAAGAGAACGTCAGAGGCTCAGGATACGTCTCAAAAACCTCGCCGCAGTGCTTAACGTGTCGCTCACTATTGTACCGTCCCTCGATCTGGACCCCGTTAAGGTGTGACCTGAACATCTTGCGCCAGTAGTAGTTGCAATGCATGAGATGCCAGCGCGGTGTCGAGTAGAAGTATTTTTCCGGGCTGTCCGCGAACAGAGCAACCTCGTCTACTGTCAATCTCTGCGTGAGGTTGGCGTCGGCAAAGTATTGCCACCGGCCCCCTGGCCCGTCCCCGGCCTTGTCAAAAACCGCCTTGAGTTCGTGATCCATACAATGCTGGGGGAGCCACGCGGGGGCTAGATCATCATACACACATCCCATGGCCTTGGCTTCCGCCACCGAGTTCCCACAGTCGCATGGCGTGGTCGGTGATTTTCCTCCTTCAAGGGACGGGGCTCTCCAGCAGGCCACAATGGCGATCAGAGATGTGAGAAGGAGAAGAACGTCCTTGGTCACCCTCAGAGACACAAGGTAGACGGATTGCCTTCCGACCTCGGGCGTGGTAGGTGATCCTAGGGGACGCAGCAGGCCGTCCTTACAGGATTCCTCTCCGTAAGTGTTTTCGGTGTCCAGGCTGTCATTGTGAGGAATGAAATGAGCCCGTGTGAGATTCCGAAGAAGTCTGATTGTGACGTGTTCTTACCTCACGTAGTAGTCCTTCGCCATTTTTGCTCTTCTTCTTCTTTTCTTTGGCAGATGATGGGGGTCTTCGGTTGGGTTGTGTTTCGAGTTGGGCTTGATGCTTGATAAATTACAGGACAATAATAATACAATTCGTAACCTTGAAGCTTGTTCCTGTATGGGGTTCTATTTATTACTGCGGTTAATATTAATCGTATATTAATTGTTGTACTAGCTAGGTATCGCTAGTAATTATGTTTTCTTTATATCAGATGCATTGGCCACAACCAATGACCCCAATAAACTAATACAAGACACTTATTACTACATATGTTCCCTGCTTCCAGTGTCTCGTGCTTGGATAATCGCACGCCCCTACCCCTACCCCTACCCTTTGCCCGACCACGCCTCGCGGCTACGTAAAACTGGGTGCAGTCCAACGGTTAGTGCATGAGGCGCCCCGCGCCGCAAGTGGGGCCGCCGGTGTAGCCGAATAGACGCGAAACGCAAGAACCACCATGCCGACTTGCCGACTTGCCGACTTGTCGCAAGGCATATATGGGATAATTCACGCACAAATTAGTGGCCAGTCGGCTGCGCCTCTTTTTTTCGTGCAACACATCTATCATCTGCCGCGGGAGAAGAGGGAAGAGAGGGGGCAGAGACGAGCGAGTACATGACCTTCTGCAGCAGAATTCTCTGGAGATCCGTCGGATGCTCTACTAGGGTGGCACAGCAGAGAGGCTCGGCAAAACTCTGCCGCATGGAAGAGACCCATATAATGAAATTTACATAAAAAAATTGAATATGCTGCTTACTGTTGCTTACTATGCTACTATGGAGGGATGCAGACGGAGGCCAAGAGTGATCACAAGAGAAGATGATGTAGAATTACTATCTAGAAATTCGGAATCTAGCCAAGAACAAGGAAGCTATTATAAGCTTCAAATCTATGAGCGATGAATCTAGGTCTTCAAACGAAGCCTACAATGAAGTGCGATAACAGGCGCGATGCATCGTCAAACGAAGAGGGGATGACAAGAGTGATGCCTGATATCTAAGGCTACGATGTGAGGCTGTGAATATCCTCAACAGCTACTGATATAGCAATCGATGTATCAATTAGTGCGACCCTACTCTATCGGCTAACAAGACACAAGAGGCACCAGGACGGAATGTGATGGAGCGAAGAACATCATGGGATAATGGCCATTGTCACAGGAGAAGAAACAACAAAAAAACAATAAAAACATTTGTCAATTCTCTACTTGCATTCACATATGTGATGGTATCGCCAATGTTGAATGGACGATTTCGAAGCCAATTGACATATTAATCATCAAACCCCCTTTCTGCAACAAGGCAAGGTGTATTTTGCCTCCCCAACTCCATCCTAGATGATGATGAAAAGGTTAGGTTAGACACTGCCTAGCACTGAGCTTGAAACATACCGTCGCGTACGAAGATGGCTTGGGTCATGAGCCGAACACGAACCGAGTGACTATTCTTCTGCGTCGTAGTCGCCGTAGTTCTTGGTCCAGGGAATGGCGCAGCGCTTGTCAACACTGCCGTCCTTCCCAATAGAGTCGCCGTTGTTGCAACCGCGCTTTTCTACCTCAGCATCCGGGCTCACGGGAACGGCCAATGCTGCGGCGGCCAGGAGGGAAAATATAGCGGCGAACTTCATGGTCGAGATTTGCGAGTGGGAAAGAGAATATGAAAGCTGTAGGGACCGAGACGTGGACTAGTTTCGTGAGAAGGGGAAGAGTTGAACCGAGTTTGAGACACGAAAAGGCGAAGCAACTAATATATAGGTGAGACGCAGTAAACTGGTGCTTGCGTGCACGTTTCAGAACTCTCAGCCTTTTAGGAAGGAGACAAAGGGAGAGAGTCAATGGAACTGCTGGCTTCACGGATTCCACCTCTGGGCGTGGGCTCTAGTGTGCATGCATGTAAGAAGAAGAAGGGGCATCTACGAACAACACCCTCCACCTCTTCATTTACTTGCATGGATGCGTTGCTTGACTCATGCATGCAATGTAATACATGGAGATGCAATGCAAGTAAGTTTGGGGGGCGGATACAATTGATGGCTACTGGGCAGTCGAGTCCCTTCTGATGCCGGGTCCGAGTGTCTCTCTCTTCTGCCCAAGTCGATTCCGGGGTCTCCAGCCATCCCCCCCCTCTCCCTCTGCTTCTTCCTGCTGCTCATTTACCCTTGAACATGATGGCTTGGTTTGTCTTTGAACATTGTGGCTCCTGGATGGATTGATTGATTTCAAAGCACCGCATTCGATCGAAACATTGGAAGACAAAATCACTTGGAGACGTTGTACAATGCAAGACGAAGAGCATGTGGCATTTCTTCCAGGAGAGACGGACCAGGCCGCGAGATATGCCCAGATGCAGAAGAAGAGGGCATCTGAGCTCTGGAAATACAGCACGGCCATCCTGGGAGTCCTGCTGCTTGTTTCCTTGTACGCGAGTTATTGGACAAGATTCTCTCCGAGCTACAGAACCGGTTTCGATACTGATTTGGGTATGACCGAGACCATGTTTTTCTTTTTCCCCACGTATTCGCTGTTTCACCCATCACCAGAACCTCCTCCGTTGACAAGCTACAAAAAGCACCAGCGACCTCTGCGATTCGTTTGAAAAAAGTACAGTTTTCTGGCGGAATCGTCGTGAATGATTCAAGCCAGTTTGAGCTTGTGCTCGATACAGAGGGGGCTCGGTATACCGGCCATCCAACCCCCGAGCTTGATGCGGCATGGGACCACATCGTAGGTAAGTACGTTTCTGCATCATGCTTGAATCTTGACGCTTGGTGCCTCCCCCGCCGCTGCAGCAGTGCTTATATATGGGGTTTTTCTTTCTCTCTCAGGACAATATATTGCCTTGACCAAGTCGGAGGCAGAGAAAATTGCTGGTCATGTTTCTGAGGATCATGGCTCTTTTTTTGCCGTCACGCACGTACGACATAGTCTGCACTGCATCAATTACCTGCGCAAGGTGGTGTACGACAAGTGGTATCCGACGATACGTCACGAGAACAGGCCCAACGTTCCCAGCTTCTGGCAGCACGCAGGTTGGTCAAGTTATCCCTGTGATGGGCACGCAACTGATGCAATTTCCAGACCACTGCATTGAGATACTGCGCCAGACGATACAGTGCCAGTCGGACCTGACTCCCGTGCCTCACGTCTGGTCAGAAGGGAAACAAATGTATTTGGCGGATACTTCGCTGGAGCATACGTGTCGAGACCATGAGGCACTGATGGAATGGCAAAGCAAAAGGGGCGCGGTTTTGACTTCTGAGAAGCGCACCGGACGACTGTGATGTAGAGATGCAGAAGACGTGGTGACGAGTATGTATGCACAGTGTAAAACTGGGTGGCTATCATCCGTGGAATCAAATATTCGTTCAAACCCCCAGTCTGCGGTGAAAGTAATTTCATGCATTGATCTTGGTAGATTTCGACCCTGGTTGTTACGGCCTGATCGGCATGATCGGTGTCTTTTCTGTTCGAGGAATTGCCGTGCCCGGCTCTCTTGTGTTGTCCCCCTTCCCGGAGACTTCCGGAAACTGGGCAATAGTAGCGGCGCATATTCTGCAATGCATGCCACCCCGTAGCCTTTGAAGAAGCGCACCAGTACACCAGGGCGCCATTTTCATCGAAACCCCAATCTTCTTCCCCTCCACCGACTTCTTGCACTTGCCATTGCGTATTCACACAATACTCGGAAAATTCCCAGCAACCCCCAATGATGATGATGATGATGATGCTCAGCAAGTTGGCTTTCGCCCTCGTCTTTTCCCTCGTTCTCGTTTCAAAAACCCGCGGATATACAACGTCACTGGCTCTGGACGAGAGCCGGACCAACCATCAGAGATGCATCGACATGATGGGCGGCGGCAGCCGTACTTTTCGACCCGAGAGCCAAGCTTCCCTGATGGTAACCTTTGCCGGCCACAGTCAGGGTCTTGTCAGCATTGTTCTCTTCGAGCTGGGCGACGAGCACCTGGGAGGTGTGCGTCTGAAAGGATCAAACGAGGTAGCTAACATCCCCCCCCCCTTTCCCTTTTTTACTATCAGGCGAATTCATTTCTCTCTGACAATTCTTTTTCTCTTCATCATGTGCTTCAGAAAGAAGTCTTGTGCACAGAGGAAAATATCCAACGTGGCCTATGCGGCAAATCCCAGCTGGGAGAATTTCTCATCAGCGACTCGGCGCGACGGGAAGCCCGTCACCCCCTCTTCACACGAGCGGTCAATCTCAGCATGCCTGGCTCGCTCCATTATCCCGTGTCCGGACCAGGCCTATACTGCGCCGCTGCCGTGGGCTTCTCCGCGTCCTCCTTCTCGGCGATGATGCTCGCCATAGATCCGAGCAGCGGGGGCTTGCCTGCCTTCCGCGTCGGCTTGTTGAAGGCGTACAGGTACTTGGGCCCCGTATGGATCTTGCTGGCCGTGCTGTGGACGCTGCATCTGCTTGATGAGAGGGACAAGCGGCCGTGTTGGCTTGTGCCCCTGTCGGCTGTCCAGATCGGACTCCGATGGGCCCTGCTGGAAGTTGGTCATGAGTACAATGACGCCGACGGCGTGACGCGGGCGTTCAAGATTGCGGGCGGCGCCATCGAGGTTGCGCAGGACTTTGCCGTCGTCTTGCATGCCCAACAATTGATGATGACGGAGGACACTCGGATCGGCCCGACGACACCGTGGACTTGGCCCTGGCCCTGGCCCAATTTCATCGGACTCCTTGTCCTGGGCGTGGGTTTGACTGCCATGAGGTGGGCAGAGATGACGACCTCGACAGCGACCAGCCGAGCAACTGTTTACTGCAATGCGGTACTGGGCTCTGCACTTTTCGTCTACATGACGATATCGATACTCACCTTCAAGCCAAGTTGCCGCAGACTGGCCGGCCAGCGCCTTTCGCCCCCCATCTCTGCAGCTCTGGCAGTTCTCTTGGCCCTGATCTGGGCCCTTTTTTCTGCCACCGCCGCCTTCAACATTTGGTGCCTCGTTCAGCCACTGAAGCCACTCGAGTTCGGCCAAAGGTTTTGGAGCACACGCTTCTTGACCATCGACATGCCTTTTGACATCATCTCGCTGTGTTGCGTGTGCTGCGTATCCCTCTATTGCCAGTGCAGGAGGAGGGGGCCGCTCCAGCATGTCGGGGAAGCTGGTGACGAGTTGGGCAAGCTTGGGGATTCAGCAGAGCAGTGACGGACGGCAGGCACAAATACTTGTCATGTATCATGTACACGTCAATCAGGCTTTATTTTCTTCTCCCTCATACGGCGTTGCACTCTCCCTCGCCTTCCAGTGCATGATTTCTTCCCCGCTCAATCCTTAGCTCGCCGTTCTCAGCCTGAACGACATGATTGCTTGGGCGCCAGAGGCTTGCTTCCACGCCGTTTCTCGACGCCCACTCCAAGACTTTGGTGTAGTTCCTGCAGGTATGCATGTTATCTACTCGAGGCCGCAAACCCTGTACTACATCGCTCCAGGCATAGTACACGACAGAGGTGTCGGCACTGCAGACGAGCGCTTGACGGACCTGGTCAAGGCAGTGATCTGAAAATATCTTTTTTGGTTAATTTCACACAGGCTCGCCTTTTGCATCAGACTGGGAATGTGGCGTACCAACATGCAACCATTTGCAGTAGTCAATTGTGCCGTTGGGGAAGTAGAAGTGCTTGTCATAGCGGTCGCGATATAATGCCATTCGGACAACGTCGAGACAATGCAGTTGGTGGAAGACGTCCAGCGTAATGACGTACTCATTCTCTCTCCCAGGGGCAGGTAGACGCTCTGTTTCCTCGGGCAAGCGCCCTGCGACCTCGGCATCGACGGAAGAGAGAATGCCCGCTGCCACACAGAGTCAGTTCGCGCGCAGACGAGAGCCATGACTTGACTGACAGCACCCGCCCCGTGCGTACTATTGCCAACTTGAAGAAGAAGGGTTGCACAGACGAGAATACAGCCCCGACCACAAGCGGTCATTTTCCTCCGTCGGCATGCCTTGGAAGGGCGTTTTGTCACGACCACGGCCACGATTGAACTTGTACGTGATGTACTCGATCAGGCCATTGACCGGTGCTAGACGACCCGAGTCGATTAGGTCATGCTGCTGCGAGGGGCTATTGCTGGTCACTTACAGAACAGCTGCTGCGAGGGATCATGGCAGGATTGCTTGGGGCAGGCATAAAAGCGCGTCGTGGACATGCTCGCCGTGATGGCTGAAATTGTAGACACCAAAAGACAGATCAAGACGAGGTTGGCACCGCCGTGCTGTGCCTGTGCCTGTGCCGGTCGTTCACGACAGGAACAGTGGCCAGGTTCCGGATTGGCCACAGCGACGTAACCCGCCTGCTCCGGGGAATGCGATGGCAACGACATGATAGTTTGTAATCAGCTGAACAGCAGAGAAGGATTGACCCGCCGAGAGCTGGTGAATCTCCATGTTGGTGAATTTGCAAGTTGGAGATGCTCTATCTATGCTTACGTAGGTAGGATCGATCTAGTCCTCTCGGCAAGTGCCACCCGTCCCTGCCACTGCCATGCCACTGCCATGCCACTGCCATGCCACTGCCATGCCATTGCCATGCCACTGCCACCCACCCACCAACCCGAATTCGGAAGCCCCCCTTCGCCCCCTCCCCCTCGCAGACAGACAGACAGACAGACAGACAGACAGACCAGGAATGGCCTCAAGGGATGGCCGGCAGCTCCGTCACATTGGCGGGTTTGGTCGGCACCCTCGTGATCTGGTGCTGCTGCAGCCACCCGCTCAACTCGGTCCATGCAGCGTCTGGACACTCGCGCTCGACGTTGAAGTTGGCTGTTGGCCCCTTCTTCCCCCGGACCCAGTTGTAGGTGATCAGGGTCGTGTCGCGGTCACTGGCCAGTCCCCGCCGTCAGCAACGCGCTCTGCAGACAATAACATGATGATGGGGCAATATTGATGAAGGCGGCGCAAAAGTGGCCGAGTAGCCGAGTAGAGCAGCCATTTCACACAATTCCACGCACCATTCCAATTTCTGCCGCAGGATGTCAACGCAATGATCAACCCGCGCGTGCCATGTCGCAGGGTTTTCCTCATAAGCCAATCGTTCTTCGCCTCCATAGTCCAAGTACGAGGCGCGATAGAGATTGAACAAGCAGTGAAGCTGATGGCTCGCTTCAAACGTTGCCAAATAATGCCCGTCATGGGCGCCGCCGTCGACTCGGACGGCCGAGCTCATGTGCTGCGGGTGTGAAGCTCGGAAGGCGGCCTCGTCCACACCAAACATCCATACGGGCCAGTATCTCCCCTCCCAAGCCTCAAAGACTTCCGGTGACGGCGGACCCGTAAACGGGCTTCGTAGATTGTACGTGCCATTGACACGCACGAGGGTGTTGGTGTTGGATGAAGACTGCCACGGCGGTGCGGGCGCTACTCAGCTCATCATCAGTCTCAGACCTTTCCCATTTCCCGTTTGTGACGGCACGGTGAGGGGGATAAGACCAGGAACTGCCTTACCAGTCGCACTTGCTGCTCGAGTTCGCGTGGCCGTGGCTATGCCGAGCCACCGGCAGCTTCCCCAACTGGCAGTGGGCACCAGGAGTTGCGTGGTGATGGAACCAATGATGCCACCCAGGAAGAACGAGAGAATAGTCAGAAGTTCCATCGGATTAGCACTTAATCGGCGTTTTTCATGGAGCATTGCATTCAAGACGTGAGTTGGGGGGCTCGAGGATGAGCATGGGCAAGAGAAGGTGAGTGTGTAGGTGGTCGGTCGGTCGAGCGGCTCATTAATAAAAGGAGCGAGCGTTGCACAGCACCGTCTTCATCCAGGCAAGTATGGGATATATATATATATATATATATATAGGACAACGTCAAATTTGCACTTGTTAAAAACAATGAGCTACAGTGAGTTACAGTGAGCTAGAGCCCTACACTCCATGGTTCTTCTACTCTACTCTCAGTCATTTCATTTTCTCGAGTCCATTCCAAAATCTTGCTGAAATCTCGGCAGTAGTGCAATGTGTTAAAGTCTGGTGACTCCTTCTGCGCCCGGTCTGGTGTCCGCATAATCAGATACGGCGTCGCGTCACTCGCACACATGAGCACTTGACGGAGTCTTTGCACGCATCCGTCGACGCGTCTCATGACATCCGCCTCGGTCCCCCTGAAGCTCTCAAGGGAAGAGTAGTTATAATCGCCCCTGTAGGAGTATTGGCGGAGGTGGTTCAAACAGCCTAGGTTCCGAAAGACTTCAAGGTATGCCGATGCTTCACCATTGGCCTCTACCACGATCTTGCCATCTATTAGCTCCCGAGGTTCCTCGATTTTCCTTCGCGGGATACCGATTGGATGCTCTAGGATAAGGTCAATGGGTCAGATCTCACATTCTTGAATTTTTTTTTTTTTTTTTTTTTTTTTTGAAAACGCGGCATCTCTGAATCATTATTCTCACCTTGTAACAAGTCGCTCCAAGCCAATTCCAACTCTGGCGTAGGTGTTCCCCTGTACACAGACCTCTGGGAGAAGTCGTTCTGAAACGTCTCCCAATGATATTGAACTACATGCAACGCTGGGGCTGTATAATTTTTCTTCTTTTTAGTAACAAGCTTTAGGGCTTTTTTTTTCCTTTTTCATTTCATTTATTTTTCAGATGCAGACATGCAGCTACGAAGTAAGGAAAAGATTCAGAAAAAAAAAAGAAAAGACTTACACCACGAAGACATGCTCTTTGTACATTGTGCATCATCAGCTTCAATGGCGCGACCAGCAAGATACAGCCCGAGAGATAGTATCAGCAACAATGGCCAACTGCCAAGCAGTAGTTGCCGGCCTGAAATCATCATGGGAAGAAAACCCGGCTTTTTCCTCGTGATAGAACAAGGTGTGGAATGAAGGAATATGTGCAATTGCTTCATATTATGCAGTTGCTTCATGCTTCATATGTGCTGCAGCTGCTTCACAATCTCATCCCCCCCCCTCCTTTTTTTTTTGCTCTGGGGATTGCAAAGGCCCTGAACTTTTCGACGGGCGGAGAGCTTCGACTGATCTCTCTCAATAAAGGCTGAGACAGATGATACGCTGCCACAACGGCGTGTCTCCCGCATTGGCGGCGCATGGAGCCAGGGTGGGACGTACTGGCATTGCATCCTCCTCGCTCTCCACGAAACTTGTTGGTCGGCAACTTCCCCGGATCCTGCTATTACATGGAACATATAGCAGAGGAGTGGTTCTAACACTAGGCGTCTACTGCTCGCTGCAACTGACTGATCCCATTACGACCCGGTCATTATGCATGATATGCTTCAGATTACCAAGTTGCATATGGATCTAGCCTGCAGTCAGCAAATACTTTTCGATTGAGACCCCTTACAGGCCATTTTGAGTTGACGAACTCGCGATCATTGCATACTGTGAGGTCCTAGTTTGCTCTCGAGTCATGCCGCTACTGCCCTCATCCAGTACTTGTCACTAAGGCAGAACTTTGGAAAGGTTTCATGGAGAATCTTGAGAAACTCGACGTTGGGATTTCAATCACTCTTCAATGCTATCAAAAACTGAATGAGAGCCAACCCAGTTGACCATTCTTTGATACACCCGGCATTTGTGCGGCGCCCCACGCCCAATGATGTCGTCGCTGTCCGCAGACTTTACCAAATAGTATGGTGTCACGTCCGCCAAACAGGTAAGCACAGTTCTGAGAGTGGCAATACAGTGATCAACATGGTGCCGACGGGCCTTTTCACCCCCACTGAAGGAGGGCAAGTTGCTGTAGTCCCAATGGTCTTTGTAGATGAATTGCCTGATCAGATTCTACATCATGTTAGTTGATTGTTTGCCCATGATTGTGTAGAAAATTTCGGGGCCTGTACCAAGCAATGGATCTGATGAGCACCCTCAAGGAGACCACCGACTCCGCCGCCCTTTTCAAGCTCAACGAGTCTGAAATCTCCATCCAGAGATGACTTGTTGAGTCCGCTCAAATGCTCGAGTGGGACGCCAAACGCCCCAACTGCCTTGGTCAATCATAGTGAGTGCGCGTCTGAGGAACCCAGTGACTCACAGTCCCATAAGTCGGCCCAAGCCTTTTCCGAGGATTTCGTGGGATAACCACTGTAGATGTCGGGCTCGAAATGGTCATGAAACGTCACCCACTCAAAGTTCAAAGCGTCGAGAACCGGACCTACGCAGCTCGGCTCATTATTGATGTGGTCAAAGGGGTCAACTAGGATAGGAAAAAAAAACACTCACTTGGGGCAGACATGCGACGTGCGCAAAGTTTGTCCGAAACTTGATGCCGCATTTGGTACATGAAATATGACAAGGAAACGAGTAGACAAACCAACGAGAACAAGATCCGTGGAAGAGCGAGCCTATCGTGCTGCTTCTTATCCGCCAGCCTGCCGTTACCTCGCGGCAAATGTCGTGGAGATTCAGAACCTATGGACTCTCCAACTTCTTCGTCATCATCGTTTGAAACTCGAATCGGTTGATAGTCAAGCTGTCGAAACAGGCGACATTGAACCGCAGACCATATTCTAGACATGACCATGGCTTCGTGATGAACATGAAGAAAAAAACTGAAAAAGTCGGAATCGATCGTTGTTGTTTCTACAAAGACGATCTGAGAAGGATAACCCCAATGTTCACGAAAGGCTCATCTGGACTGTAACTGCATGACGCTGAGCGGACACGTAGAAACAAAACAAATCAAGGGTTCTGGGACGGTGCGAAGTTCATTGCGTACGGAGCAGCCCTCTCTGTCCGATGAACGGGAATGCATCCGTTCCCGTCAATCGCTTCCTAACCTCAATTTTTTGAGGAGGTTTTGTCCGTTCTCCGTACATGCATACTTCCCCACATATTATGTTGGTCGCAGAAACCCTACCTACTACGGATTTACTTCCACGCCTCTTGTGGAAGGATTGCAGACGAAGGCAAAAGAGTGATCAGAAGAGAAGATGATAGAATTGCTATCTAGGAATTCGTAAATCTAGGGAAAAAAAGGAAGCTTATTATAAGCTTTAAATCTATTAGAAATAAACAAGGTCTTTAAATAAAGCCTATAGTAAAGCGCGTTAGTAAACGCGATATAGGAAACTATATTATTAAATAAAGAAATAATGCCTAATATCTAAGGCTATAATATAAGGCTATAAATACTCTTAACACTACCCCTAGTAGTATATCTAGCTAATAATATAAGGAAGAAAGGAAAATAATAAGGGTATTTATAAGTTCTCTAAATCCTTTAAAATATATCCCTTTATAAAGTCCCTAGCCTTTATTATATAAAGAAGGTAAATAAAATTAGTGTATTTAACGCGTTTTAAACCTTTAGTAAACCTATTAGTAATTATTTTATTTATACTAATTTATTAAAGATAAAATTCCCTTTAATATACTTTCTATATAATTTACTTATACTATAAATTAATATAATAAGTATATCCCTTATACTTCTTATTAAGTATATTAGCTTTTATATTCTAGCTATCTATAAATATAAGTAATAGGTATAATTACTTAATTCTAAAGTTATTAAGAAAGTAAGCTACCTAGAGTATTAAGAGACTAGTTAGTATAAGGTTAATAAATTCTACCTCTATAAAACTAAAAGCTATAAGAGTTTATTTTTTTAATTACTAAAGAATATATTTACCTATAAGGGTTATAATATACCTAGTAGTTAAATATCTAGTATCTAGGTTATTAGTAAGAGAGATATTACTAAATCCCTTTACCTAAAGTATTAACTTTAGGTTTAAAGAAGTATATTCTCTAAGAATAACTCCTAAATTATCCGCCCTAGTAAGGTATTACTAAAGGTATTTCTAAAGGTTAATATATATTTACTTTAGCGCTAAATTTACACTATAGAGCTAATTAACTATAAATATAATATTAGGTTATATATATACTAAAAGCTAATTAAAGCTTCCTATATATTTTACCTAGTTAGAGATATTATAGGCTATATTAAGCTCTTTCTAATCTACTAGAATAACTATCTTTAGAAGCTAAGGGATATTTATAGTGTTAAGGTTCTTAATATTAAATTTCTTTATAATAGTCTAAATATAGAGCTTTTAATAAAGAAGGATTATTTAATTTAAATAATTATAAATAAACTTAATACTAAGAAAGAGCTTAATATTACCTAAGTGCTTTACTTTATAGTATTTCTATAATTCCTTAATAATATCTAGAGTAATTATAAGGGTTTTTCCTATAATAATTATATTATTTATATATAGAAGAAGTATAATATTATTATATTAAAAGATATAAAGCTTACTAAATAGTTACTTAAATCCCTATTACTTAAGTTCCTTAGTAATATTATCTAACTACTAGAGAGAAGAAATTAGTAGACTATAAAGAGCTTTATTAAGCTTATAGACTCTAGTTATACTATTAGAGTAACTATAAGGTTATTTAATAAAGATATCCTCTTATACCTTAGTATTAAGAAAAGTGTTTATAATATTATATTACTACTATTTATAGATAAAGACTATAATAAGTATATAGAACACTTATAAAGAAACTAGGTATATAACTACTATATAAAGGTCCTTATTACTAAAGACTTCTAGGTTCTAGTTACCTCTTATAACCTAGTGTGCTTTTAGGTATAGCTCTTAATTAATTAAGTACTTTACTATATAAACCTATTAACTATTAAAGACCTTTATATCTTTAGGAGGAAATACTAGATCCTAGCACTTCTTTTTATAGATTTTAAGAAGTTTATTTTTCTTAGTAAGTCTCTAAAAGGTATAATAATTATCTATAGCCTTAGCCTTAAACTAATTAGATAGGATATTAATTATTATGTTAGCTATATTAGCTACTTTAATTATTAGGAAGGTATATAATATAGTAATTTCCTTTACTTCATTATTATATAGGTTATTATTATAGTATTAAATCGCTAGGTTTAATTAGTAAGTACCTCTAGGTAAGGCTTTCTTCTTACCTAAGGTTATAATATTAAGATAATCTTAATATATATTAGGTTAAAGCAATTATCTCTATGGTTTAGGTTTAGGTTTAAGTTATTATTAAATAATAGCATTAGTATTATTATTATTATCTTTAGCTTCTTTATCTAGGAAGGCCCTAGGCTAGTGCCTTAGAAAAGCTATATTCTTTTTAATAATTTATTATTATTAACTTATAAGTTCCCTATAAGAAGGACTCTTAGATAGTATTAGGAGAAAGCTCTAGGATAGTAATAGCTTAGTTCTAATAGGAGAATTATCCTTCTCTTTAAAAGAGTAGTAGTTCTTATTAATTTCTAAGGTAACTAAGGAAGTATTCTAGAAATAGACTTTCTTCTATTTAGGTTTAGCATAAGGTTAAGGATAAGGTTTCTTTACTAGTAGAATATTAATAATATAATAACTCTCTTTAGTAAAAGAAAGGTTAATAAGATTTATAATATATAATATATTATTAGCCTTAAACTTAGTAGGTATAGGTATATCTCTCTTATTAAAGCGAATATCCCTAGTATATATAATTCTCTAGTCCTCTAGGATCTAGACTTTATATAGATAATATCTAGGGCTATCTATGCCTATAAGTTAACCCTTTTTAGCTTATAGTACTATCTTTTGTAATTAAATATAGTGTTTATTAGAAATGCATATATACATAATATATCCCTAGGTTTATAGATAATGGATTAAGGCGTTGTTTTTTAGGCCTAGGATATTAAATATTGCCTGTTAAGGTAACTAATTATCCTTATTACTATATGTAGGCAATAGATTAGTAATTTTAGCTACGTGCTTTATAGTATAAGGCTAGAGAAGCTCTAGTAACTCTATGTTAATTATTAAGGCTTATACTATCTTTATAAGGGTTTAACTAGCTTATTTAATAATACCTTAATAGGCAGGGATATATAGAGCACTAGTCCTAAAGATAATTCCTTTATTCTAATAAAAGGTTTTAAACTTTTCTCTAAGGAATTTAGTTATATTATTTATATAGAAGTATTTAATAGTAAACCTACTACTTATATTCTTAATAGTAGTCTTCTAAGCTTAGATTGCTTTAACTACGCTTAACCTATTAATAGTTATAATTACCTAATAAAAATAAGTATAGGTATTAATTATATATAGTATATGCTTCTTCCCTCTAAAGCCTTTAGGCTTATATTTAATATAGTCCTAGAATATATAAGAAAGAAAGGTTATTATATTATTAGAGTTCTCTTAATAAATTATCTAAGGGGCCTTTAATAAAAGATAAGTAAAATACTAAAAGTTAATAAGTAAGGTAGGGTTAATTATAATTCCTATATCTTTATAGGCTAGTAAGATTTGTTCTTTTCCTACATAGCTAAGTCTTTTATATAAGAGGGCAAATTTCACTTTCTTAGTAATAGATTTACTTAACAAGGCCGCGAAGTTAAATTAAGGTTTCTTTTCTTAAAGAATTAGAGAGAAAACATTAGATTTCTAATTATAAGAGCTAATAGCCTTACCTATAGACACTAATATTAATTAATCTTTAAAACTATCTATAATAATACCTTCTTACTTAAGAAGACCTAGTGAAATTATATTAACTTTAGCCTTTAGTGCCTATTATACATTAGGAAGCTCTAAATAGCCTTCTCTAATTAGAAGTTTAATATTGCTAATACCCTTAACCTTAAGATATTTACTATTACTTACTATTATTAGCTTAGTATTAATATAGGTATTTAAATATATAAACCACTTAGTAGACTTAAAGGTATAAGTATTATAACCTATATTAAGAATATAATTATCTTTAGTAAGGTAATTTATAAGTATTTAGAAGGAATAGTCCTAGTTAATTACTATAAGAGAGAGATTGCTCCCTATAGTAATAATATTAGAAGAAGTAGTTATAGTTATAGTTATTAGTGTAGTTATATTATCCTTCTTCTTAGGCCTTTTCTCTAGATAAAGCTTCTAATAACTATCCTTTAAATAAATTAGTTATCTAGGAGAGATTAAGTAACTATAGTTAAGCTTTATAGTCTTATTAGTCTTATTCCTCTTTATTAGAGTTTTATTATTAGATTTTATATTAGTATTAGTATTATCCTTAGTGTTCTTTTATTAAGTATTAAAGTTAACCTTTTAGTCCTTTTAGGGCTTATTAGCCTTATATATTAAGTATATAAGCATATTCTCTTTACTTAGCCTTACTTTAGAGAATCCTTTAATTTTCTAAGTATTATAGATCTTAGGCATAGAATCCTTAATAGCTTTAATTATTTAGAAGACCTAGATAATATTAGAGATCTTCTTAATCTTATAAATTTAGTTCTAAAGGTTCTAGTAATAGTCTAGCTAAGCTCTTATTATTATAAAATTAGCTCTCTTTAATTATAAGAACTATTAAAGTAGCTTAATAATAGCTAAATTAGCCTTAAAGCTATAATCGCTTTTAATTAGAGATATTATCTTAGTAATAGGCTTTGTATTAGTCTATCCTATATAAGTTAAGTTTTTCTAAACTTAGGAAAAAAGGCTTTACTAAATAATAGAAGAAAGAATTATATAGTACTTATTAGTCTACTAAGACTAAGGAGTCTTACTAGTTAAATATATAGTAAGTTATATAATATAAACTTATATTTAGATTAAGATTTCCTATTCCTTAAAGTTCTTTACTTCCTTAAGAGATATAATAATAGCTATTCTTATATACTATACTTTAGTAATATTATTAAGCTTACTTAAGTCTAGTTAGGTAGCTAGAATATTAGCTAGAGTAGTGGAAGTATTACTATTATTATTACTTATATTAAAAGAAAGGATAGGTAGGGTTATATACTAAAGTATATATACTCCTATTACTATAAACACTTAATACTAATTAACATTAGTTTAGTTAAGTAAGAGTTATAGTAGTAGCTTTTAATTAATTAAATTACTATATAGCTACTAATATATAGAGTTATAAAGTTAAAAATATAAGTGCTCTTAGGTACTTTAAGATTTACCTAAAAGTTTAACCTTAGCCTAGATAGAGGGTAATATATTATAAAGAATTTACTATACTTACTTTACTTACTTTACTATATACTACTATACCTATAATAAAAATCACTACCTAGATAGCTATAGATCTAGATTATTAGTTTTAGGTGCCTAAGGCGGTTCCGTAAGGAATATCTTATCCTAGCCTACTATCCACTAAGATTTACCTAGAAGGGTCTAACTTTTTATGTGTATTATAAAAGTTATAATATATTAAGTAATATAAATATTTATAACTTAAAGAGAAAGGTATTATAATTATAAATTAGAAAGAATATAATAAAAGGTTATATATTTAAATCCAGAAAATATAAAATTTTTATAACTTTTATATAAAAAGAAAAAGAATAAATATAATTAATCTAATCTTAACCTTTTATAGTGTTATTAGTTTAGGTAAGGGAAAAAGGGTTTTTATACTACCTCGCTAGTTAAGTAATCTACTTTAATAAGATATTAGGAAAAGATATGTAATTATATATAAGACTATAATAGTTAGATAAAAGGGTAAAATAAAAAGAAAGAAAAAGGCGCGGTTATAAGCGCTAGGCTTATAACTTATAGAAGGATTATAGATAAAGGCAAAAGAGTGATTAGAAAAGAAGATAATAGAATTACTATCTAGGAATTCGTAAATCTAGGGAAAAAAAGGAAGCTTATTATAAGCTTTAAATCTATTAGAAATAAACAAGGTCTTTAAACAAAGCCTACAGTGAAGTGCGTTAGTAAACGCGATATAGGAAGCTGCATTGTTAAACGAAGAAATAATGCCTAATATCTAAGGCTACGATGTGAGGCTGTGAATACTCTTAACACCTCTTATGCAACGTAAGCAGAGTTCATGAGGGAGAAAGAAAAAAAAGCCTCAGTCCCGACCGTTGCTGCATCGGCCCCTTGCCAACAGCAACGACCTGTGGCTACAGCGGCAAACCATCCCTAGAACCTAGTGTCAGGGAGACCTCCTTAAGGTATCGGATGTGTGGATGCAGCCTGCGCAATAACTAGGTTAAAACCCTTAATAAGACAACAGTAAAGACAATATATTAGAAGTACCTCCGTAGACTAGTTATTACTATAGCGCACTGTGTACCTTTTAGGTATAAAAGTTAGGTGCTATTTGCACCTCTAATTAACTAAAATTAAACTATTTTCATTATCTATACTAACCCCTACCTTAATAGTTATAAGCCTAGGAGGCTTTAATTGCCCTTATTATTAATTATTATAGATAATATAAGCTCTGTTCCTCCCGAGTACGAGGTAAAACTACTTAGTTTGTTACACCCTAATGCCCTATTCTTTTATCTTTTTCTTATCTGCCTTACAAATCTTATTATTAACTTTACCCTTATTTTTTAGTATTTTTTCCCTTATATTATAAATACTATTAATTATCTCTAGGTTTAATTTATCTTTACTTCCTTTTCCTTTACTTTTCTTCTCTTTTACTATAGTATTTAAGATTTTAGATAAGGCAGTGCCCTTTTTATTACCTTTAGCTATACTATAGTTAGATTAGTTAGGGGTTAATTAATTAATTAGTAACCCATAACCTACCTAGTGATTGTAGCGAATTAGATTTAAGATAAGTTAGAATAAGTTATATTTAAGTAAGTATAAGTTATAAGGTATAAGATAGAAAAGTGCATAGAGAGTAGGAATAAATATAGTTATAGAGAAAGGGGGAATTACGTTAATTTATACTGTGAGTAAAACTCAAACGAATTTAAGTTTAACTACGGTCGCGAACTATAACTATATCTTACGCTAATATAGCTATAAAGTTTATTATAAACTTTAATCTAACCTTATAGCCCCCCCTGTATTTATAACCTTAAAGCTTGTTTCTATTAGGGTTTTATTTATTACTATAGTTAAGATTACTTATAAGTTAATTATTATACTAGCTAGGTATCGCTAGTAATTATTGTTGTCTTATTTTATTAGATGTATTAGCTATAACCTATGACCCCCAAAAAAATTTAAAAAATCAATATAAGCTCTTTTAATATTATTAATTTAATGCTTGCTAATATTAAGAGATAATTGCCCTTTATTATATTAATTAGTTAAAGTATATAACCTATACTTCCTTTTAACTAGTATAGTTCCCTTTTATAATACCTAAAGAAACTCTAAATATAGTATTATTATTAGAGAAAAACTAGATTAAATAGTTTATATAAATTAAGAATTATATAGAATCCTATAGTATTTAGGAGTATATTAATCTAAATTAGGATAAACTACTTAAAAAACCTATAATACTTATATACTTATAAAGGGGTCTAAGACTAGAGATTATAGAGAATAACCCTAATACTATTAAAGATTAGAAGCTTACTTATAAAAATATAAAAGATAAATATAACTTCTAATATAGAGATTTATAAGTTAATCTTATAAAGTATTATAATCTATTAAAGTAAATACTAAAGATTAGGGAATATATTTATAAAACTCTCTTAAAGAATATTTAAGACTTCCTTAACTTTAATACTAAAGAGAAAAAAAAGGAGTTAGTTTATTAGTACTCTTAAAGGATATTAAAGCTTCTTTAAGATTAGTATAAGCTAAACACTTAGAAAATACTAATTCTTATAGAAATATACCTTAATAATTACTTATAAGCTAAAGGTACTTATAATTAGTATAAATAAGTAGTAATAATAAAGGTACTATAGAGAAATTATTAGAATCTAGAGACCTAATAAACTAAGGAGATAATACTATATAAGTTTATAATTTCTTTTTATAGTAAATTTAAGTTATTCTAGAAAAAATAGAATAATTTACTTAATAAAGGTATAAACTAAAGCTTCCTTAAAGCTATTATAAAGTTTAAAAGAGATTATAAAGCTTTATAAAATATACTAAAGTTAGCTAATATACTTACTACTAATAGATTAAGTAGTTAAAGTAAATTAGAGAAAAAAAAGTACCTTAGATATATAAATTATAATATTTATAATACCTTAAAGTAGTAGGAATTCTATAATTTATTTAAGGCTATATATAAGCTAGAGGCTATACTAAAGGACTAGGAAGTTAGGAAGAACTCTAAAGAGAATATTAAGAAGTATCTTAAGGAAAATCTATAAGAAAAGTCTAAGGTAATAAGTTAGAAACTAGAGAAAAAGAGTAGTAAGATATTTATACCTTTATAAAATCTAACTAATAACTTAGTTATAGTTACCCCTAGTAAGAAGACTATAAATATATTATTATTTATATGCTTTAAATAAGGTTAATAAGTAAAGAAAAGCGTGAATTTAATAACTAACACTATAGATAGCTTAGAATTAAGGTAGAATATAGTTCTCTATAACTCTAGAGCTAATATTTATATATTTAATAATATCCGCTAGTTTAATTAATCTAAATTTAATAGAAACATTATAATAGAGGTTAAAGCTAGAGGCATAATATATATAGCTTTAGAATAGGGCCCTATATATATCTCTATTACAGATCCTATATTATAGAATATAAGAATATTAGTATTAGAGACTACGTTATTTATTCTAGAATTCTATGTTAATCTAGTATTAGTAATAATTCTTATAAGGGCAAGTATCTTCTAGAATTAGAAGAAGTTATTTCTATATTAAGGGATAATACTTATAGCTAAAGTCTATAATATTAATAAGCTTTATATATTATTAAGATTATTAGAGAATCTAAAGGAAGCCTATATTATATCTAGTAGAGCACTAAGACTACCTATAAAAGGAGATACAGACCTTTAGCATTAATAATATAGTTATCCTAGTATTAAGGCATTTATAAAGCTTATAAACGCGGTTTTAGGCGTTAAATTAATAGGTCCTAAGCTTATATAGTGCGAGATATATACTATAGGTAAAGCTAAGTAATAGAGATTATAGGTTATACCTAAAGGACTTCCTTAAGGACTAGGTTATAGTTTTTTAGTTAATTTAAATTACTATAACTCTTCTTATTAGAATAGTAATAAGTATTAGTGTGTATTTACTTACCTTATAACCTTAATATAGTTTTTCTATTTATTTAAGATAAAGGATAGGATTTATAATAGCTTTTATATAATAATAGTGTGAGGCCCCGCCCACAACACAGCGTGCACACCCCATAGGCATGCTAGGCCTAGGGCTAGGTCCACGTGACACTAGCAAGCCACTAGATAAAAGCTAGCGACTCGCGCGTATAACACTTAGACCTAGTAAGCTTTAGTAAATATATAAGTGCCCCTATACCTCTTACCTAGCTATCCTTTATTCTTATAATTCTAAAGCTTCTCCTACTAGCTACCTAAGAGTAATATAAGGGGGAGAACTACCTAATCTATAAGAGTAATATTAGATAATAACTAAGGGCTACTAGATAAGGGTAATACTATAGCTAAGAATATGCCCTATTCTATAGGTACTATAACTAAAGATACACCCCTTACTATTTACGCCTAAGCTATAGTAATAGTAAAGTAAATTACCTAGCTTAAGGAACTCTAGAAACTATAGGAAAAAGAGTAAGAGCTCTAAGATTTATTATAGTATAATATAGGAGAAAAATAATTAAAAAAGTAATAAAGAGCTAGCACTTCCTTAAGCTATAGTAGCTAAGAGATTAAAGTTTAAAATATTACTAACCTCTAATATCCTATAAACCTATAAAGATATAAGATATAGATTAATAACCTAAACTATGCCTTTAATAGGGTAAAGAAGAAGTTCTAATATAACTACTAGAAGATCCTTTTTACACTTAACTATATATATATTAATTATAGGGTAAGATAGGATAGATACCTTAAAGAATAGTAAGCTAATAGCTAGAATAACCTTAAAGATAACTAGGATAAATTTTAGACCTAGATACTTACACTACTTTAGGACTTAGCTAATCACGACGTATAAATAGCAACGTAATTAGAGAATATAAAGTAACGCAAGGGTTAAAGCCCTATTAAGTTTAGTATCTTCTTAGATTCACTAAAGAAATACCTAGAAAAAGCCCTAGAAAAGACTTATACCCTTATATTCTTTATAAAGTTACTCCCTAACCTATAGGATTATATTAACCTACACACCTCTATTACTAATAAGACTTAAGAAAAGGTTATATAACTTACCTAGTAATTCTAGGAGGCTATACTAAAGAATAAGCGAAAATCTAAGTAATTAGGAGATAAAGGCCTATATAAGAACCCTTAGCACTATAGGAATAACTCCCTATAAGGTTATAGACCTTATAAAGATTAAAGGAATAAGAACTAGAAAAAGGGCCTAGCTACCTACCTAAATACTACTAAACCTAGGGATAAGATATAGTGTTATAACTATAATAGTATAGGATACCTTATATATTACTATAAGAAACCTAAGAAAAAGCCCTAAAAAGGCCTAGAAAACTCCCTAAGGTAGAAGTAAATACCCTTACCTCTACCTCTAATACTAAGGTGCTAATAGGGCATTAGTTTTATATACTAGTTACTATCTATAGGTATAAAGATATTAAAATAGCGGCTAATCTAGATAGTTACGCTAAGATTAATATAATTAGTATTAAGTTTATAAGAACCTATAAACTTAACTAGGCTAAGGCTATAGTACCTATTATTAAGGTAGTAGGAGCCCTTATAGTCCCTTAATATAGTATTTATAAGGTACCTATTATAATTAAGGACTTAAGAGAAGAAGAAAGGAACCTTAAGCTACTATATATAGCTATAGATAGAAACCTAAGAGTAGGGGGAAGCCCTATATTAATTAGAATATATACCCTTATAGAAGAATATATATACCTTTACCTATATTTATAGGAATAGTAATTTAAGAAAGAAAAAGTAGCTTTTTTACTATTAACTCCCTATAAATTTATAAAAGTAATATATAATAAGACTATTATATATGCTATTATAGGGGTTATAGAAGATAAGTTTATTACCCTTAAAGATAATAAGAAGGTAAAAGCATATAGAACTATTAAAGATATTTCCCTAGAACTATATAAGTTTAAAGATATATTTATATTAGATAAGGTAGGAAGCTTACTATTAAGAAAAGAGACTAACCACATAATTAACCTAGTACCTAGGGCTATACCCCTATATAGACTAATCTACCCTCTCTCCTAAAGTAAGCTAAAAGAACTTTATAAATATATTAATAAAAACCTATAGAAAGGCTAGATAAGACCCTCTAAGAGCCCTATAGGTATGCCTATTTTATTTATGCTAAAGAAAGATAGGACACTCTAGTTATATATAAATTATTAGGGACTTAATAGAGTAATATAGAAGAATTGCTACGCTCTCCCCTAATTTTAGAGATCCTAGACTAGTACTAAGGAGCTTACTACTTCTTAAAAATTAATATTAAGAATATATACTATTAAATTTATATTAAAGGAGGTAATAAGTAGAAGACTATATTTTATACCTATTATAGACACTATAAATACCTTATAATACCCTTTAGGTTAACTAATACCCTAGCTACTTTTTAAAGTTATATTTATAAAGCGCTCTATAGGCTAGTTAATACTATTTATATAGTATATTTAGATAATATCCTTATCTTTTTAAAGATATAAAAGGAATATACTATATATATTAAGGAAGTTTTAGAATATATAAGATTAGTAGAATTATATATAAAACCCTTAAAGTATTTATTTTACTAGGAGTTAGTAGAGTTCCTAGGGTTTATCCTATTAGTTAATAGAATCTTAATAAATACTTACTAGGTTAATATAATCTAAGAATAAAAAGAGCCTATAAGCTTTAAGGATATATAGTCCTTCCTTAGGTTCTATAACTTCTACTAATAGTTTATCTATAGATACTCTAGGATTATAGCACCTCTTTATATATTAATAAAAGGTAGTTAAAATAGTATCTAGACTAGGAAGTTTATATTTAGAGTAAAGAAATAGCTAGTGTTTAACTAGCTAAAAGAGGCCTTCTAGTAAGCGCCTCTTCTCTATTATTATAACCTAAGTTAACTAGTGTGTATTAAGATAAATACTTTAATCTTTATAATAGTAGAAATCCTATCTTAATAGGATAATAAGGGCTATTAGTATCTAGTAGCATTTTAGTTAAGGAAATTCATAGATACTAAGCGTAATTATAGCATAGCTAATTAAAAGCTACTTACTATAGTAAAGTTATTTAAATACTAGTAATACTATATTAAGGGCATGGTAAGCCTAGTTAAAGTCCTATTAGACTACTATAACCTATAGACCTTTATAAGGTAGTAGAAGTTAAATAGAAGGTAGGTAAGATAGTGTATATTCCTTTACCCCTTCTACTTTATAATTAGGCATAGACCTAGGAAAAGTAACCTAGTGGATATACTATTAAGAAAGTCTAATTATAAGGGCAAACCCCTAATAAATAGGGCACTATTACTAGAACTTTAAAGGAAGATAGTACCTACTAAAATAGTAGAAGAAGAGAAACTAATATATTAAAGAAAATATAGTAAGATGCCTTTAGGGGAGGAAAATACCCTAGTCTTAGGCATAGAGAGGCTTAATAAGATATCTTTAGGGGAGGAAAATACCCTAGTCTTAGGCATAGAGAGGCTTAATAAGATATCTTTAGGGGAGGAAAATACCCTAGCCCCTATAGAGAGAATAGCTAGAGTAGCCTAGTTAAGAAGCTAGTTAGCTACTATAGATCTAGTAAAAGGTTAGCTAACTAAAGGGGATTTTAAGGAGAAGGTAGTGTGTGTCTAAGATATTAGCGTAGCATAAGAGATATAGGGGACTATTATATCACTAGATCCCTACTAATCTAGGCTAAATAAACTATTAGCATAACTACTATAGAAGGTATAGGATTAAGACCTAGATCTATAGAGATAGAATAGTAAGATTAATAACTCCCTAGTAAAAGGGAAGGGAAAGGCTAGTCTATAGTTATATAGTATAGGGGGTCTTCTATTATACTAAGACTAGGTAGTTATTCCCTAGGAGCCTATCTTATAATAGAAGCTTCTATAGCTACACTATAATAATCCGCTAGTAAGTTACTTTAGGACTAAGCGCACTCTAGAGCTACTAAAGTATTACTTTTAGTAGCTAGCTATAAGTAAGTCTATTTTAGACTATATTATAAGCTATAGGGTTTACTAATAGGTAGTAGCTAGAAGGTATTGCCTATATAGAAGCCTTAAATCGCTACTAATACTAAGGTAACTATAAATAGAAATCTTAATAGACTTTATTATAGGGTTACCTATTATATAAGCAGGCAAGCAAGAGACTAATATAATCCTAGTAATTATAGACTAATTCACTAAGTATTCTATCTTCTTACCTATAACTACTACTATTAATATAGCTAAATTAGCAGAACTTTTCTATAAAGAGATTAAGCTGCGATTCAGAGCCTTAGAGGGCATTATATCTAATAGAGGTTTAGTCTTTATAAGCTAATTCTAGTTAGACCTATACTACCTATCTTAGGTAAAGTAAAGGCTTTCTATAGTATTTTATCCCTAAACTAATAGGCAGATAAAAAGAATAAACTAGGTACTTAAGCACTATATTTAATATTTTATTATAAAGAACTAATAGATATAGCCTAAGCTACTCCTAATAGCTTAATTTGCCTATAATAATATAATAAATAGGAGCACTAGCTACTCCCTAAACTATTTACTTATAGGCTATTTACCTAAGTTTTATCTAGCTCTTAGGGGTAAGAGCTAGGAAGGGGAGGTACTAGAAGCATATATATGTGTTATAAAGCTATATAAAGTTAGAGAGTATCTAAAGGAGAACTAGGCTAAAGCTACTAAAACCTAGGTAAAGTACTATAACTAGCATTACTAGCTATTAACACTATATTAAGGTAACCTAGTACTACTATTAGTAAAGAATATTAGGCTTAAGGATATAAAATAGAAGCTAACCCCTAGATTTATTAGGCCTTTTTAAGTACTTAATACTATAGGGAAATAAGTATATAGACTAGTATTACCTAAGAAGTATAGATAGCTATATAATATATTTTATATAAGCCTATTAGAGCTATAGAATTACTATAAAGACACTAGGGATAAGGATATACTAATACTAAACCTTAAGAATAAAGAAAATAAGTATAAAGTTAAGGAAGTTAAGGACTATAAGAAGACCTATAAAGGTAATAAATACCTAGTAAAATAGAAGGGTTAGCTAAGTAAATATAACTAATAGGTTCTAGTAAAAGATATAGAAAGCGCTTAATATATAATTTAAGCGTTTTACTAAAGCAAATTATATAAGAAAGGTAGTAATATATAGGTAAGTTATAGGCAGAGAGATATAGAGTTATAATAAAAAAGGCCTAGCCTTATTAGCTACTATTACACTCCTATATAAACTACCTTAGACTACCTACTAAATAATAAAAGAAAATATACCTAAAGCATAGGGAGAGTTAAGGGGAACCCCTCTATTATTACCCCCTTATAGTAAAAAGCCTAACCCCTATAAATAAGATACTTAGTGCTATTCTTATCCTTAGTAATTACCTAGCGTATTACTAGCGTAAAATAATATTTTACTATCCCCTAAGGGACATACCCTAGATCTAAGTATTATAGGTATAAAGTTATTTTTATATTCTATATAATCTTAAGTTTATAGTAGTTTAGCTATAAAAGAATTAGTAAATATATAGTAAGGTAAGGCAGAATAACTATAATACTTACACACCCTAGAATTAGGCTAGGGAATATTATAATAAGTAGCTACTATTATAACACTATATACTATTAGTATATAATAAAGGTATACTACTACTAAATATAAGTAAGAGACTAGTAAATATATAGTAAAGAGATAAACCTAATAAACCTTTATAGCCCTAGTTAAGCTAAAAGCAATATAGTGTAATATATTTATATAGTTAAACCCTATTATTAGATAGAGGTAATACTTAGTAATATAGAAGTAAGAGGCCTCTAAAAATAGGCAGTCCTTAGGGTCTTCCTCTACTATATTACTATAGATATCTATAAGTATTTAGGCCTAGTCTAAAACTATAAGGAGGTTAATAAAATTACCTCTTATTATAGCTATAGCTTATAGAAATTTATTAGTAAAATAAGACTAAAAGATATAGGAAAAGCAGTATACTTATAGTCTTATAAGAATTACTATAGTTATAGTATTAGGTATAGCGCTTAGAATATTTTATCTTTTAAGGATCTATAAATAGATTATAGGGAAATTAATAGTTAATCTATAGTAATATAGGCTTAGCTAGGGGATATTTCTTAAACTTAGCGTATCTAGTGTGTAAATAATATATATAGCTATATTCTTTTAAAGGAATATACTTATCTTCTATAATAAATATATAGTAATTAAGGACTAGGAAGGGATAGAAACTAAAGGCATAAGAAATAATTAAAAAATTACTATAGTTATAGAAGGGAAGAGTATATAATATAATAAAGAATTATAGGTAAATTTATAGTTAAACCCTATCTATTATTTATTATTATTTTAGAGGCTATTACTAGTTAGCAAATAGCTATAAAGTAGCTAGCAAAAGCCGTTCAGGAGCCTAGCTATAAGTAGGGAGGTAATTATAAGGCCTTGCCTATAACATAGCGTGCACACCCTATAGGCATACTAGGCCTAGGGCTAGGTCTACGTAACACTAGCGAGCCACTAGATAAAAGCTAGTAACTTGCGCGCATAACACTTAGACCTAGCAAGCTTTAGTAAATACACAAGTGCCCCCATACCTCTTGCCTAGCTATCCTTTATTCTCACAAATAGTGTTCCTAAGCACTTAATTTAGGGTTTAACTATGCTTTTTATATAGTAATATTAAGAAAGCCCTCTTTATAAAGAATATAAGGGATAAGATAGCTTTTACTAGTATTATAGTTTATAATTTAGCTCCCTTAATACCTAGTTAGAATAAAAAGGCAAAGAGATTTAGGGGGGTAGTTAAGCAAAAAGCTTATACTTTAAGTCTTAAAGCTAACCTTCTATCTAATCTTAATAATAAGGTCTTTAATACTATAGTTTATCTATTAAATTATATACCTTTTAAATATTATAGGAAGTAAACTATACTATATAAACTTTAGTAGGATTAGGCTAGGAAAATAGTCCCTATATACTTAAATATAGTAGAGGTCTAGAAACCTTTAATTATATATCTATAAGCCTATAGATATAAAGCATTTCCTATAATAATAAAGGCTTTAGAGCATATTAAATTATATAATATAATACTATAGTTAGAGTAAAAAGCTTATATTAGATACCTTATTAGTTATAGAGGTAAGTCCTAGTATATTATATAGGTCCTTTTACTTTATAATTATAAGGTTATTATATTAGTATATATTTAATTTAATAAGAACTCCTTCTTTAAACTAGAAGAAAAGCTAGAATTAGCCTAAAAGAAAAAGATATTAATAATTATATTACTTAAGAAGCTTAAAGCTAATAATATTAATAAGGAAATTAGTTAAGACCTTATTAGAATAGAATTAGAAGATAAGAATTATAAGAATTATACCTCTTTACTTTTAAATATAAAAGAAGAAAATAAGTAGTTTAAAGTAAAAATACCTCCTTATATAATAGGGGAAAAAGATAACCTTTTTAGTGCACTTTTAACCCCTCCTAACTCTTCTTATAAGGCGCTAGTTACTATAGAGAATATAGAGCTTTAAGTATAAGGTAATAATACGCTATTTTATAAGATTAATAAATTATTATATAATATAATAATTAAATATATAAAGATTACTATAAAGACTAGTAAAATTACTAGTAAAGGTAGTAAGGGTATAGAGAATTATTATCCTTAGGATAA
The DNA here is from genome assembly GCA_023658445.1 of Epichloe bromicola. Taxonomy (NCBI): domain Eukaryota; kingdom Fungi; phylum Ascomycota; class Sordariomycetes; order Hypocreales; family Clavicipitaceae; genus Epichloe; species Epichloe bromicola. Next base: position 2,023,287 of record CP098270.1, read on the forward strand.
TAGTATTAATCTAGATAATATTATTACTAGAAAACACTAAAGAAAAAAGATATATAAAGCTAGGTAAGTATAGTTTACTTTTACTTTTTCTATAGTATTATAAGGTATTTAATATAGTTTATAAATTAAAGATATATTACTAAAACCTACTTATTATTATTAAGCTATAGCTTTAGCCTATTATAACCACTAGAAGGAAGTCATTATAAAGAAGCTTTTAAAGCTTTTATCCTTAAACTACTAGAAGAATATACTAGATAAATTATTTAATCTAAAGAAGTAAAAGGAAATTATAAACCTTAGCTAGGTCTTTAAATATAAGATTAATAAGAAAGGAGTAGTTATAGAGTTTAAAGCTAGAATAGTTATTTAAGGTAACTAATAACTAAAGGATAACCTTAATAACTACACTATTATACTTACTTTATAATCTCTATATATACTACTTATAGTTTACTATACTAATAATCTTAATACCTAATAATATAATATTTAGAATACCTTTCTATATATAAAGCTTAAAGAACCTATTTACTATAAGCCCCTAGAGAGTATAAATATAAAAGGTTATCTCTAGAAGATAATAAGAGTATTATATAAGCTAAGAGAAGCTCCTTAATAATAGTTCTTTTATCTTATATAATTCCTATTAAAGCTAGACTTTATATAAGAAAGGGAAGACTTATATATCTTTATAAAGGGTAGATTTATCTTATTTTTCTATATAAATAATATTATAGTAATATACTCTAATAGATTTAAAGTAGAATTTAAAGAGCTTTATAAATAACTAATAAATAGTCTTAATATTAAGGACTAAGGTAACCTAAAGTAGTTCCTAGGTATTAAAATTATTAGAAATTATAATACTAAAGAGATATAGTTATTATAGGAATTATATATTTAAAAGATTACTTAGAAATTTATTCCTAATATTATTAATAGTAATTTAAAGAGCTTATCTCTTACGTCTCTTCCTATAGCTATAATCCTTACTAATACTAGTAAAGCTACTAATAAAGAGATTAATTATTATAGAGTAGTTATTAGCTCTTTAGTATATCTATATATTATTAGAAAACTTAATATAGCCTTTATAGTATTAAAGCTTACCTTTTTTATAATAAATCTATTAGTAAAGTATATTAAGCTTACTAAAGGAGTAATTTTATATACTTAGAAAATAAAGAAGCTATATATTTATTACTTAAAAGTAAATAGTTTTAATATACTATTCTCTAGCACTAATACTTTACTTAGTAATAACCCTAATACTTAGAAATTAATATAAGGTTATATCTTTATTATATATAGTACTATAATTAATTAGAAATTAGGTAGGTAATATTATATAATAACTTTAAGTATAGAAGTAAAGCTCTTTACTCTAAATTATAGTATAAAAAAGTATATATCTTTAGGAAAACTACTTTATAATATTAAGGTCTATATATTACTACTCTTAATTATCTAGTGTAATAATAAGTAAATAATCTAGATTACTAAATATATAGAAGGAAGGCTTTAGACTAGCCTTAAGTACCTTAATATAAATTAAATATAAATTTAAGAATAATATATAATAGATAATATTAAGATTAATTAGATAAAGACCTTTAAAATACTTATAAATAGCTTTATAAAGCTACTTTTAGGTTAGATATATAGGGACTTCTACTATAGAATTAGCTTATAAGAGATTCCTATCTAATTATAATACTAGAAATTATTTATAATCTCTTTTTATACCTTTAATCTTTAGCTTTAATAGATATCTTAGCTAGGGGGGGTGTATTAGGGAGACCTCCTTAAGGTATTAGATATATAGATATAGCCTATATAATAACTAGGTTAAAACCCTTAATAAGATAATAGTAAAGATAATATATTAGAAGTACCTCTATAGACTAGTTATTACTATAGCGCACTATGTACCTTTTAGGTATAAAAGTTAGGTGCTATCTGCACCTCTGATTGACCGAAATCGAACCATTTTCATCATCTACACCGACCCCTACCTTGACACCTAGAATACAGGGATCACCTAGCAGCTTTCGACGGCTGATTATCCGAGATACACCCAGGAGTACGGACTACTCGGTGATACACTGAAATTTACTGGCCAGATGTCCCCGTCGGAACATGTGCCAGACGCCTTTGGCTGGCACCGAAAGAAGAGATGCGGCTCGCCAGCTGCGCATGTACCTTGGGCGCATGTAACTGGTAGGTGGGTGGGTGTTAAGTCTCTGACGGGAAGGACCCAGATGAGAAAATACAACGCAAGAAAGTGAGCCAATACAGCTAGCTTCTCTGCCCTCGACAAAGCGACCTTGGGTTTCACGATCGAGGCAAACGCATCGCATCTGCTACCAGACTTCACTTGGCTCAAGTATTCAAATGCGGTCCCGAACCCGTCTTTCATCCTGGTGGCCCTTTGGCAACCATGACAATCTGCCCTCGTCCCCAAGTAATGGAATTATTTCGACAACAACAGGTGCAATCTCAAACCTATTTGCCCACAAACGGTGTTATTGGGTGTTGTCATGTCTCGCTCCCAGCTTTTTGAGAGGAAGCGATTCCAACAAACTCGTAGCCTATGATACACGGCCTCGGCTTCGTACGTCACCTCTGGACGGCATTCGAGGGTACGCCGCTCTCTCCGTCTTGAACTACCATGTTTTATATGCCTATCAATCTTTCGTCTTCTACGGCTACGGAGTGCCTTCAGTTGCATTGGAAGACTGCGCACGACCGGGTGACAGGCAATCACACAACCGTTGGCTTCACCAACTGCCAATCCTTCGTTTGGTCTATACCGGAACTTGGCCCATATCCGTCTTCTTTGTTCTATCAGGATTTGCTCTGTCGCACAAGCCTTTGACACACCTGCAGAGGCAGGATCAGGGCTACGCCCAGGCGGTCGCAGCAGTCGCGTCTGGGTTCATACGGCGCCCCTTCCGATTATACGGCCCGCCTGTGCTTGCCACACTCATGACCATGTTGCTGATACAATGGGGGCTTTACGAGCATGGGCGAAGCATCTCTGAAAATCCCGAGTGGGTTCCAGTCATCGCCGAAGTGCATCATCGACGCCTCGATTCGTTCTCGGCGCAGCTCATTGACTGGTTTCGTCAAACCTCCAAGCTGCTCCGAATCTTCTGGTGGGGAGATCTCTACAATCAATATGATGTTCATCTTTGGACAATCTCGGCCGAGTTCAGATGTTCATTAGCCGTGTTTGCCATACTGCCGCCGTACATGGCTCTCAAGCCACGGGTTCGCACGATATTCATCATGGTCCTGGTCGTCTACGTTTACCTGCTCGAGAGGTGGGATGTGGCCTTGTTCTTTTCCGGGATTCTCATCGCGGACACGAGCATCAACTTGCATCGAGACAACGCAACAATTGCAGATGGCAAGCCCGTACGGCAAATGTTGCTGGCGGCTTTCAAACTCAGCGTTGTTGCATTGAGCCTCCTGCTTCTTTCCTCGCCAGACTTTTGCGTTTCAGCAACACCAGCGACTAGGATTTTGAGCTATTTGATTCCTTCGTCGGATGCTGCGCCGTTCCGGTTCTTACCCAACCTTGGTAGCATCATATTGATTGGAGTCATTGCTCACACACCATCCACGAATCGGGCAGTGTCGGTCTTTCTGAACTCGGCAATACCGCAGTACCTCGGGCGGATCAGCTACAGTTTGTACATCGTCCATGGGCCGCTGATACATGTAGTGGGCTATTCAATCTTCCAAGCTTTGTGGAACCTGACGGGTAGGGAGAACGTTTGGAGATACTGCGCGGGCTTTTTCACAGCCTACTTTGTATTCTTGGCAATTGTTGTCTACGTCGCAGATATCTTTTGGATGGCGATTGATATGCCATGCGTGTCTATGGCGAAATTCCTTCACGACGTGTTCGTCACCAACAAGGCTTAGATCATGGCAAGATGATGATAGTATGGAAATGATGCATGCGCGTCAATTCTTGTTAACCTATCGATGTCTGATGTAGGTCATTCTGATAGTCTTGGGTGTTCAACTCATGCTTTGATGCCCATTGTTGAATCTTGTCGAAATTGCGACATTTGTGTTGCGTGTTAAAGTCAGTATCGATTCCCAATGGCCTGTTCGGGTCTTTGAGTATCAGATACGGGGTGACGTCAGCAGCACATTGAAGGTGTATTCTTAGACTGTCGATGCAGTGATCCACATGCTAGTAGAGCGAAAGCGACACATGACATTAGCGACGGCGAGTATGGATATCTCACTCATTTGACGTTTGGCTTTTGACATTTGACATACATGGCGAACTTGTCTGGGTGAGCCGTCAAATGCGGGAAGCCTGCTGTAATCGTAATCGTCTCGATATGTGTACTGGCGGATCAGATCTAGGCAATGTATCTGATGGAATACTGAGTAGGTCCGTGGTCAGCTCAGTTGAGCAGAAAAGGACAAGGACAAAGGAAATGAATAGTACGCGCCCTCCAGCGACCCAAGAACACCGCCTCCCTTGTCAGCTTTTGCACGCTGCCAGTTCGCGTCAATAGACTTGTTCAATGCCGGAAGCTTCTCCACGGGCACGTTGATGGGTCCGACTGCCTCGTTGTCAGCGAATATACACTTCTGTCGCACGCACTCTTCCTGCCTGCTGATGGAATAATAGGCGGGCACTACAATTCCAGAGTCTCAACCAAGCTTCTTCGAGCGCTGGTGTTGGGCGACCCTTGTATATCGATTTCTGACCGAACTGGTTCTGGAACTGAACATCTTGGTATTCGACCGCCACCATCGCCGGCGCTTCCATTTGATTTTAGTCGCAGCCTGTTTACAGCCTCGGCCTCGGCGGCAAAACTTACACCATACAGACGTGCTCGCGAAGCAAAGCTCGGGAGTCGGCCAACGAGTCTGATACAAGGCGAGGAGAGAAACTGCAGTGGCCGCTATTATCCAAGGAACCACGCTCAGCACTGATACGCTCCTGGCTCCGGTCTGCCGAGAGCTGGGTGGCTTCTCGACGGGGCAGAGTTCAACGTCCTCGCAGTCGGCACCTGATACCACTTCATACTGATGGCATGGAGACATATTCTGTGCAAATGCCCGTCCGGGTCTTGTCGAAAGCAATCGATAAAAAGTTGATGCCGGCAAAAAGAGCTACAAAGTGGGCGGTCACGGGGTCGAGGAGGGAGCACGAACTACAGAGTCCAAAGGACAACGGGGAGGCTTTGGCGCCAATCGAGGGCCGATGGCTCTCGACACAGGATCCTTCTTCTCCTGTTTCCCCGAGATTTGGCCCCGGAGAGCCCGATAAGTTTCCCCCGGTTCAACATCTTTGACGTTGGGAGGGATTGATGCTTCGATGATTTTTTTCTTCCCTCAAAGCGAGATCCCGGCTGGGTGGGCTCGAGCGTCACATGAAAGTTCTTACGGGAAGTATTAATGCATGCATGCATGGAGGTGATGAAGCAGGCGAAGGACTGGAGAAGATAATATTGGATCCTATGCATGCAGAGTCAGCCAGCCATGTGCTGACACAAAAAGTGGTCCATTTGACCCGATGACCCGACCGACAAATCCTGGCAGACCAAGACCAGCCCTGCGGCTTACTCATTATTAGTTATTACTCCACGGCGCACGCACGCATGGATGGCTCGGATCAGGGGTCCATTCCCCGGATCACGGCAAGCCACGCGTACAGGCGGCAAGCCAAATGATTGGTAGTGCATGAGCGGAGTTTGCTTGGCACTGACGTGTACTCACAAAAGAGGGTGTGGGACGAGTGATGATGACCGATGGAATCTGCGACAACAAATCGAACGGAAGAAGCGAAGGATACCTGTCTCTATTGTCAGGGGGGGGGGGCCAGCAGAGAGAGTCTGAAGATGACGAGTCAATCGAGCACAACGAAAAGCGACCCTCGAGGTGGGAATCTCGCGTCAATACAGTAATAAAGGTATGAATCATGTTGAACAGCCGCTCCGAATACAGTAGCAGAGCTCATACACTTCCTGGTACAAGTAAGCAAGGCACCCAAATCTAACATGAAACCCAGGCTCAGTGAGGGGCTTTGTCATATACATGGATATTCATACAACCTATATCATAGCATACGCTCCATGTCTCCTTCGCAGCGCCGACTTTTCCCGTCCGAGCACTCGTTGTTCAGATGTTTGTTGGAGCACCATGCGCGACCAGGAGTTGAACCAAGCGTAGCGAGCCACTATCCACAGCCACATGCAAAGCCGTGTCTCCAGCGTTGTCCCTGGTGAGAACGTCAGCACCGGCCTGGATCAGCATAGAGACGACCCCGTCGTTGCCGCTTTGAACGGCAGTGAAGAGGGGAGTGCGGCCGTTTGAGTCCCGCAGGTTAGGATCAGCGATGTGCTGTAGCAGAATCCCCATCATCGCCGCGTTGTTGTTCCTAGCGGCGAGATGCAGAATCGTGTTCCCATCCGTATCCTGCGTCATGAGATCCGCGCCATGGGATATGAGAAACTGGACAATGTCCTTGTACCCTTGCCTCACGGCACGAGATAGCGCAGTTCCCGTCCCGACCGGAACTACATATGACGCTACTGGCTCGTCCCAAAGTGACGCCGAGTCAGTCGAGGAAGGCTCCAGAGAAGAGCTGGTCTGGATCGGGATGCTTGCGTAGCCATTGTCGGGGCTGCCCTCTTGGATGCCATCGCTCTCGTGTTGCTGCTGCTGCTGGTCAAGCCCATTGACCGGCACCATGGCCATCTCGAACGTCTTGACCAGACGCTGTTTGTGGTTGTTGCCTGCACCCGTTTGTTTCAGCACTTTCTTGAAAGCTCCGGAGCTCGCACTGGCGAGGCGAGAAGCACGTGAACCTACGGTATGTTCGTTGTGCGTTTCGATTCTGGATCCGCTTTCGCTCTCTTCTGAACCTCTCTGCTGGACTGACATCAGCGTCAGCTACAATGTTCATCTTGGGCCGGAGCAAGAATCGGCTAGCTATCGCTGTGTCACGTCGCCTCGGCCAGAAGGCTCCAGTTTATGCTTGGATCTAGTAGCGTTCATAAGCATGAGCTTCCTGTGAAGAGATACTGACATCAAGTAGTACAAGATCTATCCCCTATATAAGCCATCTATCTAGCATTGTTAACCGACTTAACATGACTTAACGCCCCGACTAAGGGGGTATGCGCATTCAAAAAAAGGAGGTGTGCGCATTCAGAGGTCCCGGGCAACTAAACGCGCATCTATCAAAAGTAAATGCGCATCCGCCGCTTTTCCTAATTTAGTATAAGAAACCACTTTATATCTTCCTACTAAGATTTACGTAGAAAATATATTCTTTATTTTTAGAAAAGAGTATAATTACATAAACTAGCCTTACTCAATAATTTTAATATAATTGTTAGTTACACCAAGGTGCCTGTGCAGGTGATACGATAATTCCGTAGTATTAAAGGTTCTGATTAATAATATCTAGGAAAGAGAGAAGAGAGGGAAATCTAGCTAGAAGAGAAGGGAGGTAAAACCTATAGGTAAGGCGGAAAAGGGAGTGGCAAAGTATATAGCTAATTACATTATGTGTATTCCTTTAGTAACCTTACTAGGCTTATAATTAGTCTAGCCTTTAGCTATAATTAAGCTAATTAAGATCTAGAGGAATTAATACTAGTAGTCTCTCTTTTTCTTATAGCTAAAGAAGCCTAAAAATATAATAAAAATTAAATTAAAGGAAAGTATATATATGTTAGGATCACTAAGGCTATTGTAACAAATGCACTAGTGTATAAAAGGGGTCTCTTTAAAGTTATAATAATTATTAGTTATAAAGCTATCTAGAGGGTTATATAGCTATAAGAAAAGGGGGATTATAAGTTACATGTACGTGCCTTATGTATAAGTATAGCTAATTATAATATAGTGTTACTATATATGCTTTACTTCCCTTAGTAGTTAATATATAGTTAACCTAGTTATTATAATACTAGTAGTCTTTTCTTTTAGAGAAAAGTAAGTTAGAAGTAAATATAAATATTAAAAAAGGGAAGAAGTAAGTCTATAATATATATAACCTATTTATAAGAAAAGTAAACCTAGATATTAAATTCAGAATCTTATGAGCTATTAATAAAAGGAAAAAGGAGGCGAATCTATAGATTAGAAAGCGGTTAGGATTAAGAGCTTTAAAGAGCTTAAAAATAAAAGAAAACAGAGGTAAACACAAGTAAATCTAACTAGTGGATGTAAGCCTTTTATTAGCTTAGGTAATAGTTAACCTAGACTCTTTATCTAGTTTATCTAGTTAATAGTCTCTTTACCTATTCTTTAGCATAAATTATAGCCTTATTTATATTAATAAAGGTCTTAAGACTCTTATTTAAAAATGCCTTTATTATTACATTAGCAAGGTTATTATTACTATTAATCTAGCAGACTTCGTAGATTTCGCGGCGTTTATATGATTATTAGAGAGCTATAATATTAATTATAAGGCGTTTCTCTTTTATAAAGCCTAGCTTTATAAGGCACTTATATAATAAAAAGAAGTCTATATAGAGGGTTATAGTAATTACATAGGCTATATTAGCACCTTATACTATTATATATAATTTAGAAGCAAGGGCGCTATAGGTTATATATTTGCTCTTTATTAAGCTATACATAATAATATTTCCTTTTAATATAAATATATTATCTTAAGTCTCCTTATTACTAATAATAATTATATATCCTATTCAGGAACTTAGATCTTTATTATTAGCAAGAGATTTATCTATAAACATAAATAACTTCGCGTTTTTAAGGTCTAGAGGTATGTAGCATAGACCTTATTCTTAATATTAGATTTACTAATCTAGTTATTTATTTAATTAAGTTATATTATTAGTTATAGGATCTTAGTGTTATATAGTAATTAAGAGGTTATAGAGGGCTTTAGGTTAATAAACAGTTATAATGTAACTTCTATAGGCTTATTATTTAACGTAATCTTGCTTTATAGTTAATAAATTTAGGTTAATTTACTTAATTTGCTTACTTTAACCTTTCTAATGTAGTTCTATTAAATTATTAGTGTTTTATATAAGAATATAACTATTGAATATAAGGGGGTTTTTAGCTAATAGTTTTTGCTTTAGCTTTACTAAGAAATTTGCTTTTTAAAGCTCTCTTTCTTTAAGGTTATAGAATTCCTAGTTACTAAGGCCTAGCGTATTATTAGTCTATATGCTAATTACTTTAAAGAGGTTATTATTATTATTATCCATAATTAATAAGCATAGATTATACATTAAGGTAATTATCCTAATATAGTCTTTATAATAATAGAAGTAAGTTACCTACTAGTAGGTTCTTACTTTAGCAATTCTATATAAAGGTTTAATAACTTCTATTATTATACCTTTGGGGAATAAATATATAATCTATTCTAGTAGTATTATAATAATTATCCTAGTAAGTTCTGTTTTTAATTAAATATATACCTATATAATATCTTAAATCTAAAGAATAATTCCTTATTATCTAAGTGATAGCGAAATTGCTATAATTAATCGCTAACTTAAACGTTAAATTATTAGTAACTGTTAGGAGCGTGAGGGACAGAGATAGGGCTATCACATAATAGAGTATTAGTAAGACCTTAGACTTACTAGGTTAGGAAGGGATTAGCTAGTAGCTAGATAGTTACGTAAGCGTAAGGTAAGGTATTTAGTAAGGACTACTTATATTCTTATAGAAGGTTAGAGCTTAAAACCTTTATATACTTACCCCTAGGTAGTACTTATCTAGCTATAACTATAAATCTAAGCTATTACTCTATTTTATTATTTTTTAACCCTTAAGTTATAATAAATTAAGCTTTTAATCCCTTTAGGGTAATAAACTATTAGCTAGATTATAATATTAGTACCCTAAAGAATATCTATATAAAATATACTTACTCCCCCTAGTAGTAATACTATAGATAAGTAAGGTAATAGTAATATAGTAAAGACTTAAATAATAAATACTAATAATTAAGTATATTAGATATTACTTAATACTAATCTAAATAATAATACTAGAGTTAGAAATAATAGTATTAAGAAAGTAGTGTAGTAGTATTATAATATAGTATAAGCTAAGCTATAATATATATAAAAAATATAGGAAATTCTATAAATAAAGGTAAAAATTAAAAAGCTTTAGGTAAATTTACTATTAGTTAAAACCTAATAAAAACTTATAAATCTACTTTCTTTAGTTAGACTAATTACTTCTATACTTACTTTACTAATAAGTACTAAGTAAGTAATAAATATATACTAATATAGTATTATTAAGATATAGCTATAAATATTATTATATAAGGGGAATACTTATAAAAACCTTTAGAATTTCCTAGTAAACTTAAATATATTATTTAAATTAGACTAATATACCTTTTATAATAATATAATAAAGGTAGCTTATACTAGTAAATACCTTACTAATAATATAAAGTAATAATAAATATATTATATAGCTATAGATAATTATATAAAATATAAGAACTATAATTAGATAAGCTTTATTATCTAGCTAAAGACTAGAATAATAAATAAGGATACTAAGTACTTAGAAGTAACTATATTATTACTAAATCTTTAGTAAGGTAATTGCTAATTATTTTAAGCCTTTATTAGAAATTATAGTTTTTAGGAAATTCTTTTATTTATAGTGTAGTTTTTTTTCCCTTATAGTGTAGTGCAATACTCTGATGACTCTGGAGCTAATGTTCATATATTTAACAATATCCGCTAGTTTAATTAATCTAAATTTAATAGAAATATTATAATAGAGGTTAAAGCTAGAGGCACAATATATATAGCTTTAGGATAGGGCCCTATACGCATCTCTATTATAGATCCTGTATTATAGAATATAAGGACATTAGTATTAGAGACTACATTATTTATTCCGGAATTCTATGTTAATCTTATATTAGTAATAATTCTTATAAGGGTAGGTATCTTCTAGAATTAGAAGAAGTTATTCCTATATTAAGGGATAATGCCTATAGCTAAAGTTTATAATATTAATAAGCTTTATATGTTATTAAGGCTATTAGAGAATCTAAAGGAAGCCTACGCTATATCTAGCAAAGCACTAAGACTACTTACAAAAGAAGATACAGACCTTTAGCATTAATAATATAGTTATCCTAGTATTAAGGCATTTATAGAGCTTATAAACGCGGCTTTAGGCGTTAAATTAATAGGTCCTAAGCTTATATAGTGTGAGATATATACTATAGGTAAAGCTAAGTAATAGAGATTATAGGTTATACCTAAAGGACTTCCTTAAGGACTAGGTTATAGTCTTTTAGTTAATTTAGATTACTATAACTCTTCTTATTAGAATAGTAATAGGTATTAGTACATATTTACCTGCCTTATAACCTTAATATAGTTTTTCTATTTATTTAAGATAAAGAATAGGATTTATAATAGCTTCTATATAATAATAGCGTTCCTAAGCACTTAATTTAGGGGTTAACTACGCTTTTTATATAGTAATATTAAGAAAGCTCTCTTTATAGAGAATATAAGGGATAAGATAGCCTTTACTAGCATTATAGTTTATAATTTAGCTCCCTTAATACCTAGTTAGAATAGAAAGGCAGAGAGATCTAAGGAGGTGGTTAAGTAGAAAGCTTATACTTTAAGCCTTAAAGCTAACCTTCTATCTAATCTTAATAATAAGGTCTTTAATACTATGGTTTATCTATTAAATTATATACCTTTTAAATATTATAGGAAGTAAACTATACTATATAAACTTTAGTAGGATTAGGCTAGGAAAACAGTCCCTATATACTTAAATATAGTAAAGGTCTAGAAACCTTTAATTATATATCTATAAGCCTATAGATATAAAGCGTTTCCTATGATAATAAAGGCTTTAGAGCATATTAAATTATATAATATAATACTATAGTTAGAGTAAAAAGCTTATATTAAATACCTTATTAGTTATAGAGGTAAGTCCTAGTATATTATATAAGTGCCTTTGCTTTATAATTATAAGGTTATTATATTAGTATATGTTTAATTTAATAAGAACTCTTTCTTTAAACTAGAAGAAGAGCTAGAATTAGCCTAAAAGGAGAAGATATTAATAATTACACTACTTAAAGAGCTTAAAGCTAATAATATTAATAAGGAAATTAGTTAAGACCTTATTAAAATAAAATTAGAAAATAAGAATTATAAGAATTACACCTCTTTACCTTTAAATATAGAAGGAGAAAATAAGTAGTTTAAAGTAAAAATACCTCCTTATATAATAGGGAAAAAAGATAACCTTTCTAGTGTACTTTTAACCCCTCCTAACTTTTCTTATAAGGCGCTAGTTACTATAGAGAATATAGAGCTTTAGGTATAAGGTAATAATACGCTATTTTATAAGATTAATAAATTAGTATATAATATAATAATTAAACACATAGAGACTACTATAAAGACTAGTAAAATTATTAGTAAAGGTAGTAAGGCTATAGAGAATTATTATCCCTAGGATAATAGTATTAATCTAGATAATATTATTACTAGAAAATACTAAAGAAAGAAGATATATAAAGCTAGGTAGGTATAGTTTACTTCTACTTTTTCTATAGTATTATAGGGTGTTTAATATAGTTTATAGATTAAAGATATACTACTAGAACCTACCTATTATTATTAAGCTATAGCTTTAGCCTATTATAACTACTAGAAGAAAGTAATTATAAAGGAGCTTTTAAAGCTTTTATCCTTAAACTACTAGAAGAATATACTAGATAAATTATTTAATCTAAAGAAGTAGAAGGAAATTATAGACCTTAGCTAGGTCTTTAAATATAAGATAAATAAAAAAGAAGTAATTATAGAGTTTAAAGCTAGAATAGTTATTTAAGGTAACTAATAACTAAAGAATAACCTTAATAACTACACTACTATACTTACTTTATAATCTCTATATATACTACTTATAATTTACTACGCTAATAACCTTAATACCTAATAATATAATATTTAGAATACCTTCTTATATATAAAGCTTAAAGAACCTATTTACTATAAGCCCCTAGAGGGTATAAATATAAAAGGTTATCTCTAGAAGATAATAAAAGCATTATATAGGCTAAGGGAAGCTTCTTAATAATAGTTCTTATATCTTATATAATTCTTATTAAAGCTAGACTTTATATAAGAAAGGGAAGACTTATATATTTTTATAAAAGGCGGATTTATCCTATTCTTCTATATAGATAATATTATAGTAATATACCCTAATAGATTTAAAGTAGAATTTAAAGAGCTTTATAAATAACTAATAAATAGTCTTAATATTAAGAACTAAGGTAACCTAAAGTAGTTCCTAGGTATTAAAATTATTAGAAATTATAATACTAAAGAGATATAGTTATTATAGGAATTATATATTTAAAAGATTACTTAGAAATTTATTCCTAATATTATTAATAGTAATTTAAAAAGCTTATTCCCTACTTCTTTTCCTATAGCTATAATCCTTACTAACACTAGTAAAGCTACTAATAAAGAGATTAATTATTATAGAGTAGTTATTAGCTTTTTAGTATATCTATATATTATTAGAAAACCTAATATAGCCTTTATAGTATTAAAGCTTACCTCTTTTATAATAAATCTATTAATAAAGTATATTAAGCTTACTAAAGGAGTAATTTTATATACTTAGAATATAAAGAAGCTATATATTTATTACTTAAAAGTAGATAGTTTTAATATACTATTCTCTAGTACTAATACTTTACTTAGTAATAACCCTAATACTTAGAAATTAATATAAGGTTATATCTTTATTATATATAGTATTATAATTAATTAGAAGTTAGGTAAGTAATATTATATAATAACTTTAAGTATAGAAGTAAAGCTCTTTACCTTAAATTATAGCGTAAAAGAGCATATATCTCTAGGAAGACTACTTTATAATATTAAGGTTTATATATTACTACTCTTAATTATCTAGTGTAATAATAAGTAAATAATCTAGATTACTAAATATATAGAAGGAAGGCTTTAGACTAGCCTTAAGCACCTTAATATAAATTAAATATAAATTTAAGAATAATATATAATAGGTAATATTAAGGTTAATTAGATAAAGACCTCTAAGATACCTATAGATAGCTTTATAAAGCTACTTTTAGGTTAAATACATAGGGACTTTTACTATAGAATTAGCCTATAAGAGATTCCTATCTAATTATAACACTAGAAATTATTTATAATCTCTTCCTATGCCTTTAATCTCTAGCTTTAATAGATATCTTAGCTAGGGGGGGTATATTAGGGAGACCTCCTTAAGGTATTAGATATATAGATATAGCCTATGTAATAACTAGGTTAAAACCCTTAATAAGATAATAATAGAGATAATATATTAGAAGTACCTCTATAGACTAGTTATTACTATAGCGCACTATATACCTTTTAGGTATAAAAGTTAGGTGCTATCTGCACCTCTGATTAACCGAAATCGAACCATTTTCATTATCTACACTAACCCCTACCTTGACAGAATAGCTGTCCTGAATTACGTAGACGTGGGAAGCAATTAAACAGGGGCAGGTATGTAAACAAGAAGCGCAAGAGAGGGGAGCTATAGCCGTCTTGATAAACGAGGGAGCGGAGACGAGGCAAAGACGAGGCAGCGAACCAGGCATAAATCGAGGCAGCTGGTGATGGGGCAGGTTGGAGAACACAGACGCGGCGGCTCATTTCCATTGGCTCACGATATTACTGGCTGCTGAGCTGCTGAGCTGCTGAGCTGCTGAGCTGCTAACGAGTCTGCGCCCTGACCACATACATGTATAAATGCTTGCTTCTTCTTGCAGCACGGAGATTCCACACTCGTACCGGAACAGAACCCGGTTGCACAACATGACATGAACTTAGTCTAGTCGCCGAATCTCTTAGACATTTTCCATCCCCAGCTTAGATTGTGTAATCCTTATCCCAGGTGACGCCGAATGCTAGAAGGGGTTTTTTTTTTTTTTTTTTTTCATGGGAGGCCGTCTCCCTGCGTGGTGACATCCCACTAACTCATATGCAAGTGTGAGCAGTGCAAAAGCACAGCGCTTGGCACCACGTTTATTAGGCACACTTGCAAACATGTCTATTTGTTAAGGTAGGGGTCGGTGTAGATAATAAAAAAGGTTCGATTTTAGTTAATTAGAGGTGTAGATAGCACTAGACTTTTATACCTAAAAGGTATATAGTACGCTATAGTAATAACTAGTCTATAGAGGTACTTCTAATATATTATCTTTACTATTATTTTATTAAGGGTTTTAACCTAGTTATTATATAGGCTATATTTATATATTTAATACCTTAAGGAGATCTCCCTAATACACCCCCCCTAGCTAAGATATTTATTAAAGCTAGAGATTAAAGGCATAGAAAGAGATTATAAATAATCTATAGTATTATAATTAAATAAAGATCTCTTATAAGCTAATTCTATAGTAAAAGTCCCTATATATTTAACCTAAAAGGGGCTTTATAAAGCTATCTATAAGTATCTTAGAGGTCTTTATCTAATTAACCTTAATATTACCTATTATATATTATTCTTAAATTTATATTTAATTTATATTAAAGTACTTAAGGCTAGTCTAAAGCCTTCCTTCTATATATTTAGTAATTTAGATTATTTACTTATTATTATACTAGATAATTAAGAGTAGTAGTATATTGTCATGACTTAAGGGTTAAAAGTTAATAGAATAGAGTGATAGCTTAGATTCATAGTTATACCTAGAAAGGTGCTACCTAGGGGTGGGTGCGTGAAGGTTTTAAGCTCTAACCTTTTATAAGAATATAAGTAGTCCTTGCTAAATACCTCGCCCTACGCTTATATAACTATTTAGCTACTAGCTAACCTCTCCCTAACCTAGTAGGTCTAAGGTCTTACTAATACTCTATTATATAATAATCCTATCTCTATCCCTTATGCTTCTAATATAATACCCTCTCTTTATATAATTATCCTTAATTATATAATAAGCTACTCACTTAGGGCGTTTATACTATATAGTCCTAAGGGCTATAGTTAATAGAGGGTTTAGGTTAGGTATAATATATTATAGTATAATATATTATTAAAAATAATAATACTAATAATACTAGGGTATAAATATTATTATCCCCCTATTTATTAATTCTAAATAGTAATCTATTTACTACTTTAATATAGTAAAGTAAATACTCTTTACCTTATACTAATAGTTCTAAGAGAGTAAATACCCTATATTAAATTTTATAATTAGGTTAAATAAATAGGGTATTAGACACTATATATATAAATAGACTTATTTATAAGTCTTAGTAATATAGTAGTGTAGTTACTATATATTTATAGCTATTGGTATATTTATAAATAGTAATAATAATAGTAAATATTATAATCCCTATATTAGCTATATATAGTATGTAGATTACTTAGGGGGTTTATAGTTAATATAAAAAAGACTAAATCTTCTCTCCTTATATATATACTTTCTTTCCCTTATATACTATCTAACTATTATAAGTTTCTTTATCCCTCCCGAGTACGAGGTAAAACTGCTTAGTTTGTTACACCCTAATGCCCTATTCTTTTATCTTCTTCTTATCTACCTTACAAATCTTATTATTAACTTTGCCCTTATTTTTTAGTATTTTTTCCCTTATATTATAAATACTATTAATTATCTCTAGGTTTAATTTATCTTTACTTCCTTTCCCTTTACTTTTCTTCTCTTCTACTATAGTATTTAAGATTTTAGATAAGGCAGTGCCTTTTTTATTACCTTTAGCTATACTATAGTTAGATTAGTTAGGGGTTAATTAGTTAATTAGTAACCTATAACCTACCTAGTGATTGTAGTAGGTGTAGTACGTCTCTTGTAGAAAGGATTAATTGTATTTACTAATTTTGTTATAGACTGGCCCCTAGGTGACTGCGATAGGGCGTTAATATAGTATTAAGAAACTTAGGGGAAGAAGAAGAAGACTATATAGCTAATCCCCCCTACTCCCCTTATATCCTCTAGGTATCTTATATTAGCCCCCTTTTTATCCCCTACTACCCCCCTACCTATATATACTATACTATTACTTAGGCAAAGCCTAAGCCCTTTATATATACCCTTACTAACCTATTACCCTTAGCCCTCTGCCTACCTATTATTATGCTAATACTAACCTGCTATAACTAGGTTATATAGTATAGCTATTTCTAATATCGCCCCTTATAGGTAGAATATAACACGCGCCTGCTGTTATTATTATCTATTAAGAGTAGGGGTGTGTGTTATATCCTACGCCGCCCCTTATTATTATTATCTAATTATAAGTAGGGTATATGTTACGTCCTACCTAACCCCTTATTATTATTATAATAATACTAGCCCTACCCCTACCTACTTATAACTTATCTAATATAGGTATAATTACCTATATAAATATCCTACTTCTTTTTATAATATAATCTTACTTTCCTTATATAATAACCTTCTAAAAATACTATAACTTTATTATGCCTTCTTATCCTATTATATTCTATTTTACGCTATTACCCTATTATTCCTATATTAAAGATACCCTACCCCTAAGATATAATTACTATACTATAAACCGGATAAGTAGCTACTACCCCTATCCCTATAATGCCCCTAGCCTAAGCTATTAGTAAGTTCCTTATAGAAGGAGACTTAGATAATAAGTAATATACTACACCCTCCTTACTTTAGTGCCCTTATAGGCTATGTATTAAATAATCCCTTACTACTAGTATTATAGATTATTACCCTACTAAGAGTAGGGAGTCCTATCCCCTATATTATTAGAATTACATTACCTATATCTAGCTAACTAGGTACTTATCCGCGGACCTATAACTCTAATATACTCTTAAGGACCTTAAAGCTAAAATTATTAAGGGAGAGTATATTATTACCCCTAGTATTAATAAGATAGAGATAACTAAGAAGAAAATACCTATGCTATCTTAGAAGTTTTATTCCCTTATAAGTAGGTAGACTATATTACTAAATTAAGTATAGTTTAATCTAGCCCTAGTCTAGTCTACCCTTAGTCCTTCCCCTTTAACTAATATACCTACTATAAATATAACTAAACTTAAAGTTATTCTTTTTATTAGTAGTAGTCCCTTAGCTAGATATAGTATAGGAAACTCTATATAGTAAGTTACTAGTATTCTATTCTAATAAGGATAATAAGTTATTTAGAGCGTAAATACTATACGTAAAGAACTCCGTAAGTAAAATACAGCCCTCCTTAAAGCGCTTTCCCCTTACCGCTATAGCGGTAACTAATATAGCTAATATATTAAAGCAGGTAATAAATTACCTTCTTACCGCTATTAATAGCGTTCCCACCTCTTATCTAGGTTAAACCCTATTAATCCTTATATTAGACCTACTTATCCCCTAGCTAGAGCTAGTGGTTACTTAACCTATTTTCCTACTAATAAGTCTAAGAGTAATACCCCTCCCTTATATATTTACTTTAATCTCCCTAATTATTATTCTACTTATACTATTTAGAACCTAGGTATAACCTAAGGTTAGTAGCTATAACTAGTAGGTAGAATAACCTATAGCCCCTATATAAGTAGCTTAGGGTTAAACTATATTACCTTATAGTATACTACTATTAATATAAGTTTATCTAGTAGTA
This sequence comes from Epichloe bromicola, assembly GCA_023658445.1. Lineage (NCBI taxonomy): Eukaryota > Fungi > Ascomycota > Sordariomycetes > Hypocreales > Clavicipitaceae > Epichloe > Epichloe bromicola. The sequence goes on from CP098270.1 coordinate 2,041,994, forward strand.
AGTCTAACCTTTATAATATAGTAGTGTAAATAGTTTAGATAGAAGTAGGTAGTAGTAAGGGCATGCCTATATTACTAGAGCTTTTAATAGGTAGATAAGTTTTCTAAAATTAATTTAGTCTATTATAGAATTATATATCCCCCTACTCCGCCTTAAATTCATTAAGGGCTTATATCTTTACTATACTCTCTAGCGGCTCCTATATTAGTTATAAGTACCCTATCTATTTAACTAAAATATTACGCCTTTTGCCACACCCTAGCGCGTTTTAAGCCACTAGTATCTATTCTACCTAGTATTTCTCTATAAGTTTATTATTATTTTCTACTAGTACCTATTACAGACCTAGACAGGAATCCTATAGTATTTAACTTAGAAGAGGGTCCTCTACTGCCTGTTTAATAAGGTTAATATAGAAGACTAGGTATATGCCCCTTAGCATATCTAGGCAAACTATAAGCGGTAATAATACCTCTACTACTATGTATTTTATAGCTACCTAATCTAATTTCCATAAGGGTTAGTTTATCTTAATATTTCTAAGTAAAAGCTATACCTTATCCCTAACTTAAAAGCGTTCCGCTAGATATCTTAATACTAATATGGTATCCTACTATTATTACTATATATAAGTAATTATAGCCTAAGCTAGAAGGGTTCCCTCCTAGAGATAATTTAGGAAATAGATAGCCCTTCTCTTTAGAGTTATAGTGGAAATAGATAAGTTAGGTTATAATTAAATAGGTTTAAGGTTATAGCTATTAAGCAGTTAGTTTAGGCTTACCCTAGTGACTAAAGATAGCCTATTATTTATTATAAGTTAGTAAGTAGTAAGGTACTTAGGCGAATTATACTATAAAAAGGAGATAGCTACCTATAATATTACCTATACCTCCTGGTTTACCTATTCTATACTACTATTAGTCTATAGGTAATAAGATATAGAGAGTAACTAATCTATTCCTACTAAGGAGTATAGAGTTATCTAGAACTTTCCTAACTAGTCTAATCCTTAATCTATAATAATAGACTATAAAAACCCCTAAAACCTCCACTAGACTACTTTAAATTATTCTACACACTCCTTAGCTTTAATTAAAGTTATAGCCTCTAACTAGATAAACTTAGAAAGCCTATCTATAATTACTATAAGGTACTAGGGTCTCTCTTAAGATAATACTAGTAAGTTTATTATAAAGTTAATAGAGATCTATAACTAGAACTAGTCTAGGATAGGTAAGGGCCTAAGTAATCCCTAGTGTTATAGATAGCTCTTATAGCTACTAAAATAGTAATAATTCTAGATAAACCTTATAATATCCTATATTATTCTATCCTAGTGGAATTATTATTATAGAATCTAAAATATAGTATTATAGCCTAGGTATCCTATAGCAGGCGAATTATGGCATTATTAGATAAGTGTTATTATTAAAGGCTCCTACTTAGGAACCTAGGTATGCCCCTAGAACTAAAGCGCCCTATAAGCGCTTATAGAATAATCTACTACCTATTCCCTTATTTATACTTTAGGGGGGAACTTCCACGCCCCCTCCTAAATAGCTCCTAACTAGATACTATAGGTAAGGTCTAAGGTAATAGCCTAGTCCTAAAGTAACTATAAGTACTTAGAGGTAAAGAGAACCTCTCCTACTAGTAGTACTACCTCCCGCTGCCCTTCTAGCGCTAGTAAAAGTCTAGTAATAGTAAGGGGCTATAAGATATATCCTATCCTTAAGGCCCCTCCCTTCTAGTCCTATTTCTACTAAGAAAGGGTATCTAGGCATTAAGCCTATATACTAAGTCTATAATAAAGATAGAAGTTAAATAACATAAGCGTATCCGCCTAATAGGCCTACTATTCTGTTATTAAATAAGGGGTTATAAAGTATTTAAGATTCTTATAATTTATATAAATTAAGAATAGCTAGGAAACACCCTATAGCTCCGCTAACTATGCCTTAAGGCATAATATAATAGCTAGTAACTCCTTATTATAAATTATATAGTTCCTCTATATAGGCGTAAGGCTAGTGGAATAGTATATAACTAGGTATAAAATGCTATCTAGTCCTTACTATAAGAGGTAACTACCTAGGGTAGCACCTAAGTAGTTAGCCTTTACTATAGTAAGGTAGTTAGGGTCCTATTATACTAAGACTAGGTAAGAGATAAAGGTGCCCTTAAGTCTCTTAAAAGCCTTATTCTCCTTAGGTCCCTATTAAAAGGGGATATTCCTCTTAGTTAATTAGATTAGTAGTGCTACTAGTTCTAAAAAATCCCCTATAAAGTTATAGTAGAAGTTTATAAAGCCTAGGAAGCTACGTACTCCCTATAACTTTATAGGGGCAGCCTATTCCCTTATAGCTATAACCTTTATAGGATTAGGATAAATAGATTATCCTACTATAATAATATACCCTAGGTACTAGACCTCCTTTATAGTAAATACTAACTTATTAAGGTCTAGGTATAACCCCGCGGCCCTTAAGTAGCCTAAGATAAGGCAAACCTTAGCTATATAGTCCTTTCTTAAGCCCCCTAAGTAAACTAAAATATTATCTAAATAAGCTATAATAAAATCTCCTAATACGTCTCCTAAGGACTTATTAATATAACACTAAAAGGTTATAGGTATACTAGCTAAACTAAAGGGATAGACTAACCACTTAAATAGTCTAAACCTTATCTAAAACGCTATTAGGTGCTTATAGCCCTTAGTAATTTATAATTTATAAAAAGCAGTATAAACATTAACCTTTATAAACTAATACGCCTAGGATAAGGAGCGAAGCATTTCCTTAATTAAGAGGAGGGGGTAATAGTCCTATATAGTGATTTTATTAAAAGCCTAATAGTTAATATAAAAATACTAACCCCTATTTAACTTCTTAATAAGTAAAACTAGGGCTGCGGCTAAGGAGAAGCTAGTATAGATCTATCCCTTATCTATTAAGTCTATAATCTAATGCTATACCTTAAGAAGTTAATCTCTTAGTATATTATATAGTAGGCCCCATAGAAGCTTTAGCTTAGACCTATCTAAGGCCTTACGTAGATAAATATAGTGGTTAAGAGAACCCCTATAGGGGGGAAGACTATTAGCCTTTACTTTATTAAAAAGGTCTATAAAGTCCGCTAGCTCCCTAGGTAGTGTGAATATATCTAGTGTTTCTAGCCTCTCCTTAGGGGCTATAAGCTATAATACTATTATTATCTCCCTAAGACTAGTAGTAATAAACCTTATTATAGTGTCCTTAGTCTAGTGTACTCTATATACTTCTATAGTATAAAGGAAACTAATAATCCCCTACACTAGAGTCTCCCTACTATACTTAGAGGCCTTATATACCTATAAACCCCCTACTAATCTAATAACTAGTAGCTAGTCCACTATGTAAACCACTACCTTGTGGTGTTCTAACTATAGCAGGCTAAATATAATATCCTAAGTAAGGCCTAGGATAATATATAAATACACTAATAACTCCTAGCTATTAATATTAATTCTAGTGCAGACTATATATATAATTAAAGAGGTATCCTCCCTCTATTACTAGCCCTTCTTCTTTATTTCTACTGTAGTGCAGACCCGCCTCTGTTTAGGTAACTATATAAGCTCTAGGCCTAGCTATCTTATTGCTAATTTGCTTATAGCACTATAATAATTATAGCTATAGTTAATCTAAACACTAATATAAGAGTATATATTAAAGAGAATAGGGACTAAGAATAGTAGCTAATCTATATAATAAGTAATATCCCTTTTCTCCTTTATACACTATTTATATATATCTATTATTATAGTAGCTAGCTAGCCCCCCTACCCTTATATAAGACTTTACTTAAGGGCTACTCTTTTTCTAGATAGTAAGTATTAATTTCCTTATTAGCGCTCTCCTTATCTACCCTATAGGCATTAATATTAACTTATAGTTAGTAAGGCAGGAGGAAGGAGCACTCCTAAATATAGTAGTCCTTAGAGCTATAATATAAATAGCACCCCTCCTAGTGGTATTTAGCTAACTTAGCCTCTAATACCTATTTCGCTCTCTATAGTGTATTAGTTAACTTCTAGCCCTTATCCTTATTATCCTACTTCTTAGACTAGCCTAAGCATATCCTAGCTATACGGACCCCTAATATTAGGGTATCCCCCTTATAGTTAGTCTAGGGCATAGGGTAGGGCTACTATAGACTATATTAGGTCTAATACTTATCCTCTAAGGTAAGCATTTTAATATTAACTATAATACTATAATACTAAGTAACCGTGGCATTATAGTTATCCTAGCTTATACTATAGCTAATACTAACCTCCCTTAAGCGCTTATTAAGTGTATATTAGAGTTTAGCTAGTTTTATATTATAGGTCTAATAGGTCCTTCCTACTATAGCTAGCTTCTCCTTAAAGTAAATAAAAAACATAGTAAAAGACTCCCCTAGGCCTTACTCTATCTAGTTAAGTTCTATAAGGGCTATTTCCTACCTATAGGGGTTAGTAAATAAGGACTTAAGGTAGCTTAAAAAGGTAACTAGATTAAAAGTATAAAGATTACCCTACTTAAAAAAGGTAGTAACCTAAGCCTAGACCTAGGAGGATAAATTCTAGTAGATAAGTATCTACCTATCCTTATCTATACTAATAAAGTCCCTATCTACCTAAAGCTTATATTCTATAAGGAGCTTCTAAGTAGTAAATAAGGCCTTATTACTATTATATAGGTTACCTAAGGGAATTAGCTTCTGCTTTACCTAGGGGACTAAAGGGACTAGATTAGGGGTAGTAGGCTATATAGGTTACACTATAGGAGCCCCTAGTTAGTGTGTAGTCTATAGTTAGGTTATATACATAGTATTATATGCTATAACCTACTCCTAGAGGCGCTTAAGCTCTACGCCCTATTTAGTTATTAGATATTAGAGTGTATTAAACTAGGTAAGGTAGGTTATAGGTAGCACTATAGTGTCTAAGAGAGGTATTACTATACCTAGATTATATTAGTCCTATAGGTAAAGTGTGTTTAATATATCTATTAGGTTATTTATTATATTTTTTAGTAGCTATCTCTAAGGACTAAAGGAAGTTTCTTAATTATTATAGACTAGCCCCTAGGTAACTATAATAGGGTATTAATATAGTATTAAGAAACTTAGGGGAAGAAGAAGAAAACTATATAGCTAATCCCCCCTACTCCCCTTATATCCTCTAGGTGTCTTATATTAGCCCCCTTTTTATCCCCTACTACCCCCCTACCTATATGCACCATACTATTGCTTAGGCAAAGCCCAAGCCCTTCACAAATTTTAAGTAAAGCAAATTAGATTTAAGGCAAGTTAGAATAAGTTATATTTAAGTAAGTACAAGTTATAAGGTATAAGATAGAAGAGGTGTAGAGTAAGAACAAACACGGTCATAGAGAAAGGGGAAATCACGTTAATTTATACTATAAGTAAAACTTGAATAAATTTGAGTTTAACTGCGGTCGCGAACTATAACTCTTACGCTAACGTAGCTATAAAGTTTATTATAAACTTTAATCTAACCTTATAGCCCCCCCTATATTCATAACCTTAAAGCTTGTTTCTATTAGGGTTTTATTTATTACTACGGTTAAGATTACTTATAAGTTAATTGTTATACTAGCTAGGTATCGCTAGTAATTATTGTTGTCTTATTTTATTAGATGCATTAGCCACAACCTATGACCCCTAAAAAAATTTAAAAAATCAATAAGTTTCTTTATCTTTACTTATTTTCCCTTTACTACTTCCTTACTACTAACCTATAGCTAGCTTATAATATTTAAAATCTATTTATTAACTTTTACTTTACTACTAGGTTTACCTTTATAAAATAAGCCCTTAGGGAAGTTACTAAAGAAGTTACTTTAAAAGAGAATAGTATTTAAAATTTCTATATAAGTTTACTACTTCCTTACTAGGTTATTACTACTAACTTATAGCTAGTAATACTAAAATTCTATATATATAGTATAATTAGTAAGTTATTATATAAAATATATAGCCTAAGAATAGTACTTATATTATTCCTTAGTATTTTAAGGAGAATAAACCTTTTCCTATAAAGTATAATAACTCTTATAGTATAATCTTACTACTTCTTTACTTCTTATAGTTACTAACCTATAGTAATAAACTTAGCTAAATATACCTATTATACCTAAAATAATAAGATATATATTAGAGTATAACTACTTATTCTAAGTCTTTAGTTTTAAGACACTAACTTACTACTAGTGCTTTACTTAAATTATATAGCTTTATAAAAAGCTATTTAATATTATTAAAGCTATACCTAAGGGAAATTACTACTACCTTAATAAAGTAAGTATATTCCTAGTTCTTTTAACTTAATTATTACTAATATACTAATAGTTTTTTATTTATACTAAGTAAAAACTATATAATACCTTTCTAAAGACTAAAAATACTAATAAGTATAAGTATATTTATTATACTTAGATAGCTACTAAAGTAGCCTAGGAAGCTAAGTATAATAAGTATACTACTATAGTATAGCTAGCTAATATTACTAACCTTAAGGTCTAAATTAATATTATAAACTATATTTACTATATATATAAGAATATCCTAATAGTAAGTTTTTTAAATATTTATAAGTACTTCTTTACTAACTTACTAGTAGTTTACTTCTTATACCTCTAGGCTTCTTACTTATATTAGTCTCTTTAAGTTACCTAAAAAGCTTTATATCTTTATATATAAGGAAAGTAACTTTTCTAATAATAAGGCCTTAGTGCCTCTAAAGGCTCCTATACTTATTATTATTATAATCTCTAGGGAAAATAGGGGTAAGGGTAAGGATAAGAAAATGCTTTTTAAGTAATTATTACTAGGTAGTTATATTATAATTATAAGAGTAATATAATTATATTTTTTTAGAATATTACCTTATATTATTTACTATATTTATAAGGTATTACCTTATATTATTTACTAAGGGTAGTTTTACTACTATAACCTAGCTATCTAGTTACTACTTATAGTTATAGATAATATCCCTTATAATAAAATCCCTCTTTAATACCTATAAATTCTCTAAGCTATTATAGCCTTTTTATTTAACTAGATACTTATAATACTTACTATTATAATAATATAAGATAATTCTTTTTACCTTAAACTCTTACCTATTATTCTTAATATTATCTTATAGTAAAGAAGTATTTACTATATTACTTAAGTCCCCTTTAAAGGGTTTAAGGCTTATAATATTAAATATATTATATAACTATATTTTAGTAAGTAATTCTAGCTAGTAAGCTAGTCTATAACTCCTAACTACCCTTATAATCTTATAAGGGCTTAGGTACTTTATAGTTAACTTCTTACTTAGCTATCTTAGGTTAATATTCTTTATAAATAGTAGAATATAATTACTAACTTTAAATCTCTTTAGGGTCCTTTTCTAGTTATAGTATTTCTTATACTAAGCTTATAAGTTAATTAGAAGCTATTTAATTACTATATATTTCTCTTTTAGTAATAATACTTTACTCTTAGCCTAATTATTTATAAGTAAAATATTAGGTATTACTTACTATAGGCCCCTAGGGTTATATCCTTATAATACCTTTACTAGTGTGTAGCTATAAGTTATATAGGTGCTAGTATTATATGTAAATTATACTATTAATAGGTTATTAGCCTAGTTAGTTTATTTAGCGTAGAAGAAAGCCCTTAAATAATATTCTAAGACCTAGTTTAATTACTCTATTTACCTATTTATTTATAAGTAAAAAGTAATGCTTAGTAGCTACTTAGTTATAATAAAATAGTAAAAGGTTATCTAAAATTCGCTTATAAATATAAAACCTTAGTCTATTATAATACCTTCTAGGGCTCTATAATCTCTAAAGATATATTCTAGGAATATAGTTACTAACCTATTACTTATTAGTTATATTAAAATAGGGATATAAATACTATACTTTATAAAATAGTCTATAATTACTAAGATTATATTATAAGTCTAGTTAGTGTCTTTAACTAGTAATAATCTAGTAATAAAATCTATTAATAATTCTTAAAAAAGGTAATCTAGCTTTAGTAAAGTAACTAACTTACTATATAGCTTATAGTACCTTAGCTTTAAAACTTAATAGCTTATATAAGTACTAATATATACCTTTATATCTTTCTTTATTAATAGCTAGTAGTACTAACTTATAATTTAATAAAGTATCCTACTAACTCCCTAATGCCTAGTAGTAGTGTATTTACTATTATAAATAGAGTAATCTAATAAATAGTAAGCTATTAAGATATATCTAGGCTTCCTATATTTATAATATATAATAAGTTATCTTCTTACTTACCCTTTATTCTATTACTATAAGTTATTTATAGGTAAAGTTAATTACTATTACTTCTTCTTATAGTCTTAACTTTTCTTATAACTTTATATTAGTTTTATTACTACCTTTACTTTCTTACCTTAGCCTTATAACTAGCTCTAAGTAGTTAGAAACTCCTAGCTAAGTATTTACTTCCTTATAGTATTATTAAGGCTATTAATGTAAGAACAAAGGATAGCTAGGTAAGAGGTATAGGGGCACTTATGTATTTACTAAAGCTTACTAGGTCTAAGTGTATTATATATATAAGTCACTAGCTTATAGCTAGTGGCTTACTAGCATTACATAGACCTAGCCCTAGGGCGTAGCTTATCTACAAGGTGCGCTAGTGTAGTGTACCTATGTTATAAGTAGGGCCTTATAATTACCCCCCCTTTTCTAGCTAAGCTCCTAAATAGCTTTAGATCCCTACCTAAGATATAGCTATTTGCTAGTTAGTAATAATAATAAGATAGCTATATTAGGCTATTATAATAATAATAAATAGGGGTCTATCCTATAGTAATATAGATATCTATTTAGTATAAATTCACTATTAAATTCCTATTATATTATATATTTTTTCCTCCTATAAATATATTATTTTATTCTAAGGCAAATTTTAATCTTATAATACGCCCTCTCTTAATTTATTAATTACTACTCTCTTACTACTAATATATTAATAATTCCCTTAAAATAGTGTAGTTATATATACTACCTCTATACTATATATATAGAGTTTAAAAAGAATTTACTTATAAAACCTATACTACTATAAATTAGTTATCTTTTCCCCTACCTTTTAGTAGTAAATCTATCTAAAGAGAAGTAGTCTAAGTAATATATTTAGTGTGTTAAGCGTAGTAACCTTTATAATATAGTAGTCCCCCTTTTTTCTATACCTCTTTAGTTCCTTTTTACTAACTTTTACTAGCTAATAGCTATAATAATAAGTAATTTTAATAATCTCCTATCTCTCTTAGACTAGGTCTAAACTTTACTAAATACCTATAGAGATAGTAATACTATAGATAATAATAATAATAATTTTATCTTTATAGAGAAGACTTACTAGTATTTTACTAAGCTTTTAGCTAAGTTAATACTTAGTTTTAATTATGCTAATATAGCACACTATATTACGTTTAGTCTAACTAGCGCTATAAAGTATTACTAGGTTTATTATTATTTCCTTACTTATTTACTAGTATTTTACTAATTCTTTTATATAGAATACCTTTATTTTATACTAGTAGTATGTAGGTTTATAGTAATAATTACTTATTACTATATTTCTAGGCCTTGCCTTAGGGATTATAAGTATTCCTATAATATATTTAGTAGTTCTTTACTAATATTTCTATAGGTAAACTACTACTAGCTTCTAGCTACCTAGGAGGCAAAAATAGTCTTATATCTTTGTTTCTATAACCTAGGGTATATAGCCTAGCTTATATTAAAGCACTAGTTTTTTTACGCTATTTCCCTAGTAATTAAGGAGAATAAGAATACTAGGGAGTATCTTATTTATAGGACTTAGGTATTAATATATAGTAGTGCTACTATAAAGGGATTTTCTCTTATTTTAGCTACCCTTTAGGCGTGTTTTTCTTTATTATTTTATAGGTAGTCTAAGGATTTTTTCTTTTTATTCTAGTTTAGAGTATTATAGTAGCTAATAAGGCTAGGCCTTTTTTATAGGGACTTTATATCTCTTTACCTATAACTTACCTATATATTACTACCTTTCTTATATAATTTACTTTAGTAAAACGCTTAAATTATATATTAAGCGCCTTCTATATCTTTTACTAGAACCTATTAGTTATATTTACTTAGCTAACCCTTTTATTTTACTAGGTATTTATTACCTTTATAGGTTTTCTTATAGTTCTTAACTTCCTTAACTTTATACTTATTTTCTTTATTCTTAAGGTCTAGTATTAGTATATTCTTATCCCTAGTGTCTTTATAGTAATTCTATAGCTCTAATAGGCTTATATAAAATATATTATATAGCTATTTATACTTCTTAGGTAATACTAGTTTATATACTTATTTCCCTATAGTATTAAGTACTTAAAAAAGTCTAATAAATCTAGGGATTAGTTTCTATTTTATATCCTTAAGCCTAATATTCTTTACTAATAGTAATACTAGGTTACCTTAATATAGCGTTAATAGCTAGTAATATTAGTTATAGTACTTTACCTAGGTTTTAGTAGCTTTAGCCTAGTTTTTCTTTAGATACTCTCTAACTTTATATAGCTTTATAATATATATATATACTTCTAGTACCTCCCCTTCCTAGCTCTTACCCCTAAGAGCTAGATAAAACTTAGGTAAATAGCCTATAAGTAAGTAGTTTAAGGAGTAGCTAGTGCTTCTATTTACTATATTATTATAGGTAAATTAAGCTATTAGGAGTAGCTTAGGCTATATCTATTAGTTCTTTATAATAAAATATTAAAGGTAATGCTTAAGTACTTAGTTTATTCTTTCTATTTACTTATTAATTTAGGGGTAAAATACTATAAAAAGCCTTTACTTTACTTAAGATAGGTAGTATAGGTCTAACTAGAATTAGCTTATAAAGACTAAACCTCTATTAGATATAATGCTCTCTAGGGCCCTAAATTATAACTTAATTTCTTTATAAAATAGCTTTACTAGTTTAGTTATATTAATTATAGTAGTTATAGGTAGGAAGATAGAATACTTAGTAAATTAGTCTATAATTACTAGGATTACGTTAGTTTCTTACTTACTAACTCGCGTAATAGGTAATCCTATAATAAAGTCTATTAAGGCCTTTACCTATAGTTACCTTAGTATTAGTAGTAATTTAAGGCTTCTATATAAGCAGTGCCTTCTAGCTACTACTTATTAGTAAACCCTATAGCTTATAATATAGTCTAAAATAGACTTACTTATAGCTAGCTACTAAAAGCAATACTTTAGTAGCTTTAGAGTGTATTTAGTCCTAAAGTAACTTACTAGTAGATTATTATAGTATAGCTATAGAAGCTCCTATTATAAGATAGGCTCCTAGGGAATAACTACCTAGTCTTAGTATAATAGAAGACCCCCTATACTATATAACTATAGACTAGCCTTTCCCTTCCCTTTTACTAGGGAGTTATTAATCTTACTATTTTATCTTTATAGATCTAGGTCTTAATCCTATGCCTTCTATAGTAGTTACGCTAATAGTTTATTTAGCCTAGATTAGTAGGGATCTAGTAATATAATAGTCCCCTATATCTCTTATACTACGCTAATATCTTAGATATACATTACCTTCTTCTTAAAATCCCCTTTAGTTAGCTAACCTTTTACTAGATTTATAGTAGCTAACTAGCTTCTTAACTAGGCTACTTTAGCTATTCTCTCTATAAGGGCTAGGGTATTTTCCTCCCCTAAAGGCGTCTTACTATATTTTCTTTAATATATTAGTTTCTTTTCTTTTACTCTTTTAGTAAGTATCTTTTCTTTTACTATTTTAGTAAGTATCTCTTCTTCTACTATTTTAGTAAGTGCTATTTTCCTTTAAAGTTCTAGTAATAGTGCCTTATTTATTAGGGATTTGCCCTTATAATTAGACTTTCTTAATTATGTATTTACTAGGTTGCTTTTCCTAGGTCTATGCCTAATTATAAAGTAAAAGGGGTAAAGAAATATACACTATCTTACTTACCTTTTATTTAACTTCTACTACCTTATAAAGATCTATAGGTTATAGTAGTCTAATAGGACTTTAACTAGGCTTACTATACCCTTAATATAGTATTACTAGTGTTTAAATAACTTTACTATAGTAAGTAGCTTTTAATTAGCTATACTATAATTACACTTAGTATCTATAAATTTCCTTAACTAAAATACTACTAGATACTAATAGCCCTTATTATTCTATTAAGATAGGATTTCTACTATTATAAAGATTAAAGTATTTATCTTAATATACACTAGTTAACTTAGGTTATAATAATAGAGAAGAGGCACTTACTAGAAGGCCTCTTTTAGCTAGTTAAACACTAGCTATTTCTTTACTTTAAATATAAACTTCCTAGTTTAAATACTATTTTAACTACCTTTTATTAATATATAAAAAGGTACTATAATCCTAGAGTATCTATAAATAAACTATTAGTAAAAGTTATAAAACCTAAGGAAAGACTATATATTCTTAAAGCTTATAGGCTCTTTTTATTCTTAGATTATATTAACCTAATAAGTATTTATTAAGATTCTATTAACTAATAAAATAAACCCTAGGAACTTTACTAACTCCTAGTAAAATAAATACTTTAAGGGTTTTATATATAACTTTACTAATCTTATATATTCTAAAACTTTCTTAATATATATAGTATATTCCTCCTATATCTTTAAAAAGATAAGAATATTATCTAGATACACTATATAAATAGTATTAACTAGCCTATAGAGTGCTTTATAAATATACCTTTAAAAGGTAGCTAGGGCATTAGTTAACCTAAAAGGTATTATAAGGTATTTATAGTGTTTATAATAGGTATAAAATATAGTCTTTTACTTATTACCTCCTTTAATATAAATTTAATAGTATATATTCTTAATATTAATTTTTAAGAAGTAGTAAGCTTCTTAGTACTAGTCTAGGATCTCTAAAATTAGGGGGAGAGTATAGTAATTCTTCTATATTACTTTATTAAGTCCCTAATAATCTATATATAACTAGAGTATTCTATCCTTCTTTAGTATAAATAAAATAGGCATGCCTATAGGGCTCTTAGAGAGTCTTATCTAGCTTTTTTATAGGTTTTTATTAATATATTTATAAAGCTTCTTTAGCTTACTTTAGGAGAGAGGGTAGATTAGTCTATATAAGGGTATAGCCCTAGATACTAGGTTAATTATATAGTTAGTCTTTTTTCTTAATAGTAAGCTCCTTACCTTATCTAATATAAATATATCTTTAAACTTATATAGTTTTAGAAAAATATCTTTAATAGTTTTATATACTTTTACCTCCTTATTATCTTTAAGGGTAATAAACTTATCTTTTATAACCCTTATAATAGTATATATAGTAGTTTTATTATATATTACTTTTATAAATTTATAGGGAGTTAATAGTAAAAAGGCTACTTTTTCTTTCTTAAACTACTATTTTTATAAATATAAGTAAAGGTATATATATTCTTCTATAAGGGTATATATTCTAATTAATATAGGGCTTTCCCCTACTCTTAGGTCTTTATTTATAGCTATATATAGTAGCTTAAGGTCCCTTTCTTCTTCTCTTAAGTTCTTAATTATAATAGGTACCTTATAGATACTATATTAAAGGACTATAAGGGCTCCTACTACCTTAATAATAGGTGCTATAGCCTTAGCCTAGTTAAGTTTATAGGTTCTTATAAACTTAATACTAATTATATTAATCTTAGCGTAACTATCTAGATTAGCTACTATTTAATGTCTTTATACCTATAGATAGTAACTAGTGTATAAAACTAATACCCTATTAGTACCTTAGTATTAGAGGTAAAGATAAGGGTATTTACTTTTACCTTAGGGAGTTTTCTAGGCCTTCTTAGAACTCTTTCTTAGGTTTCTTATAGTAATATATAAGGTATCCTATACTATTATAGTTATAATACTATATCTTATCCCTAGGTTTAGTAGTATTTAGGTAGGTAGCTAGGCCTTTTTCCTAGTCCTTATTTCTTTAATCTTTATAAGGTCTATAACCTTATAGGGAGTTATTCCTATAATACTAAGGGTTTTTATATAAGCTATTATCTCCTAATTACTTAGGCTTTTACTTATTCTTTAGTATAGGCTCCTAGAATTACTAGGTAAGTTATATAACCTTTTATTAAGTCTTATTAGTAATAGAGATATATAGGTTAATATAATCCTATAGGTTAGGGAGTAGCTTTATAAAGAATATAAGAGTATAAGTCTTTTCTAGGGCTCTTTCTAGGTATTTCTCTAGTAAATCTAAGAAAATACTAAACTTAATAAGGCTTTAACCCTTATATTACTTTATATTCTCTAATTATATTACTATTTATATATTATAATTAGTAAAGTCCTAAAGTAGTGTAAGTATCTAGGTCTAAAATTTATCCTAGTTATCTTTAAGGTTATCCTAGCTATTAGCCTACTATTCCTTAAGGTATTTATCCTATCTTACCCTATAATTAATATATATATAGTTAAGTGTAAAAAGGATTTTCTAGTAGTTATATTAGAACTTTTTCTTTACCCTATTAAAGGTATAGTTTAGGTTATTAATCTATATCTTATACCTCTATAGGTTTATAGGGTATTAGAGATTAGTAATATTCTAAACTTTTACCTCTTAGCTACTATAGCTTAAGGAAGTACTAGCTCTTTACTACCTTTTTAATTATTCTTCTCTAGTATTATACTATAATAGATCTTAAAGCTCTTACTCTTTTTCCTATAGTTTCTAGAGTTCCTTAAGCTAGGTAATTTGCTTTACTATTATTATAGCTTAGGTATAAATAGTAAGGGGTATATCTTTAGTTATAGTACCTATAGAATATAGTGTATTCTTAGCTATAGTATTACCCTTATCTAGTAGCCCTTAGTTATTATCTAATATTACTCTTATAGATTAGGTAGTTCTCCTCCCTATATTACTCTTAGGTAGCTAGTAGAAGAAGCTTTAGAATTATAAGAATAAAGGATAGCTAGGTAAGAGGAATAGGGGTACTTATATATTTACTAAAGCTTACTAGGTCTAAGTATATTATATATATAAGTTACTAGCTTATAGCTAGTAGCTTACTAGTGTTATATAGACCTAGCCCTAGGGCGTAGCTTGTCTACGGGGTGCGCTAGTGTGGTGCACCTGTGTTATAAGTAGGGCCTTATAATTAATAAATATATAGATTCTTAGTTATATTAGGATTAGTTTAGGTAAGTTAGATTTAACCTTAGTCTAATTTCTAATAAAGGTTAGCTATTACCTTACTAAAGATTTAGTAATAACCGAGTTACTTCTAAGTATTTAGTATCCTTATTTATTATTCTAGTCTTTAGCTATATAATAAAGCTTACCTAATTATAGTCCTTATATTCTATATAACTATTTATAGCTATATAATATATCTATTATTACTTTGCGTTATTAGTAAGGTATTTACTAGTATAGGCTACCTTTATTATATTATTATAAAAGGTATATTAGTCTAATTTAAATAATATATTTAAGTTTACTAGGAAATTCTAGAGGTTTTTATAAGTATTCCCCTTATATAATAGTATTTATAGCTATATTTTAATAATACTATATTAGTATATATTTACTACTTACTTAGTGCTTATTAGTAAAGTAAGTATAGAAGTAGTTAGTCTAACCTAAGGAGGTAGATTTATAAGTCCTTACTAGGTTTTAACTAATAGTAAGTTTACCTAAAGCTTTTTAATTTTTACTTTTATTTATAAAATTTCCTATATTTTTTATATATATTATAGCTTAGCTTATATAATATTATAATACTATTACACTACCTTCTTAATATTATTATTCTTAATTCTAGTATTATTATCTAAATTAGTCTTAGGTAGTATCTAATATACTTAATTATTAGTATTTATTATTTAAGTATTTACTATATTACTACTACCTTACTTATCTATAGTATTACTACTAGGGGGTATAGGGGTATTTTATATAAATATTCTCTAGGGTACTAATATTATAATCTAGTTAATAGTCTATTACCTTAAAGAGATTAAGAGCTTAATTTATTATAACTTAAGTATTAAAAGATAATAAAATAAAGTAATAGCTTAGATTTATAGTTATAGCTAGAAAGGTATTACCTAGGGGTAAGTATATAAAGGTTTTAAGCTCTAACCTTCTATAAGAATATAGGTAGTCCTCGCTAAATACCTTACCCTATACTTACATAACTATTTAGCTACTAGCTAACCTCTCCCTAACCTAGTAGGTCTAAGGTCTTGCTAATGCTCTATTATGTAATAATCCTATCTCTATCCCTCACGCTCCTAACATAAATTATCAGGTGCGCGCCATACGCGGGCGGACCTAATAATCAATTATAAGGTACAATGCAAGCGACAGCTAGCATTGGTGGATCTTTTGGTCTAATAGCTTACCTAGCATACCTTCTAGGTTCTGATATTAATGCAAGCTATTATAGGTCTTCTAGTTATGCTAGTCCTAGGTTTGAGTCCCCGTGCGGTGCGGTCGAATTACTAGGCTAGGTATCTTACGTTAGGCTTATAGGGCAGGTATAGTTGCGCCTGTGCTATAGGGGTCACGTGCACTAGGTGATGTATAGGCCTAGTGTTATGCGTACTAGGCCTTGGGGGTTTATAATTAGTTAATTATCCTAGAGGCCACGGAGGTCTAGGCTTATCCGAGTTCCTAGGGTATTACGCGCTTAGAGCTGCTAGCTAGTGTGGCTTAGGGCAAGCCTTATGGAAGGGAGGGATAATTGTCAGGTGCGCGCCGTACGCGGGCGGACCTAATAATTAATTATAAGGTGTAATGCAAGCGACAGCTAGCATTAGTGGATCTTTTGGTCTAATACCTTACCTAGCACACCTTCTGGGTTCTGACATTAGAGAGCTCGATTTGTCACGACTTAAGGGTCGAAAGATAATAGAACAGAGTGATAGCTTAGATTTATAGTCGTAGCTAGAAAGGTACTACCTAGGGGTAAGTGTATAAAGGTTTTAAGCTCTAACCTTTTATAAGAATTGTGAGGCCCCGCCCACAACACAGCGTGCACACCCCATAGGCATGCTAGGCCTAGGGCTAGGTCCACGTGACACTAGCGAGCCGCTAGATAAAAGCCAGCGACTCGCGCGCACAACACTTAGACCTAGCAAGCTTTAGTAAATACACAAGTGCCCCCATACCTCTTGCCTAGCTATCCTTTGTTCTCACAATTATTGCCTCCCCACTTATAGCCAGGCTCCCGAACGGCTTTCGCTGGC
This sequence comes from Epichloe bromicola, assembly GCA_023658445.1. Taxonomy (NCBI): domain Eukaryota; kingdom Fungi; phylum Ascomycota; class Sordariomycetes; order Hypocreales; family Clavicipitaceae; genus Epichloe; species Epichloe bromicola. The sequence continues at coordinate 2,059,369 of CP098270.1, forward strand.
TACTTCGCAGCTGTTCGCTAACTGGTAATGGCCTCTAAAATAATAATAAATAATAGATAGGGTTTAACTACAAATTCACCTATAATTCTTTATTATATTACACACTCTTCCCTTCTATAACTATAGTAATTTTTTAATTATTTCTTATGCCTTTGGTTTCCGTCCCTTCCTAGTCCTTAATTACTATATATTTATTATAGAAGATAAGCATATTCCTTTAAAAGAATATAGCTATATATATTATTTACACACTAGATACGCTAAGTTTAAGAAATATCCCCTAGCTAAGCCTATATTACTATAGATTAACTATTAATTTCCCTATAATCTATTTATAGATCCTTAAAAGATAAAATATTCTAAGCGCTATACCTAATACTATAACTATAGTAATTCTTATAAGACTATAAGTATACTACTCTTCCTATATCTTTTAGTCTTATTTTACTAATAAATTCCTATAGGCTATAGCTATAATAAGGGGTGATTTTATTAACCTCCTTATAGTTTTAGACTAGGCCTAAATACTTATAGATATCTATAGTAATATAATAAAGGAAGACCCTAAGGACTACCTATTTTTAAAGGCCTCTTACTTCTATATTACTAAGTGTTACCTCTATTTAATAATAGGGTTTAACCACATAAATATGTTATACTATGTTGCTTTTAGCTTAACTAGGGCTATAAAGGTTTATTAGGTTTATCTCTTTACTATATATTCACTAGTCTCTTACTTATATTTAGTAGTAGTATACCTCTATTATATACTAATAGTATATAGTATTATAATAGTAGCTACTTATTATAATATTCCCTAGCCTAATTCTAGGGTATATAAGTATTATAGTTATTCTACCCTACCTTACTATATATTTACTAATTCTTCTATAGCTAAACTACTATAAACTTAAGATTATATAGAATATAAAAATAACTTTATACCTATAATACTTAGACCTAGGGTATATCCCCTAGGGGATAGTAAAATATTATTTTACACTAGTAATACACTAGGTAATTACTAAGGATAAGAATAGCGCTAAGTATTTTATTTATAGGGGTTAGGCTTTTTACTATAAGGGGGTAATAATAAAGGGGTTCCCCTTAACCCTCCCTATGCTTTAGGTATATTTTCTTTTATTATTTAGTAAGTAGTCTAAGGTAGTTTATATAGGAGTGTAATAGTGGCTAATAAGGCTAGGCCTTTTTTATTATAACTCTATATCTCTTTGCCTATAACTTACCTATATATTGCTACCTTTCTTATATAATTTACTTTAGTAAAACACTTAAATTATATATTAAGCGCCTTCTATATCTTCTACTAGAACCTATTAGTTATATTTGCTTAGCTAACCCTTCTATTTTACTAGGTATTTATTACCTTTATAGGTCTTTTTATAGTCCTTAACTTCCTTAACTTTATACTTATTTTCTTTATCCTTAAGGTCTAGTATTAGTATATCCTTATCCCTAGTGTCTTTATAGTAATTCTATAGCTCTAATAGGCTTATATAAAATATATTATATAGCTATCTATACTTCTTAGGTAATACTAGTCTATATGCTTATTTCCCTATAGTATTAAGTACTTAAAAAGGCCTAATAAATCTAGGGGTTAGCTTCTATTTTATATTCTTAAGCCTAATATTCTTTACTAATAGTAATACTAGGTTACCTTAATATAGTATTAATAGCTAGTAATACTAGTTATAGTACTTTACCTAGGTTTTAGTAGCTTTAGCCTAGTTCTCCTTTAGATACTCTCTAACTTTATATAGCTTTATAATATATATATATACTTCTAGCACCTTCCTTTCCTAGCTCTTACCCCTAAGAGCTAGATAAAACTTAGGTAAATAGCCTATAAGTAAATAGTTTAGGGAGTAACTAGTGCTCCTATTTACTATATTATTATAGGTAAATTAAGCTATTAGGAGTAGCTTAGGCTATATCTATTAGTTCTTTATAATAAAACATTAAAAGTAGTGCTTAAGTACTTAGTTTATTCTTTTTATCTACCTATTAGTTTAGGGGTAAAATACTATAGAAAGCCTCTGCTTTACCTAAGATAAGTAGTATAGGTCTAACTAAAATTAGCTTATAAAGACTAAACCTCTATTAGATATAATGCCCTCTAGGGCTCTGAATCATAGCTTAATCTCTTTATGGAAAAGTTCTGCTAATTTAGCTATATTAATAGTAGTAGTTATAGGTAGGAAGATAGAATACTTAGTGAATTAGTCTATAATTACTAGGATTACATTAGTCTCTTACTTACCTACTTACACAATAGGTAACCCTATAATAAAGTCTATTAAGATTTCTATCTATAGTTACCTTAGTATTAGTAGTGATTTAAGGCTTCTATATAGGCAATGCCTTCTAGCTATTACCTATTAGTAAACCCTATAGCTTATAATATAGTCTAAAATAGACTTACTTATAGCTAGCTACTAAAAGTAATACTTTAGTAGCTCTAGAGTGCGCTTAGTCCTAAAGTAACCTACTAGTGGATTATTATAGTATAGCTATAAAAGCTCCTATTATAAGATAGGCTCCTAGGGAATAACTACCTAGTCTTAGTATAATAGAAAACCCCCTATGCTATATAACTATAGACTAGCCTTTCCCTTCCCTTTTACTAGGGAGTTATTAATTTTACTATTCTATCTCTATAGATCTAGGTCTTAATCCTATACCTTCTATAGTAGTTATACTAATAGTTTATTTAGCCTAGATTAGTAAGGATCTAGTAACATAATAGTTCCTTATATCTCTTATATTACGCTAATATCTTAAATATATATTACCTTCTCCTTAAAATCCCCTTTAGTTAGCTAACCTTTTACTAGATCTATAGTAGCTAACTAGCTTCTTAACTAGGCTACTCTAGCTATTCTCTCTATAGGGGCTAGGGTATTTTCCTTCCCTAAAGATATCTTATTAAGCCTCTCTATACCTAAGACTAGGGCATTTTCCTCCCCTAAAGGTATCTTACTATATCTTCTTTAATATATTAGTTTCTTTTCTTTTACTATTTTAGTAAGTATTATTTTCCTTTAAAGTTCTAGTAATAGTGCCCTATTTATTAGGGGTTTACCCTTATAATTAGACCTTCTTAATAGTGTATCCGCTAGGTTACTTTTCCTAGGTCTATACCTAATTATAAAGTAAAAGGGGCAAAGGAATATATACTATCTTACCTACCTTCTATTTAACTTCTACTACCTTATAAAGGTCTATAGGTTATAGTAGTCTAATAGGACTTTAACTAGGCTTACCACGCCCTTAATATAGTGTTACTAGTATTTAAATAACTCTACTATAGTAAGTAGCTCTTAATTAGCTATGCTATAATTACGCTTAGTATCTATGAATTTCCTTAACTAAAATACTACTAGATACTAATAGCCCTTATTATCCTATTAAGATAGGATTCCTACTATTATAAAGATTAAAGTATTTATCTTAATATACACTAGTTAACTTAGGTTATAATAATAGAGAAGAGGCACTTACTAGAAGGCCTCTTTTAGCTAGTTAAATACTAGCTATTCCTTTACTCTAAATATAAACTTCCTAGTCTAGATACTATTTTAACTACCTTTTATTAATATATAAAGAGATACTATAATCCTAGAGTATTTATAAAGAAACTATTAGTAAAAGTTATAGAACCTAAGGAAGGACTATATATCCTTAAAGCTTATAGGCTCTTTCTATTCTTAGATTATATTAACCTAGTAAGTATCTATTAAGATCCTATTAACTAATAAGATAAACCCTAGAAACTTTACTAACTCCTAGTAGAATAAATACTTTAAGGGTTTTATATATAACTCTACTAATCTTATATATTCTAAAACTTCCTTAATATATATAGTATATTTCTCCTATATCTTTAAAAAATAAGGATATTATCTAGATATACTATATAAATAGTATTAACTAGCCTATAGAGTGCTTTATAAATATAACTTTAAAAAGTAGCTAGGGTATTAGTTAACCTAAAGGGTATTATAAGGTATTTATAGTGTCTATAATAGGTATAAAATATAGTCTTTTACTTATTACCTCCTTTAATATAAATTTAATAGTATATATCCTTAATATTAATTTTTAAGAAGTAGTAAGCTCCTTAGCACTAGTCTAGGATCTCTAAAATTAGGGGAGAGTATAGTAATTCTTCTATATTACTTTATTAAGTCCCTAATAATTTATATATAACTAGAGTATCCTATCTTTCTTTAGTATAAATAGAATAGGTATACCTATAGGGCTCTTAGAGGGTCTTATCTAGCCTTTCTATAGGTTTTTATTAATATATTTATAGAGTTCTTTTAGCTTACTTTAGGAGAGAGGGTAGATTAGTCTATATAGGGGTGTAGCCCTAGGTACTAGGTTAATTATATAGTTAGTCTCTTTTCTTAATAGTAAGCTTCCTACCTTATCTAATATAAATATATCTTTAAACTTATATAGTTCTAGGGGAATATCTTTAATAGTTTTATATACTTTTACCTCCTTATTATCTTTAAGGGTAATAAACTTATCTTCTATAATCCCTATAATAGTATATATAATAGTCTTATTATATATTACTTTTATAAATTTATAGGGAGTTAATAGTAAAAAGGCTACTTTTCCTTTCTTAAACTATTATTCCTATAAATATAGGTAAAGGTATATATATTCTTCTATAAGGGTATATATTCTAATTAATATAGGGCTTCCCCCTACTCTTAGGTCTCTATCTATAGCTATATATAGTAGCTTAAGGTCCCTTTCTTCTTCTCTTAAGTCCTTAATTATAATAGGTACCTTATAGATACTATATTAAGGGACTATAAGGGCTCCTACTACCTTAATAATAGGTACTATAGCCTTAGCCTAGTTAAGTTTATAAGTTCTTATAAACTTAACACTAATTATATTAATCTTAGCGTAACTATCTAGATTAGCTACTATTTTAATATCTTTATACCTATAGATAGTAACTAGTGTGTAAAACTAATACCCTATTAGTACCTTAGTATTAGAGGTAGAGATAAGGGCATTTACTTCTACCTTAGGGAGTTTTCTAGGCCTTCTTAAGGCTTTTTCTTAGGTTTATTATAGTAATATATAAGGTATCCTATGCTATTATAGTTATAATACTATATCTTATCCCTAGGTTTAGTAGTGTTTAGGTAGGTAGCTAGGCCCTTCTCCTAGTCCTTATTCCTTTAATCTTTATAAGGTTTATAACCTTATAGGGAGTTATTCCTATAGTACTAAGGGTTCTTATACGGGCCTTTATTTCCTAATTACTTAGATTTTCGCTTATTCTTTAGTATAGCCTCCTAGAATCACTAGGTAAGTTATATAACCTCTTCTTAAGTCTTATTAGTAATAGAGGTGTGTAGGTTAATATAATCCTATAGGTTAGGGAGTAACTTTATAAAGAACATAAGGGCATAAGTCTTTTCTAGGGCTCTTTCTAGGTGTTTCTCTAGTAAATCTAAGAAGATACTAAACTTAATAGGGCTTTAACCCTTATATTACTTTATATTCTCTAATTATATTACTATTTATGCATTATAATTAGTAGAGTCCTAAAGTAGTGTAAGTATCTAGGTCTAAAATTTATCCTAGTTATCTTTAAGGTTATCCTAGCTATTAGCCTACTATTCTTTAAGGTATTTATCCTATCTTACCCTATAATTAATATATATATAGTTAAGTGCAAAAAGGATCTTCTAGTAGTTACATTAGAACTTCTTCTTTACCCTATTAAAGGTATAGTTTAGGTTATTAATCTATATCTTATATCTCTATAGGTTTATAGGATATTAGAGATTAGTAATATTCTAAACTTTAACCTCTTAGCTACTATAGCTTAAGGAAGTGCTAGCTCTTTACTACCTTTTTAATTATTTTTCTCTAGTATTATACTATAATAGATCTTAGAGCTCTTACTCTCTTTCCTATAGTTTCTAGAGTTCCTTAAGCTAGGTAATTTGCTTTACTATTACTATAGCTTAGGCATGGATAATAAGGGGTATATCTTTAGTTATAGTACCTATAGAATAGGGTATATTCTTAGCTATAGTATTACCCTTATCTAGTAGCCTTTAGTTATTATCTAATATTACTCTTATAGATTAGATAATTCTCCCCCCTATATTACTCTTAGGTAGCTAGTAGGAGAAGCTTTAGAATTATAAGAATAAAGGATAGCTAGGTAAGAGGTATAGGGGCACTTATATATTTACTAAAGCTTACTAGGTCTAAGTGTTATGCGCGTAAGTCGCTAGCTTTTATCTAGCGGCTCGCTAGTATTACGTGGACCTAGCCCTAGGCCTAGCATGCCTATGGGGTGTGCACGCTGTGTTGTGGGCGGGGCCTCATAAGAATATAGGTAGTCCTTACTAAATACCTCGCCCTACGCTCACGTAACTATTTAGCTACTAGCTAACTCCTCCCTAACCTAGTAAGTCTAAGGTCTTGCTAATACTCTATCATGTGATAATCCTGTCTCTGTCCCTCACGCTCCTGACAATTTCTCTCTTTTCTCTTCTCTCTTATAATAACCATTATTAACTTTAATATAATAGACTTATCTATCTTTACTTACATAAGACCTTGGTTTTTCCTAATACTAATTACTATTAACTATAACTATAGATAAGCTAGGAATTACAAGTAAAGATATTTCTATAGACACTGTTATTACTTACTTATTATTAGGACTTTTAGGTAGAGAGATATAACTACTAAAGTGTGCTAAAGAAAGAGACTTAAATCCCTAGGAGTGGCTTATTAGGCTTCTAAGGGATTAATTCTTCTATTATTATATTTATTTTTAATAAAGGATTAATTCTATGTCTATTACAAACCCTAGGATTCACTTCTCCTATTATTATATTTAGTTTTAATAGAAGAGACTAATCCTACACCTACCACAAGAAAACTTAACTAAATAACTAAATTTACTTTAAACCTAATGTTAAATAACCTTAGCTAAGCTAGCTAATAGACCTACAACCTCTGTTACTTTTAATAGACATTTACAGAGAATAACCTTAGCTAAGCTAGCTAACTCACTTACAACCTCCTACACCTACAACCTCCCCTGACAAGTATCTACTACTTGTCTCTTACTTAGAGTATTGCACTATAATGTGTAGTGTAGTGTAGGTTTTGTAGTGTAGTGTAGTTTACTACACTACACTATACTATAAACTACACTATACTACACTATAAGGAAAAAAAACTTACACTATACTACACTATAAATTTTTTTTATAAACTACACTACACTATAAATACTATAAATATAGTATTAGGTAAAAAAAAGTAGGTTTTTTTATTAACTAGTATTATTATAAGAATTAAAAGAAGATTAGTTAATATAAACTTATATTATTAGCTGTTTTATCTAATTAGTTATCTAATTTATAATATTATACTTTTTAAAGGATTTTACTATAACTAAGGTTATATATAATATTAGACTTTTTAATTATACTATTATACTTAATACTTTATTTTACTAATATAACTTTTAAAAAAACCTTTTTATTATTTTATTTACTATTACTATAAATTATTTTATATTTCTACTAATTATTATTATTACTTCTAATTAAAAAAAATATGTTTAACTAATAATAAACTTTATAAAAGTACTTTTATATTAGCTTATATTAGCTTATATAAGCTTCTAATAGCTTCTATTACTAATATTACTTATATAAGTTATATTACTTAAAATCTTATTAGTGTTGAAGTTTAATTAAAAATAAATTAGTAATAAATATATAAAATATAAGTATAAGTAAGTATAAGTAAATTACTATAGAAAAAGCTTAACCTTTTAGTTATTTAGTATTTTAAGGTTTTTTAAAATATTAATAAAATAAAATACTTTTCTTTTTTATATTTTTTATATTTTTTAATATTATAATAGTAATAATAGTAACTAGTAAGAGACTAAGACTAGTAATAAAAGTAAGAGTACTTAGAGTAGTAATAATAGTAATAGTAGTAATAGTAGTAATAAGTTAATGTATTAATATAAGCTTAATAACTACTTATTTAGTTAGAATCTTTAAGACTACTACTATTACTAGTTTCACTACTAATAGTAGTAATCTTAGCTTTTTCTTTTCCTTTTGCCTAAGATTTAAATTTAGAGGTATTTAAATCTTCTAAATTATTAGATTCTTTAGAATCTAATGTATTATATTTAAAGAAGGAGGGATATTCCTTAATTAAAGGTTTATTTCTTTCTTTTTCCTAACTCTTTAATAATAATAATTCCTATAAGGTTAAATGTAATAGTAATATTCTTCTTTTTGTAAGAACATTACTACCTTGATTAAATTGTCCTTTAATAGCACTAGATGTAGCAGGGATTGCAAGGTATTTTCGAGCTAAAATAGATAGAATTGGAAAGGCTTGTTAATTTTTAGCCCACTATTAAAATATATTATCCTATAAAGTAATTAGTATATATAAATTAGAATAACTATTAGTATAGAATTATATACCTTATTATGTAATTATTCTAGCTTAATATAATTAGAAATTTCGTTTTTTCTAGCCTTTTTAATAGATTTATTTCTTTCCTTTAGAAATAAACCTTAGTAAAGGGCTAAAGTAGGTTTCTTAGGCCTAGGATTACTAAAAGGGCTAGGATGTCTTTTAATTCTAGATAAATCAATAACCATAGTAGAAGTCTTATTATTTTTATTATTAGAGCTAGAACTATTATAAGATTAATTTTTAGCCTTATATAATGTTTTGCATCTAATTTTTTATATTAGTATATATAATATATTATAAAGAGAGTACTTATTTAATATTTAAGGTTTGGATTAGGGGGCTAGGGTTATATATACGCTTTATATTTAGCTTTTAATTTAGTTAAAAGCTGCTTAATTATAGCTTTAGTTAAGTTTAACTAATTTCGTAATGCTAATAGATTTAATTAAGGATTAAGTAAAAATGCTAATAAATAAGGCTTATAAAAGGTAAAACTTTCATTTATATCTCAAAAATAGGAAAATAAAGGTTTAACTTTTTTAAGCCTATATTTATTGCATTAACAAAGATATTTGCAAGTGGATTATAGCTTGATTTGTCCTATAATAATTAGCGTTTAATAGTAAAATAAAATTAAAAGTAATAACATACTTTTAAATAAGCTTTTTAATCCTTTAATAAAGTAGTAAGATATGTGTATATCTTAACTATAAATAAAGGCACAAGGCTTAATAAATTATATTTTTAACATTGTAATACTATAGTTAGATAGTAGAAAACTCTAGAATCTCACTTAAAGTGCCTAAATCTACCTATTCTTAATTTATTAGGCAGGTATCTTTAAAAGCAAATATATTTGTTTTTTTATTAAAAATTAATATAGCTTCTTTTAATAAAAGCGTAGTATTAATTATTAAATAAGTTAAGTTCTATCTAGTGTTATTAGCTATAGAGAATATTTAGTTAATATATATACTAAGTAATATATAGTTATTAGTAACTTACCTAGTGGTATTTTTGTTATATTATAATTTATTGCTAGTTTTCCTCTATACTTAGCCTCTTTTAAAGCAATAAGCTAATCTTAATATAGATTTGCGTTATTCTTAATTAGAATAGCTAGCTTTTTAACCTTTCCTATAATACCTATAGTTTTAATTAGTAATAGACTTAAAATTAATAGGATAAAATAACTTACCTTTAATAAGGCCTATAAATTAATCCCTTTCGCTTTTCGTTAAATATGAAAATTGTTCTATTAAATAGAATAGAATTTCACTATTCTTATATTTTTTAATATCCTCTACACTTATTATAGCTTTTATAAAGCTAGTAATTATATCCTTAGTAATAATATTTAAAATATGTGCTATATATCGGATATCTTTAGGTTTTTCTATATTAATACTATTATAATTAGTGCTTATAAAAGCACTAATAAATGTATTATTATTAGACCCGTTATCTCTAGTAAGACTAGAATAAGTTAGTAAGTAAATTACTAATTAGTAAATAAGAAAGAGAAAGTAATTTATCTTATAATAGATAGTAATTATATATTATATAAAGCCATAAGCTAGGTAAATATATTATTAATATATAATCTAGTATAGGTGCTTTTTAAGTTTTCGAATCCTAGTTAATAATATTAGTATTATAAAAGCTAGGTAATAATAATTATATTAAGACATACTAATAAGCTTATATTCTAATTAAAAATCTAAAGTTATCTAATTTATAATAACTCCTAAATAGGATTTTAAATTAAAAGATATCTATATATCTAGTTATAAAGATATATAGCTAAAATTTAAGAAGTGTTTTTTAAGCTTAATAATAAGCTCTTAGAAGGATTTGTTGTATAAATTATAGATATTAATAGAAATATTCTGATAATTTAAACATGATATTATATTTAAACTATAATTACTAATTATTAGTTAGATAATAAGGGAATAAATAAGAATAAATACTTACTTAAAGTAACTTAGTAATTCCCTAAAAGAATTACTAGTTAAAGTAAAAAAAGATAAGTTATTCTCTAGTATAAATTTTATAGCTAGATTAATAATAGTATTTAGTAAGAATTTACTCAAGGGAGGCCTAGGCCTTTTTTTATTAAAGAAGGTTAAAATGCTTAATTATATAGATAGTGAAGGTTAGGTTATAAGAGGTACTAAATTAGAATTAATATTAGTAGTATTATATATAGCTTAATTAATAAATATAAGAGAATAACTTACTAGTAATTTTAGTACTCTCTTTTTTTTAGATATAGCAATTTAGAATGCTTTATTTTATAATAGCTTGTGCTATTAGATAATTAAAAAAACGCTTAGCTTTACAAGAAAAGCTAAAAGAGCAATTTTCTTAAGTATAATAATATATTATTAATCTCTCCTTATTATAATTAATATCTAAAAGATAATAATTAAATAAGTTATAATTAATAATATAAGCTTTAGTTTCAAAACAATAGCTTAGTTTATTTTTAATGTTATTATTAAATTTCCTATTTATTTACTCTTATTAAAAGAGCTATTAGATAGGGTTTAAGAAATAATATTAGAAGAGGTAAAAATAAAAGAGGTAGTTAATTTAGCTATTATAGTAAGGCTAATAGACTTTAAAGATAGATAAAGGTAGGATAGTAATAAGTAGATTTTAAGCTTTATAATAGTATAAAATTTATATCTTAAAGTGTAGTATTAGAAAAGATATAGGGATATAAAGTATAATAAAGAAAAAAGAGAAAGGAAAGGTAGCTTACTTATAAAGAAACGGTTTTATTATATATATAAATTAAGGGGTTATTGTTAAAAATAAGACCTATTTTTAGCCCTTTCTAGTCAAAGAACCTTTATATTACTAAGCTTGCACTACAAGCTTAATAGCTACACTATAGCTATTAACGGTTATAAAGGTGGTTATAAATAACTATATTATAGCTATTAATAGCTACGACTAACCATATGGATAACTAATGTCAATTAGTGTTATAGGCACGAGTATGCCTATAACCCTAACCATAAGTAATTAGGTAAGCTAGGGTGATATAAGCAGACTACCCTATAGTGGTAATATAAGTAGCTTACCCTATAGCTATCTTTAATAGCGATTTTCTCTTTAACTAGAGGTTATAAAAAAGTCTTATATATAGCAAATTATTACTAGAAAATAGGGCTTTCTTTTTATATAGTAATATTTTTTAGACTAAAATTTAGTGCATATAGGTTACTAGTATATATAGTAGTAAGTTAATTTTTTAGATTTTATATATAAATAAATTTTACGGAAAATAAAAAGTGGCTTATAAGACCTCGCTAGCGGCCTAGGCCCGCCAATACGGTTAGTAGGTTTATAAGAGGAAGAAGATCTTTTTAATCTAGCTAGTTAGCTAGGCCTCTTAACTAACAGCCGCATTGCCTAAATAAACTAACTAAAAATTAATTCTATTGCTTTATTAGTTACTATAAAGTGATCTAAATTAAATTCTATTAGTTAATAACTACTACTACTTCTATTACGTTGCGTTAATAAGAATTAATGTTATGGCTCTATTAGTCCTAGACCGTAGAGCTTGCACTTATATAGCTATTGCTAGCTAGCATTAGCTCCTTATATTTTAATAGTTATTATTACTAATTTACCATATAGCTATAATAATAAACATATGATTTTAAGTAGCTTCTAGTATAGGCTAATAGCTATTATAAAAAAACAGGTTTAGCCTAGTTAAATTTATAGTAGGATTTTATTATAGCAAAACTCTACTAATAGTAGTATAATTAAAAGTAGGCCCTAATATGGCTATTATTAAAAAACAGGTTTTACCTAGTTAAATTAATAGTAGGATTCTATTATAGTAAAACTCTAATAATCGTATTATAAGTAAAAGGAAGGTATAATTAAAAGTGGGGTATAATATATAACTAATATTTATGATTTATATTGTAAGGGGATATTAGAACTATAATTAAGTAATAATTTAAAAGTGGGTCTTAATAAATTATGAATATTTAACTTATAATTTATATAGATTTATTAGTAAGTTATTATTAATAACTTATAAGTTATAAGTAAGTAAAAAAATTATAAGGAATCTGTAGTTTTTTTTTTATACTATTGCTAAGAATACGATTTTTGTGATATCTAAGGTTTTAAACCCTTAGACTTTAATATCTTAGCTTAAATTCGAAATTAAATACAATATATTTTATACATTTAACCTACTTAACCACAACAAGAGAGTGTGCTTTGTTAAGTATTCCCATTACCTCTATTAGAAAGAAAGGCTTTACTTAGCTATATAAGGCTTTACTTTAAAGCCTTTAAATAAACCTTAAACCTAGTATATTAAGTCTAATTTAAATAAAATCTATTTTTTTCTTTTTTTAATAAATAATAGATATATTCATATAAATAATAAGAGAGCTATTTATTTATATATATTTATAAGTAATATTATATAAGTCTTTTAAGTTGAATATATTATATAACTTGGAAATTTTTATAATAAAAGGGTTAAGTTAGTTTTTACTAATTTTACTTATCTTACTAGTTTTGCTTGTTTTACTTATTTTACTTATTTAACTTACCTTACTAATATTGAAATCAAAAGAGTGGACCGATCCATCTGCACCTAGGATTACAAAGCCTTATATATTTTTAACACTCCCCCTGGAATTGTATATCCAGGTGCCTTATTAGAGGTTTTTTATTAGGCTTATACTAGTAATTAAATTCTTAGATATTTTAGCAGGGTTTAAACTTATAACCTTTTATCTCGTAGAGTAGTGCTTTACTATAGTAGGCTAAACGCTATAGTAGGCCTAACCACTATGCCACTAGGCTTATAACCTATTAAAATATAGGGAGCTAATACTAGCTAGTAATAGCTATATAAGTGTAAGCTCTATAGTCTAGGACTAATAGAGCTATAATGTTAATTCTTATTAACATAAAGCAATGGAAGTAGTAGTAGTTATTAACTAATAGAATTTAATTTAGATTACTTTTATAGTAACTAATAGAGTAATAAAATTAATTTTAGTTAGTTTATTTAGGCAATGCAGCTGTTAGTTAAGAGGCCTAGCTAACTAGCTAGATTAAAAAGATCTTCTTCCTCTTATAAACCTACTAACCGTATTAGCGGGCCTAGGCCGCTAGCGAGGTCTTATAAGCCACTTTTTATTTTCCGTAAAATTCATTTATATATAAAATCTAAAAAATCGACTTACTACTATATATACTAGTAACCTATATGCACTAAATTTTAGTCTAAAAAATATTACTATATAAAAAGAAAGCCTTATCTTCTAGTAATAATTTGCTATATATAAGACTTTTATATAACCTCTAGTTAAAGAGAAAATTGCTATTAAAGATAGCTACCGGGTAAGCTGCTTATATTACCACTATAGGGTAGTTTGCTTATGTCACCCTAGCTTACCTAATTACTTATGGTTAGGGTTATAGGCACACTCGTGCTTATAACACTAATTAACATTAGTTATCTACACGGTTAGTTGTAGCTATTAATAGCTATAATGTGGTTATTTGTAACTACCTTTATAACTATTAATAGCTACAGTGTAGCTATTAAGCTTACAATGCAAGCTTAGTAATATAAAGGTTCTTTAACTAGAAAGGGCTAAAAATAAGTCTTATTTTTAACACTCTCTTTACAAAAGACTTATATATATAAGCAAATAAAAGCATATAAGATTACAATAGGGCAAGCAATAACTTTTAGGTAAAAAACAGTAGAGAAAAGGGAAAAATAGGAAAAGATAAAAAGCCCCCTTTTAAATCCTAGCTATAGTTATATATAGCTTCCCTTTTTAACGTTGTTTTTGGTTCCCTATTGAAGGGTTTTTAGTTATTAGTTTTAGAAGTTATTAAGCCCTAGAAGCTTAATAAAAGCCTAATAGAGAGGTCTTGTAAGAGGTTTCGTAAGACTGTCTGCGGGCATTGACTTTGTATCTAGATATTTAATCTTAGCTAAACTAGCTAAAACCTGTTACCTAATATAGTTAAACTTTAATAGCGTATGTTTAGTATAACTATATAAGGCAGGGTTATAAGCAGTAGTTATAGCGCCTTAATTATCGCAAAATATCTGGATAGGAGGGGAAATAGGGGTTTTTAGCTCCTTAAATAGACCCTGAAGCTATTATAGCTCCTGGAAGGTCTCGCAGATAGCGTTAGATTTAGCTTCTAATATTAATAGAGCTATTATACTAGATTTCTTTGACTTCTATCTAATAGGTCCGCTAGCTAGCTTAAATAGATAAGTATAGGTTGATTTTGAGGTCTTTTTATCCCTTATAAAATCACTATTATAATAACCTATTAGGCTTTTACTAGCTATACCTTTAGGGTCACCCCTATAGATAATAGCAAGGAATCTAGTCCTAGATAGGTACCTTAGCAGATTTTTAGCTGCATTTAGGTGCTCTATATAGGGACTAGCTAGTACAGTTAATAGCCACTGAACTGTAAAGGCTTTATCAGGCCTTGTAAGCAATATTAGGTATATTATAGTCCCTATAATGCACTAATAAAGCTTGATTTCGCTAGCTATTAAAAGCTTAGTTATCTGCGTAGCTAAAATGCCTAGCTAAAGAGGTATACTAATAGGCTTACTATCTAGCATATTAAATCGGTTTAAAGCTTCTAATATATACTAAGATTAATGAATTTTTAGTATTCTATTAGGCCTATCTTGTACAATTTGAACCCCTAAGAAGAACTTAGCAGGCCCCCTATTTTCTATTAGATAGACTTTATAAAGTTCTTTCTTAAGTCTTTAGATATAATGTAAATCCAGTCTAATTAGAAGATAATTATCTATATAAGTGATAATAAAAGTTTTAGTGGAAGGATTAAAGAATATTGCTAGGTCTAATATTAGAGGGTTAAACCCTAGGGATTTAAGCACTACTATTAATGCTTATTACCACTCCCTTAAGCTTTATTTTAGGCTGTATAAAGATTTCTATAATAAAATTACTTAATCTTTAGAAGGTTTCTAGCTAAAACTTCTAGCTAATTTAGCTAGGTTAGGATTCGCTTTAAGGAATTTAATAAATCCGTCTGGAATAACTATATAAATCTATTATTATAGCTTACTATTAAGAAAAGCTCCTATAAAATTAATCTATTTGATTTCCTAGTTATTCTAAGCTACTAGGGCTAGTAAAGTCCTCTAGCTAGGGGGAATACTTATAGTGGTAAAGGTCTTTAGATAGTTAAGACCTTTAATTTACATAAATCCCTTAGTAATAAGTTAAGCCTTGTATTTTAAAGGATTATTTTCTTTATCCTTTTTAAGCTTATAAATAAGCCTATTTTTTAGTACTTTTTAGCCCTTAGGGATTTTGTCTTTCCCTATAAATTTAAAAGTACTAGCCTTTAGAAGCTATTTAAATTCTTTAAAGGTAGCTTCTATTTATTTATCCCTTTTAGGACTAAATATAGCTTACTTCTAGGTCTTAGGTTTAGGGCTATTAGGGTTCTTTTCCTTTAGCTTTTCCTATACCTTAAAGCAGATTTCTTTTATAAAATCTAGAGAAGAAGGGGACCTAATATTAATATCTATGGGGTTAATATTAGGGTTAAAGTTGGTAATTTTATTAGAAATCGGGTCCGGAGTTAAAATCTAATTTCCTAGTTAAGATATAGGCTGCGCCCCCTCTAGGGCTTCTAGAATCGGACCTTTAGGGGGTTAATTAGGTCCTATAGGTGGTTTTTCTTAACCTATAGGGTCCCCTATGTTATCTATAGGGTAATCCTTTAAACCATAATCTAGATCTTATAGATTATCTAGATTTTCCCTCTCTAAAGGGTTATTCCCTATAGAAATCCTAGGTAAGCCTTTAGAAACAAAGCCTATAGGTTCTATAATCTTAATAAAACTAGTTTTTATAACTAGTCTTTTAGAAAGGATATACACTAGGTAGGTGTTTAAACCTAGTGTAGTAAGGAGTCTTCTAGGGATAGTTCTAGCTACTAACTTTTAGGCTTTTAGTTGTTTTTTAAGGGGAATTAGAATCTTATAGTAAGATCCTATAGCCCTAATACTACTAATATTGGTTATATAGGGCCTATCTAGCTCCCTAGATAGTAGTTGTTTAGGGCTTTAATCCTTAGTGGTATTAGTAGTTATGTTAATAAGGTTAATAACTATAGGTAATATAAAACACTATAAAAATAACAGTAATTTTGCCTACTAAATAGTAGCCCTTAATTAATCTAGAATAGTTTAAATAGAACGCTTTGCTAATTTATTTTGCTTATAGATATAGGGACTAGAAGTTATAAATTTAATCCCTTTAGAAATCAACTAATCTTAACAACTAGAATCGATTTCTTAGCCCCTATTAAAGTAAAGGTGCCTAGGATATTAACCTAGTTGATTTTTAAGCCCTTTAACGAAGCCTTTAATAGCCCTATAAATAGTTAAGCCTTCCTTATTAGGTAATAAGAATACCCACTTATATCTAGTCTTTTAATTAACTAGAAATAAGCAAATTAACTGTTTATTATATGGCGTAGGATAGATTTTTAGCGTATCCCCCTCTATTTAATCTAGAGCTCTAGGGGGGTTAGGGATAGCTAATTTCCTAGGTCTTCTCACTGCTTTAGATTAGTCATAAGCTATGTATTTAAAGTCCTTATCCTTAATTTTAGAAAAATTAGGGATTTCTTTAGTAATTAAGCTAGTTTTCTTTAGTAAAGGAAGCCCTAGGTGCCCTAGTTATATATACTATAGGCTAGCTAGTTCTAATAACTATTAATATTAAAGATCTTTAGGGTCTAAATTAGGATCTAGATTAGGGCCTTCTTTACTAGTCCCCTACTAGGCCCCTTAAGAACCACAGGCCTCTTAGAGAGGTATTAGGGACCCTTTTCTATTACTAGGGCCCTCTAACACCCCTAAATCTATTTCCTTAGATTTATAAGGGATCTAACCTAGGGCTATAGGCGAAGAAGAAGGGACTAATTTCTCTAAATCATTCTATATGATTTCTTTAATATTATTATTATTTTTATTAATTTCGTCTAAATCAGAAGCCTAATGCGGCTTTTTAGAGAGAATTTAAACCTCTATAGGGTAGCTATAACCCCTAAAGCTAGCATAGGTAAAAGGTTGGATATAATAAGAATTACAGGGCCCTTTATATAAATTTAGTGTAGCTTGGTTTTTAATGTAAAAGAAAAAACTATGTTTTTCTATATCTAAGGTTATAATATAAGACCTATCTTTAAGATAAAGATAGTTTTTTATAAGGTAACCACTAGATATATAATGCGTAAGACCGCTAACTATATTAATATTAAGCTAAGGAAAATATAGCGTATCTTTAAGCACTAAGGTCCTATATTTAGTTGGATTTTTCTAATATAGGACCTTAAAAATAGCACTACTGTCGCCCTTAGCGTAAATAGGACCACCACTAGTTATAATAGGGTTAGATTCCCCCTTTTTATAAGGGGTATAATCTCTAAAGACCTCCCTAGAATTAACTATATGTATAGTTAAACCTATATTATATAATAGGGCCTTTTTTATGTCTTTACTATAATAATTAAAACTATTTAAGGTCTTAATTTCTTGTTTTTTATTATCCGATTTACTAGAGCTAGATTTAGAGCTACTATCGCTAGAGCTCTTATAACTAGTCTTGTGAAGACTAGGTTTCTTATATGGTTTAAGAGCACCGTTAGAAAGGTTGTAATTTCCTAGTATAAAAGACCCCTCTGTAGAGTCTTTATTATCCTTTTTATCTAATTTAGAACCCTTTTGCTTCTTTTTCTTCTTCTTCTTCTTAGAATTAGAATTAGAAGAGCTCTTATTTTCTTCAGAGTTTTCTTTCTTTTTCTTCTAACCTTTAGGGGCTTTTTCTTTCTCTTTAGCACCCTTTTCTTAGTCTTTAGCCCTATAATTCAGAGCTTTAGATACCGTAGATAATTTATCCCTCTATTCTACTAGAAGGTTAGCGATTAGAAATTAAAGGTTTAGGCTTCTATAGGTGCCCCTATAGCCCTATTTATATGCATGCTAAATCATTGTCTCTTAGCCCACTAAGGGAAGGTTAATTTAAGGGATTAAAGATATTAATTAACCTAATCAATAGGATTAATCAGTACCCTAGAACTCAATAATCTAGCTAGTAGATTATTAAAGACTGTATTAAAGGACTCTAAAGATCCCTTATAATTCTAAAAATTTAGGTTATAAAATTCTAAATATAGAGACCCTCTCTAGATTTCAACGCTATATAAATACTACCTTATAAGTAAATTATAGGCTTCTTCTAGTGATTTTTGCTAAGTTATAGCGGCCTATAGACCTTCTATATAACTATCCCTTAGTAACATTAGAATAATAGCTTAGTTAGGGTCCCCTAGCGCCCTAGAACTCTCCGGTTTATCTAGAAAATCAGGCATACCTAAAGCTCTAAATTAGATAGCTAGGGCTTGTTTCTATTATTCAAAATTTTCAGCTCCTTTAAGCCTAGCAGTCTCTGGAAAGCTATAAACCCTCTTATTAAATTCCTTAATAATTAAATTATTAAAGGTAGCTTGTATAGAACTAGATTTAACTTATTATATTTAAATAGGTTATTGTTCTAGATTCTAACTAGTAGGTTTAGCCTATTCCACACCCTCTATATAACTATTTATAGCAATAGATAGGCTCTCTAGCTTCTCTAATAGCTCGTTAATAGTTGTTTGTTGCTTAATAGCCTGCTTTTTTAGCTGGTTATTAAGAATCTCTTGCGCACTAGGGGGCGATTATGCCCCCTTTCCCTTTAATTCAGTATCTATCTTCCTATTTTATAGAAGGGAAGTCTTCTGTAACCGAATATAAAAGTAGTATAAAAAGAATCTATAGTGATAAACTACCGGGCTTATAACCTATTGAAATCAAAAGAGTGGACTAATCCATCTGCACCTAGGATTACAAAGCCTTATATATTTTTAACACTCCCCCTGGAATTATATATCTAGGTGCCCTATTAGAGGGTTTTTTATTAGGCTTATACTAGTAATTAAATTCTTAGATATTTCAGTAGGGTTTAAACTTATAACCTTTTGTCTCGTAAAGTAGTGCTTCACTGTGGTAGGCTAAACGCTATAGTAGGCCTAACCACTACGCTACTAGGCTTATAACCTATTAAAATGTAGGGAGCTAATACTAGCTAGCAATAGCTATATAAGTGTAAGCTCTACGGTCTAGGACTAATAAAGCCATAATGTTAATTCTTATTAACGTAAAGTAACAGAAGTAGTGGTAGTTATTAACTAATAGAATTTAATTTAGATTACTTTTATAGTAACTAATAAAGTAATAGAATTGATTTTAGTTGGTTTATTCGGGCAATGCGGCTGTTGGTTAAGAGGCCTAGCTAACTAGCTAGATTAAAAAGATCTTCTTCCTCTTATAGACCTACTAACTATATCGGCAGGCCTAGGCCGCTAGCAGGGTCTTATAAGCTACTTTTTATTTTCCGTAAAATTCATTTGTATGTAAAATCTAAAAAATCAACTCACTACTATACATACTAGTAACCTATATACACTAAATTTTAGTCTAAAAAATAATACTATATAAAAAGAAAGCCCTATCTTCTAGCAATAATTTACTATATATAAGACTTTTGTACAACCTCTAGTTAAAGAGAAAATCGCTATTAAAGATAGCTACCGGGTAAGCTGCTTATATTACCACTATAGGGTAGTTTGCTTATGTCACCCTAGCTTACCTAATTACTTATGGTTAGGGTTGTAGGCACACTCGTGCCTACAACACTAATTGACATTAGTTATCCACACGGTCGGTCGCAGCTGTTGACAGCTGCAACGTGGTCATTTGTAACCACCTTCGCAACCGTTAACAGCTGCAGTGCAGCTGTCAAGCTTGCGATGCAAGCTTAGTAATATGAAGGTTCTTTGACTAGAAAGGGCTAAAAATAGGTCTTATTTTTAACAACTAACCTTACTAATTTTACTAACCTTACTAACCTTACTAATCTTACTAATCTTACTAATCTTACTAATCTTACTAATCTTATTATCTTACTAACCTTACTAATTTTACTTATAAAATTCTTAGTGTTAAAGTTTAATTTAAAATAAATAAATTATAAATAAGAAAATTATAATTATAAGTATATATAAGTAAATTACTATAGAAAAAGCTAGACTTTTTTCTTATTTAGTATTTTAAGATTTTTAAAAAATATTAAAAAAAATAGTTTTCTCTTTTATATTTTTTAATATTATTATAATACTTATTATAGTTAGTATTATAGTTAGTATTATATATTATTTATATTATTATATATAAGTACTAATATTACTTTATAAATAAAGTTTACTTATTTTTTATAAATTATAGCTTAATTTAGTTATATAGCCTAATTAAAATAAATCTATTAGTTATATATTAATAGTTTATAAATATTAGTATATTGTATTCTTTTTATATATATTAAACTAATAAGATATCCAAAGTTATTATATTAAACTTCTTTTAGCTTTAGAATTATAAATCTAAAAGTAATATTAAATTAGTTTAAATAGTAAATAAATTATTTAAGCTATTTAAAGTCTTTAATATAATACTAATAATATTTAGTAACTAAATATATTTTTTCTTAACTTCTAGTTATTTATTTAGACTTATATACTAATTATTTTATTTTATTATAGTAGTTTAAAGTATTTTTAAATTAATAATTATAATAATAATTTCTAGAAATAGAAAATAATTTATATTAATAGTAAATAATATAATTAGAAGGTTTTTCTTAAAGTTATATTAGTAAAATAAAGTATTAAATATTATAGTATTATTAAAAAGTTATAATATTATATATAACCCTAGTTATAGTAAAATTATTAAAATAGTAAGATATTATAACTTAAATAAATAATCTAATTAAATAGCTAATAATATAAGCTTTAAATTAATAGCTTTCTTATAATTACTATATTTTTAATATACACTAAAAAGACTCACTTTTTTTTTACCTAACACTATATTTATAGTGTTTATAGTGTAGTGTAGTTACTACACACTACACTACACTACACTATACTATATATTACACTATAGTATACTACACTATAAGTAAAAAAAAACTACACTATAAATACAAGAATTTCTAAAAAACTACACTAACTACACTACAAACAATACTCTGCTCTTACCCCCTTTGCCTTTAGTGCTATTTGCCCTAAACTTTTTAGCCTAGTCTAGAACGTATAACTTCTATTTTCCTTCCGTTCTTGAAAAAAAAGAGAATTGCTTATCCCTGTTAATTAATTTATCTCTGTTAATTTATTTATTCCTATTATTTATTTATCTCTATTAATCTGTTAATTCTGTTAGTTACTACTTTTATTACTTTTATTATTTTTGCTATTTTTACTGTTTTTCCCTGTTTCCCCTATTATTAATAATAATTCTTAAGCATAAAAGACATTCTTTATATATATAATATCCGGACACTAGGGATTACACATAAAGCTTTAGATTTAAAAATAGGTAAATATATAAGCTTTTATAATAGAATTAACTAGACTATTAATAAGAGATAAATCCTAAGCTACTTTAAAAGCTAGGTAACTATAAGCTAGCCTTATATATATACCTATTTTATTACTAAGAGAGGAAACTCCTTAGGTTACTACTACTAGTAATAGTAAGTATTTTATATATCTAGTAATTAAGTTAAAAAGGCCTAAGAAAAGTAAATTACTAAAATATTTATAGCTATTTTCTAATACTATTATAATAGATTAGGAAGAACTAATTAATATAAACCCTTATACTACTATAATAGCTAAGCTTAATAACTATATTATAAGGTTTATTAATCTTAGTAAGTATTAAGACTAGAAAAATACTAATCTCTAGGAGTTATTCTAAGAAAACTTTATAAGCTAGTTCTAAGATATTTTTAAAATAGCTAATAAAGGTATTATTAGAAAGCTATAAAATTCCTTAAGAGAAAATAGTATTATTATAAGATAAGGCTAAGGATTACTAATCTTATAATTACTAGAAGAAGTAGTCTAATAAGAGTTAAGGCTATTATAGCCTAAAGAAAGATTATAATCTTCTAAACCTCTAGAGTACTAATCTTAACTTTCCTAATTACCTACCCTAAAACTCTCTTTTCCCTAGTTATAATATTCTCTTTAACCTTCTTAAAAGCTAATATAATAATTATAGTTATATTAATTACTTTACCCTAAGGATTATTATTTATAATAAATCGCCCCTTTTATATAGAGATTCCCTTCTAAAGATTAAATTATAAAGAAAATCTTAGAACTTATAAAGATATATAAGAATAGTAATTAATATATTAAAAAGCTATATAACTTCCTTACACTAAAGATTATACTCTTTAAGAATAAGTATAATAGAATTAACCTCCCTTAAATATATTATTAGAAAGCCTTTTTTATTATATTAATTAGTAATACTAAATAATACTATCTTAATTACCTCTTTAAGTAAAATCTCTTTTATTAAGATATAATTACTTAAATTTATTAATACTTTAAAATAAAAAGTAATTAGTAGTTTTACTACTATAAATAAAGTAGTATAATACTTAATAATATAATTATTAAGAACTCTAAGAAAAGTAAACTTAAATACCTTAAGATTATACTTACTATACTTAAGAAAATTTATAGAGGCCTTTACCTTTCTAATACTATAAATACTAAGCTTTATAAGTAAATATTAAATACTATAACTAGTATACCTAAATATTAAATAGTAAAATATATATACTCCCTAGGCTTTAAGAGTCTTACTAAGGACTTTTATAAGGTAATTATAATTATAGAATTAAATAAAACATTTACCTAATTCCTTTAGTACTAGGAGAAAAACCCTCTAAAGGCTATATTTACTAACTATTAATATAGTTAATAACCCTATAGTTAAGGAGGCTATTATAGGTATAGCCTTAGGCATAGCCTATAGTATTACTTTATATATAGTAAGAATAGTTATTAGTTTTCTAATTACTTTACTAAAGAATATAAGAAGTAAAGAGACTACTAGTTTACTAGTAAAGCTTACTAGTTACTCCCTTTAAAGAAAAAATTCTAAGTATTCCTTACCTCCTATAAAGGGCTAGGTAATAAAGAGCCTAATAAGGGCCTTAACTAGGATTAGGAGCCTTGTATTATAGCCTATATAAAGGCTTAAGATAATAATAATAATAATATAAAAGAACTATTATTAGTAGTATATTTAGGTATTATATAATTCTTTTATTTAGAATTATAAACTAACTATAACCTTATTAACGCTAAAGTCCTTACTACTCTAGATAATTAAGCTTTTTAATATACTTTTCTTAAGTAAAAGCCTTTTAAACTTTAAGAATCTAATAAAGGCCTTCCTTACTATATCTTTAAAAAACACTATTTTAAATAGGTTTTTAAAGGTATTATACCTAATACTAGTGCCTTAGGGAAATTAACTATAAGGTAAGTATAAGTAAAAGCTCTAATAAGATTAATACCTTTATTAAAGATAACCCCTTATAAACTATAAGTAATTATATTTAGTACTAGATTAGTAATTATAAGAGGTATTTTTTATATACTTATAAAGCTTAGAGAGCTTAAATTTTATATTCTTAATATAATTACTCCCTTTCTTTTCTTAATTACTAATATAAATAAGATATAAGTTAAGATTAATAACCTTATAAATATCCTTATTTAAGGTAATAAAACTATGCCTATAGTATAATAATAAGAATACCCTTAGTAGTTACTAAAGGTAAAAGAAATAGTTACCTTTTACCTCTTAGAAAGGGAGATTTATTAATTATATTATTACTTTAGTTACTCTTCTATTTAATAACTTATAAAAATCCTTTAATAGGCTAGTTATAATATTAAACACTAGGTAATTAAGAAGTTAACTAAAGTGTGCTACTATTACTAAATAAATAGAAAAGCCCCTAGCTAATTTAAATTTATAATTAAGGATAACTATAACTTTAACTATAAGATTATTATTAATATTATATAGATTAATAACTAACTAGTTCTTTATATTATTAACTTAGTAACATTATTCTAAGTAGCCTAATTTCTTAATCTAAGGAAATAAAAGGCCTAAGATATCTAGGATACTATTAAAGAATACTAGATTAACATATATCTTAGACCTCTAGATTAGATTATTTATAATATAAGTAATAAATTTTCTTTACTACGTTTAAGTATTATACTTACTTAATATTAATTAAGACTAATAAGATACTAATTAAAGCCTATAATAGTATTAGAAAGGTTAAAAAATACTATAGACCTTTACACTAGGCTTATAAGATTATTATAGACTTAATTAGCATAAAGATCACGCTAGAATAATGCCTTTAAATAGCTATTAAAGCTATTAATAACTTAGTAAGCCCTAATAGACTAGTGCTAACTTTACTAGTCTTTAGAGCTTACTTATAAATAATAAATAAGTTACTACTAAGTGTCTCTATTATTTAATATACTAAGGTAATTTAGAAAGCTACTAATAAGGTTTACTATTACTTAGTATTATAGTAAGTCTATAATACCCTTAGCACCTAGAATAGCCCTAATATAATACCTTTATATTAGCTACCTTTATAGGCTAATATATATATATAAAGGGAGAAGGGTAGCTAGTATAGCCCTTATAAATTAATTACTACTAATAGGGAGACTTATATAGTTAATATACCTTATAAACTAGTAAAGTTGTACTCTATAGTAGTAAAGCCTTACTATAAAGACCTATATATTATAGAGAGGCCTATAGGGAAGCGCACTACTAAACTAGTAACCACTACTATTGAAATGTAGGGAGCTGATGCCAGCTGGCAACAGCTATACAAGTGCAAGCTCTACGGTCTAGGACTCATAGAGCCATAACGTTGATTCTTATTAACGTAACGTAACGGAAGTAGTAGTAGTTATTAACTAATAGAATTCAATTTAGATTACTTTTATAGTAACTAATAGAGTAATAGAATTGATTTTAGTTGGTTTATTTAGGCAATGCGGCTGTTAGTTAAGAGGCCTAGCTAACTAGCTAGATTAAAAAGATCTTCTTCCTCTTATAGACTTACTAACCGTATTAGCGGGCCTAGGCTACTAGCAGGGTCTTATAAGCCACTTTTTATTTTCTATAAAATTCATTTATATGTAAAATCTAAAAAATTAACTTACTACTATATATACTAGTAACCTATATGCACTAAATTTTAGTCTAAAAAATATTACTATATAAAAAGAAAGCCCTATCTTCTAGTAATAATTTGCTATATATAAGACTTTTATATAACCTTTAGTTAAAGAGAAAATCACTATTAAAGATAGCTATAGGGTAAGCTGCTTATATTACCACTATAGGGTAGTCTACTTATGTTACCCTAGCTTACCTAATTACTTGTGGTTAGGGTTATAGGCATACTTATGCCTATAACACTAATTAATATTAGTTATCCACACGGTTAGTTATAGCTGTTAATAGCTGCAACGTGGTTATTTGTAACTACCTTCGTAACTATTAATAGCTATAGTGTAGCTATTAAGCTTGTAATGCAAGCTTAGTAATATGAAGGTTCTTTGACTAGAAAGGGCTAAAAATAGGTCTTATTTTTAACAACTACTAATAGCTAGGACTTAGCTTTTACTATAGAAAATAAGGTAGTAGAGAAAAAGAAAGAAAAGCTACTAGTACTAGCTAAGAGAAAATAAGAAAGGCTAAGAAAAGCCCTTATAGTTAAATTCTATGCTAACTAGTGCATAGATAAGCCTATAGAGGCTATTAAGGCTAAAGAAAGGCCTATAGAGGCTTATAAGGCTAAAATAGCCTCTATAGAAGGCTATAGAGTATAAGACTCTATAGCTTATCTTAAAGTAATAAAGGCTACCTCTATAGGAGACTATAAAGCTAATAGCCCTATTATAAAGTAAGAGACTATTAAGGCTAAATTACACTTTATACTTATTAATAAAGATTAAGAATAAGCCTTTATTAAAGAGATTATAGCTATAGGAATACTAACTATAGTATTTTTTATAGTAAAGAAAAAGGCTAATTAAAACCTTACTCTTTAACTTTTCTAAGAAGAAAAGATTATAACTCTAAGTAAGCCCTTTAAGTAGTCTAACTAGACTAAGCTTAATGCCTTATAAGCTTATAATATATTTAAATTTATTAAGTTTAACCTAATAAAGTATAGTAGCTATAGAATCTTTAATTCTTATATAATTAAAGAGATTAAAGGTAAGGGAATAGACTTACTATATAAGAAATCCTACCTTATTATATAAGGCTATAATAATAAGGAGAAGGAATTTATTCTAATATAATTACTAATAATATAATAAGTAAGCTAATAGTTAATTATAGCTATTACCCCTTTATTAAAGTAAAAAGGGATTTACCTCTAGGTTTATAATATTATATAAGCATATGTTTAATTATAAACAACGCTTAGTAGGCTAATTATTATAAGATTACTAAAATACATTATATACCTTTTTCTTAAAGGTATAGTAATAGAGGTAATTAAGCCTCTTTATAGAATTATAAAGGCTAGAACCTACTAGTAAGTAATATACTTTTACTACTATAAGGATAACCTTAATATAATAACCTTAACTTATAATCCTTGCTTATTAATTATAGCCTTAGAAAACCTCTTTAAAATCATTAGAATATAAATAAATAATATATTAGGCCTAAGTAATAATAACTTCTTTAATAAAGAAGAAAAAGAGCTTTAGAAAGCTAATTTTATAGCTAAGGAAAAATAGTAACTAATAAGTAGAAATTCCCTTAACTTTAATAGCTATATCTTAACCTAAAATGCTAATAATTTATTAACCTTAACCTAAAAGGGCTAAAGTAAAAAGATTAAGGAAATTAATCCTTAATCCCTAATAGTAAAGCAAGACTATATAAAATAAAGAGCCTAAGGAAGTTATATTATAACTATATATTAACTAGAAGTATTATAGAACCTATTAATTATAGCTTAATACTAAGAACTCTCTATTAATAATATTATATAGCTTAATAAATACCTTAAATAGTAGATTAAATACTAATAAAGAGGGCTATAATATATCCCTTTAACCCTTAAAGAAGTAAAGCTCTTTATATTTATAAATAAATTACTTACTAATAATAAGAACCTAAGCTTATAAATTAGCTATATTATTATAATTAGAAATAAGATAATATAAGATAATAATACCTTTATTATAAAAGGTAATATTATTATATATAGCTTAATAAAAAGTAAGTAAGTTATATATAGTATGCTTACCTCTAAATTATATAGTATAGTTTAAGGCATAGATATTATATATATAATATCTATAATACTTAATCAAGTAATAGACTAATTAAAAATACCTTAAATCCCTATAATACTCTATACTAACTCTTTCTTATTATATAAATATCTTATTAAGCTAGGTATAATAAAGGAAAAGAGGCTAATAATTAATATTATAGCTTTTTATTAATTATATAAGAGATATAAGATCTATAAGGTTAGATAGATTAATACTAGTAATAATCTAGCTAATATATTAATAAAGGTATCACTAAATTAGGCTTTTATAATCTTAATTAATTTAAATAAATTAATAATTTATATAGAAAAATAGGTTAAGAGACCTTTAGAAGTAATATAAAGAGAGCTTTAATAAAGAAAAAAGGGGAGGATTTATTATAATTAAATTAATTAAATTAACTAATATTAACTAAGCTAATTAAAGCTCTAGATTTTTATTAAGGGATTTACTTATATTTATTTTTCTTTAATTTAATTTTTATTATATTTTTAAGCTTCTTTAGCTATAAAGAAAAAGAGAGACTACTAGTATTAATTTCTCTAGATCTTTATTAGCTTAATTATAGCTAAAGACTAGACTAAATATAAGCCTAGTAAGTTAGCTAAAGAATATAGATAACGCGATTAGCTATATCCTTTACTACCCCCTTTTTAAGCCTTACTTCTACGTTTTACTTACTTTTTTTATAGCTAGATTTCCCTCTCTTCTCTTCTCTCTTATAATAACTATTATTAACTTTAATACAACAGACTTATCTGTCTTTACCTACGCAGGACCTTAGTTTTTCCTAATATAAGGGTTAGTGTAAATAATAAAAAAGGTTTAATTTTAGTTAATTAGAGGTGTAAATAGCACTAGACTTTTATACCTAAAAGGTATATAGTATACTATAGTAATAACTAGTTTACAAAGGTACTTCTAATATATTATCTTTACTGTTATCTTATTAAGGGTTTTAACCTAGTTATTACGCAGGCTACATCCACATATCCGATACCTCAAGGAGGTCTCCCTGACACTATTATCTGTTGTTGTCAAGGTAGGGGTCGGTGTAGATGATGAAAATGGTTCGATTTCGGTCAATCAGAGGTGCAGACGGCACCTAACTTTTATACCTAAAAGGTACATAGTGCGCTATAGTAATAACTAGTCTACGGAGGTACTTCTAATACATTATCTCCACTATTATCTTATTAAGGGTTTTAACCTAGTTATTACGCAGGCTGCATCCACATATCTAATGCCTTAAGGAGGTCTCCCTAATACACCCCCCCTAGCTAAGATATCTATTAAAGCTAGAGATTAAAGGCGTAGGAAGAGATTATAAATAATTTCTAGTGTTATAATTAGACGGGAATCTCTTGTAAGCTAATTCTATAGCAGAAGTCCCTATGTATCTAACCTAAAAGTGGCTTTATAAAGCTATCCGTAGGTATCTTAGAGGTCTTTATCTAATTAACCTTAATATTACCTATTATATATTATTCTTAAATCTACATTTAATTTATATTAAGGTGCTTAAGGCTAGTCTAAAGCCTTCCTTCTATATATTTAGTAATCTAGATTATCTACTTATTATTACACTAGATAATTAAGAGCGGCGGCACACGGACCTTAATATTATAAAGCAGTCTTCCTAGAGATATATGCTCTTTTATACTATAATTTAGGGCAAAAAGCTCTGCTTCTATACTTAAAGTTATTATATAATATTACCTACCTAACTTCTAATTAATTATAGCGCTATATATAATAAAGATATAACCTTATGTTAATTTCTAAGTATTAGGGTTATTGCTAAGTAAAGCATTAGTGCTAGAGAATAGCGTATTAAAACTATCCGCTCCTAAGTAGTAAATACATAGCTTCTTTATATTCTAAGCGTATAAAATTACTCCTTTAGCAAGCTTAATATACTTTACTAATAGATTTATTATAAAAGAGGTAAGCTTTAATGCTATAAAGGCCACATTAGGTCTTCTAATAATATATAGATACACTAAAGAGCTAATAACTACTCTATAATAATGAATCTCTTTATTAGTAGCTTCGCTAGTATTAGCGAGGATTATAGCTATAGGAATAGGAGCAGGGGATAAGCTCTTTAAATCGCTATTAATAACATTAGGAATAAATTTCTAAGCAATCTTTTAAATATATAATTCCTATAATAACCATATCTCTTTAGTATTGCGATTTCTAATAATTTCGATGCCTAGGAACCACTTTAGGTCGCCCTAGTCCTTAACATTAAGACTGTTTATTAGTTATTTATAAAGCTCTTTAAATTCTACTTTAAATCTATTAGGGTACATTACTATAATATTATCTATATAGAAGAATAGGATAAATCCGCCCTTTATAAAGATATATAGGTCTTCCCTTCCTTATATAAAGTCTAGCTTTAATAGGAATTATATAAGATATAAGAACTATTATTAAGGAGCTTCCCTTAGCCTATATAATGCTCTTATTATCTTCTAGAGATAACCTTTTATGTTTATACCCTCTAGGGGCTTATAGTAAATAGGTTCTTTAAGCTCTATATATAGGAAGGTATTCTAAATATTATATTATTAGGTATTAAGATTATTAGCGCAGTAGATTATAAGTAGTATATATAGAGATTATAAAGTAAGTATAGTAGCGTAGTTATTAAGGTTATCCTTTAGTTATTAGTTACCTTAAATAACTATTCTAGCTTTAAACTCTATAACTACTCCTTTTTTATTAGTCTTATATTTAAAGACCTAGCTAAGGTCTATAATTTCCTTCTGCTTCTCTAGATTAAATAATTTATCTAGTATATCCTCCTAGTAGTTTAAGGATAGAAGCTTTAAAAGCTTCTTTATAATTACTTCCTTCTAGTAGTTATAATAGGCTAAAGCTATAGGTTAATAATAATAGGTAGGTTCTAGTAGTATATCTTTAATCTATAAACTATATTAAATGCCTTATAATACTATAGAAAAAGCAGAAGCAAACTATACCTACCTAGCTTTATGTGTCTCCTTTCTTTAGCGTTTTCTAGTAATAATATTATCTAGATTAATACTATTATCCTAGGGATAATGATTCTCTATAACCTTACCGCCTTTACTAGCAATTTCACTAGTCTCTATAGTGGTCTCTATGTGTTTAATTGTTGCGTTATGTACTAATTTATTAATTTTATAAAATAGCGTATTATTACCTTATGCCTAAAGCTCTATATTCTCTATAGTAACTAGTGCCTTATAAGAAGAGTTAGGAGGGGTTAAAAGTGCACTAAAAAGGTTATCTTTTTTCCCTATTATATAAGGAGGTATTTCTACTTTAAACTACTTATTTTCTCCTTCTATATTTATAGGTAAAGAGGCGTAATTCTTATAATTCTTATCTTCTAATTCTATTCTAATAAGGTCTTAACTAATTTCCTTATTAATATTATTAGCTTTAAGCTCCTTAAGTAGTGTAATTATTAATATCTTCTCCTTTTAGGCTAATTCTAGCTTTTTTTCTAGTTTAAAGAAAGAGTTCTTATTAAATTAAACACATACTAATATAATAACCTTATAATTATAAAGCAAAGGCACCTATATAATATACTAGGACTTACCTCTATAACTAATAAGGTATCTAATATAAGCTTTCTACTCTAACTATAGTATTATATTATATAATTTAATATGCTCTAGAGCCTTTATTATTATAGGAAACGCTTTATATCTATAGGCTTATAGATATATAATTAAAGGTTTCTAGACCTCTACTATATTTAAGTATATAGGGACTGTTTTCCTAGCCTAATCCTACTAAAGTTTATATAGTATAGTCCACTTCCTATAATATTTAAAAGGTATATAATTTAATAGATAAACTATAGTGTTAAAGACCTTATTATTAAGATTAGATAGAAGGTTAGCTTTAAGACTTAAAGTATAAGCTTTCTACTTAACTACCCCCCTAGATCTCTCTGCCTTTCTATTCTAACTAGGCGTTAAGGGAGCTGAATTATAGACTATAATACTAGTAAAGGCTATCTTATCCCTTATATTCTCTATAAAGAGGGCTTTCTTAATATTACTATATAAAAAGTGTAGTTAAACCCTAAATTAAGTGCTTAGGAATACTATTATTATATAGAAGCTATTATAAATCCTATTCTTTATCTTAAATAAATAGAAGAACCATATTAAGGTTATAAGGTAAGTAAAAACACACTAATACTTATTACTATTCTAATAAGGAGAGTTATAGTAATCTAGATTAACTAAAAAACTATAACCTAGTCCTTAAGGAAGTCCTTTAGGTATAACCTATAATCTCTATTGCTTAGCCTTACCTATAGTATATATCTTACACTATATAAGCTTAGGACCTATTAATTTAATGCCTAAAGCTATATTTATAAGCTCTATAAATGCCTTAACGCTAGGATAACTATATTATTAATGCTAAAGGTCTATATCTCCTCTTATAGGTAGTCTTAGTGCTCTGCTAGATATAGTATAGGCTGCCTTTAGATCCTCTAATAGTCTTAATAATATATAAAGCTTATTAATATTATAGACTTTAGCTATAGGTATTATCCCTTAATATAGAAATAACTTCTTCTAATTCTAGAAGATACCTGCCCTTATAAGAATCGTCACTAATACTAGATTAACGTGGAATTCTAGAATAAACAATGTAGTCTCTAATACTAATGTCCTTATATTCTATAATACAGGATCTGTGACGGAGATGCATATAGGGCCCTATCCTAAAGCTACATATATTATGCCTCTAGCTTTAACCTCTATTATAATGTTTCTATTAAATTTAGATTAATTAAACTAGCGGATATTATTGAATATGTGAATATTAGCTCTAGAGTTATAGAGGACTATGTTCTACCTTAATTCTAAGCTATTTATAGTGTTAGTTATTAAATTCGCGCTTTCCTTTACCTATTAACCTTATTTAGAGTGTATAAATAATAATATATTTATAGTCTTCTCACTAGGGGTAACTATAACTAAGTTATTAGTTAGATTTTATAAAGGTATAAATATCTTACTACTCTTTTTCTCTGGTTTCTAACTTATTACCTTAGACTTTTCTTATAGATTCTCCTTAAGATACTTCTTAATAGTCTCTTTAGAGTTCTTCCTAACTTCCTAGTCCTTTAGTGTAGCCTTTAGCTTATATATAGCCTTAAATAAATTATAGGATTCCTACTACTTTAAGGTATTATAAATATTATAATTTATATATCTAGGGCACTTCTTTTTCTCTAATTTACTTTAACTACTTAATCTATTAGTAGTAAGTATATTAGCTAACTTTAGTATACTCTATAGAGCTTTATAATCTTTTTTAAACTCTATAATAGCTTTAAGGAAGCTTTAGTTTATACCTTTATTAAGTAAATTATTCTATTTCTTCTAAAATAATTTAAATTTACTATAAAGAGGAATTATAAACTTATATAGTATTATCTCCTTAGTCTATTAGGTCTCTAGATTCTAATAATTTCTCTATAGTACCTCTATTATTACTGCCTATTTATACTAATTATAGGTACCCTTAGCTTATAAGTAATTATTAAGGCGTATTTCTATAAGAATTAGTATTTTCTAAGTATTTAGCTTATACTAATCTTAAAGAAGCTTTAATATTCTTTAAGAGTGCTAATAAACTAACTCCTTTCCTTCCTCTTTAGTATTAAAGTTAAGGGTATCTTAAATATTCTTTAAGAGAGTCTTATAGATATATTCCCTAATCTTTAGTATCTACTTTAATAGGTTATAATACTTTATAAGATTAACTTATAAATCTCTATATTAGAAGTTATATTTATCTTTTATATCTTTATAAGTAAGCTTCTAATCTTTAATAGTATTAGGGTTATTCTTTATAATCTCTAGTCTTAGACCTCTTTATAGGTATATAGGTATTATAGGTTCTTTAAGTAGTTTATCCTAATTTAGATTAATATACTCCTAGATACTATAGGATTCTATATAATTCTTAATTTATATAAACTATTTAATCTAGTCCTTCTTTAATAATAATACTATATTTAGAGTTTCTTTAGGCATTATAAAGGGGAACTATACTAGTTAAAAGGAAGCATAGGTTATATAGTTTAACTAATTAATATAATAAAGGGCGATTATCTCTTAATATTAGTAAGCGTTAAATTAATAATATTAATAGAGCTTATATTATCTATAATAATTAATAATAAGGGCAATTAAAGCCTCCTAGGCTTATAACTATTAAGGTAGGGGTTAGTGTAGATAATGAAAATAGTTTGATTTTGGTTAATTAGAGGTGTAGATAGTACCTAACTTTTATACCTAAAAGGTACACAGTGCGCTATAGTAATAACTAGTCTACGGAGGTACTTCTAATATATTATCTCCACCGTTGTCTTATCGAGGGTTTTAACCCAGTTATTGCGCAGGCTGCATCCACACATCCGATGCCTCAAGGAGGTCTCCCTGACAGTTGTAGTATTTAATGCAATAGCATCGCATTTTCATCATGGCATAACTTCATTACAGTGCATCTACTACCAATGTGCCATCTCAGGGTTGACAATGCGCATAGCTTCCAACTCTTCAGAAACGCCATCCGGGCGGGATTTAGGAACGCAGAGCCCATCGTGAGCGTGAGAGCAGACGAATGAATAGCGTTTGTCATGTTCGCTCACCCCGAGTGGCATTAAAATGCCACACCCGTCTCGAGATTTCTTCTCCTGTCGGTCACCACATCGCACGTGATCGGGTACCACGCAGTTTCGCTTTCCACAAAGATGGATGACCACCTGGCCAGGTTGGATGTCCACTTCCTTTGCCCATAAGATAACGTGAGGCAGAATCGCAATCTTGTTCACACCTCTCCAGGATACCTGTATGTCACCACTGCCTTTGCCTTTACAGCCGGCCAGTATACAAACACGGCACAAGCCTTCGCCAATGGTTGGAAGCTTGGCCAATATTCTGTTGCACTCGTTTATGTCGTTCCTCAGTAGCTCCCTGGCAGCAGCCTTGATCGACTACTAAAGTCAGTGAACATTGCTGCGAGGTAGCAGGGCATGACCTGTCGATGCCCAAATGCTTACCTGCTTTTCTCTCCTCGCCTTATCAGGCGTGGACTTTCGACTGTTACCATTAGTTCCAGACTTGGAACGGCTTGATTTCTTAACGGTCGCCATGAGAAACCTCTCGTGGTAGCTACAGTACAGTAGGAAGAGCTGCCGCAAACGTTGATATTTGTAAGAAAGAAACTGCAAAATATGGCAGACTACTCCTGTTGGTATCTACAGGATACCAGTGACCTACTAGTAGCGTTTTCAGGGATGGAATAGGGAGCAGGTATTATTCATCTATTCAAGTCCACCCAAGGAAAGGAAAAGAGGGATCAAATGGAAGCATATGGTGCGCGATTTATAGAGGAAAAGGGGGCTATTGGAGGCCACGTGAGAAGAGGCCACAATGCAACGCGCCCAGCCGATCAAAGGGCGCCCAGCCCGGTTGATATCATACTTGTTCCAACAACTCCCGTATTAATACTTTGAAGACAGTCCTTATCTGTGAGACACCTAATTTAGCCTATTTGCCCGGATAACAGGACTTGGATAATAACCGGTCACAATGGCCGGATTCTGGCAATTAGCTTTGTAGTGAAACACTCTAGGGGATCACAGAAAGCTCGTGAACTCTTGAGCGATCCACAGGGCTATAAAATAAGACATTTTTGGCGTCGTGTTAAAAAAGCAGAATCAAAGAGTCAATCCTCTGAAGACATTGTCAATTTCCCCTCACGATCATACCCTTCTGTGCTCCATAAATCAAACCGTTATCCGATAGAAGTGGCCTGTCCTATATTTCTGCGATCGCCTGCAACATAAAATTGCGACCTTATTTCTATTCAGAATTGAACTCAAACAGCACGAACGATTGGCATCGATTCACAATGCCAGAAAAAAAAAAAGAGACTACCTAGAGCGCCTAGGTCAGGAGCAATGCGTACAGATATTTGACTCTTTACTTAAGACACCATACAAGACAAACACCGTTGGCTGTTATCTCTGGGCGGGCGCAAATAACCAAAAAGGTTATGGCATAGTATGCTAATATATTATTCCCTTTATAATACTTATATTTATATTCTAACTTATAATAGACTCAGGCAACAAGCATTGAAGATAACAAGAAGTCGAACTTCCTTACGCATATCATTGCTTACGTAGCTAGTACTGGAAAATCGAATCAACACAAATGTCAGATTAGTCATATCTGTCATCAGCCTAGTTGCTTTAACCCTCAACACCTTATTGAGGAAACGTCAAGCGATAACAACAAACGCAAGAACTGTCAGGGTCAAATAAGCCCCAAAGGCTTCGAGGACCAGGTCTTCAACTTGTGTAAACACTCTCCAAGTTGCTTAATGCCCGTTCGCAAATATGATCCTCCCCACTAGTATTTTTTATTATGCTAAACCCCTGTGTCGCTGCTTAAAGGGCTATAGAGACGTACTGGGAAGATAAGCAAAAGTTAGAGTTCAAAACGCTTTTATGGAGGAGACTTAGTCAATGGTTAGTGTAGCACCTAGAACGTTAAGCTCTTTGCGTTCTAATAGAGTCATGTTCTTAGTTAAGCGGACGGGATCCCGAGCTTTCTACCACCCACCTATGGCCATATATGACAGGCGAACTTCAATCAGATTATGTATGTCGTTCGATTTTTGCTCAGTCACACATGCGATTCGATTAGCCAAAATCTTTTTTTTGTCATGACTA
Organism: Epichloe bromicola; assembly: GCA_023658445.1. Lineage (NCBI taxonomy): Eukaryota > Fungi > Ascomycota > Sordariomycetes > Hypocreales > Clavicipitaceae > Epichloe > Epichloe bromicola. The sequence goes on from CP098270.1 coordinate 2,096,084, forward strand.
ATTAGAACAGGAAATCCGCATCCCCGCTCGCATCTAGATAAAACCTGTTCGTGGAGACGCTATTACAAACATACTCCCATTTAGGTTTGACAAGAAGTGCATTTCTTATTAAGCAGCTTAGCATTCGTAACTGCAGTCATGGTTCGTTTGTTCGGTTGCTTTTGAGATGTGAAGCCAAATTTAGGCGCCATTCGGTCTTACGGATATAAGTATAATTACCTAGAGATTGCTCTGCAGATGTTGCCGAGCATTATAGGTAGGGATGGCGTTGGGGAGCACGTCGACTCCAGGCTCGGTGGCTGAGATTCCTTGAACTTCCTGAAACCACATGGTAAATGTACGCGACACTCCAGCCAACAAGAAGCCTCCTCCTAGCCAAACGCAAATAACTTGTAGCTAAGTAGCCCATTTTATGAGTACCTAGCAGTGTGCCTCCAAATCCACCTGCGGTGCCGGAGGGTGGTTTTCTTCTGGTCTGGCTGAACCTGAAACCCGCGGCACACTCTTCTTGCGAGACGTTGCCGTTAAGTATTATTAGAAGCAACAACACCAGCCAAGGCCGGCACAGATATGCCGCTCACTCAGTGAGAAGTCAAACCCTCAAAAACCAGGAGACACTGTTGTGCGCGCGCGACGTTCTTATTCAATACTTGACGATCAGACACAGGAGTTTGAAAACAAAATCGCGGCCCTCGAGGCCAAGGCGACGAACACAGGTCAGACCATCGATGCTAGACTCAGCGAAATGGCAAGCCAGTGCGTGATCGACCATGCCATGTCGTTCCGTCAGCCAACAGAAATATGAACGCGTCATGGTACGATGGTGACGTGTTGTAGGATGTCCAGAGTGGGTATGCAAGTAATATCCCATCCATCCCTACTCCGGCTTCACCCTTAGTTAATTAAAGCGGAATCTCCGCGTCCAGGGCAAGCATGGTCAATTTTCTACCAGATTTTGCGTCGTCGTTCCCGTTCAACAAGGACAGCACGCTCTTCCTTCCTCCATTTTCAGCATAATATCCGCATCTTACGTCCACCTTGTGGGTCGGTGGGACTTGTTCTATTGCCGCATGGCATCATGGTTATTGCTTGGCTGCTGCCTTTCCCGTCGCCTTGAGCACTGCTGCGTGACACCCACCTATTAATACATAGCCTGCCTTTCTGCCCCAGCTCGACTGCGCCAATGCATACAATACACCCCCTGAATTCTTTTACAGATCCACATGATGAGAGGGATTAAGCGGAATAGGTGCTAGAAAGGAATTAGGGAGACAGGGGCTAGGATTAGCAGGTACCTAGACCCCCTCACACCTTATATAGAAAATTATGTATCTTCTACGTCCGTAGTAGCGCTATATACCCTCCGTATTTTCCTTGTAGCCTCTAAAACAATACATAGGTAGGGAGGAGCGAAAAGGTGGGCCATGTAGATTTGTAAAATAATTCAGGGAGGAAGTGGTAGATGGATGCGCCTTGGTTGTGCCAAGTTCGATGTGTGTGATGATGTCCACCATCGCTTCGTGAAAGGCGAGGGCTTAGCCTTGGGTTGAGCAGGTCTGTGTTCTGCTGCCTGCACCGTTCCCATCCTGAGGAACTCGCTCCAGGCCTGCCGCGATCCTGATGCTTATTTCCTTCAACGGCGCCTTCTTTGACAATAGGCGTTCTTGTGGCTTTTGCTCTGGAATCTCCATCTCCATCTCCATCTAAGACTATCTCGATTGTCCTGTGATGTAACCCATGTTCTGTTCCGTGTGTTCCGCACTTAATCAGGCCGTCCGTCAGACCCTCGGATGCGAGCACCAAGTCTACGGTGGACTCATGGTCTCCTCCTCTCCACGTATTCGTTCCTCTTGGCAGCAGACTGCTGACAGAAAAGCCCGTCATTAGTTCAATAATCTCGCCCGCTTCTCCTTGTCTGGCCGGCAAGATCTCATCGCCACCCCGCAGTTGGAGTCCGTAATTCTTTTTCTACTCATCGCGGGACGGACAGAGCTTCCTGCGATTCTTGCGAAACGATTCGTGAGGTCCTCCACATGGCACGCATTTTGTGATCGCTTCAGCACATGTGCTGTGATGGTGACCCTTTACCGGCAAATCTCCCGCGTCGCTGAAACTTCCTGCATTGATAGGCTTTGTGGTCGGTGAATTCTTGGCAATTATAACATTGCCTGGGTCTCTCCTGTCGTTTAAACTCCCGGTCTGATCTGAATCCCGTCTTCGGCCTGCATGATTGATGCATCTCCTGTGCAGAGGAGCGATTCGGAGGTCGATGGCATTGAGTTGGTTGCCTTTCCAAGGCACATTTTGTTGTTCGTTTGCCGAGTTTCGTACGATGCCAACCTACGATGCCTGGGTGCTGCCAGGGAATGGTGACTCCCAGCTCTGGCGAGTGGCTGCCTCCAACTGCTCCCTCACATGCTTCAACTCTTCCTTCGTGTCTGCTACCTTCTTTTGTAAGTCGCGGATGAATTCGTGCAGCTGCTGCTCCTGCCATTGTTGCACGAACTCCCTTTGCTGATCCGTCGAGTCTTTTAACTCCTTCAGCTCCTCCAACTCCTCCAGCACCCTGAGGAGCATCGACTTGCCTGTTTCCCCGTAGTTGCGGTAGTTGCGGTAGTTGCGGCTGTTCTTCACCGGCGGTTGGTCCGGAGGTCTGGCTGTTGACGGGTCCTCGGAACGGCTGGACTGTTGATCAGATTTGGTCAGGCAACTTATTACCGGCCGAAAAAAGAAACCCCGTTTTTTAGGCTCCCCATTTATAGCTAGCTTACTTCCTGACTTGGTTGAATCTCACTCCGAGACACGTGCACGAGACATGCTAACGGTGCCGAAATTCAATAGCCATCTTGGGAATGAGCCAGCGATAGAAACGACAAGCCTAACGCCGCCGTTTTTGGCGAGAAAGCCTGTTCCCAGTCAATGTCACTTGAGCAAGACGTCACCGTAACATTGACAACCGCGAAAGCTCGGTTTCAAATTATTCTATGACAGGGAAATATAGTTATCGGTATGTTTGGCGAATGTTTCCGCGAGGACATTTCAAAACGATAAAGCGAGCGTGAGAGAGCCACACCGGCCATGTATCGATAACACATTGCAGAGCAATAGATAGAATGCATGAGAGCAGGATTAGGTGATGGCAATGGACTTCGGGACTAGAGACTGAGGATATGGTCTAGACTCGGCCCTGATGAGAACGCAAGCTCATTTCTATCACTCGCCAATGATAGCATGTTGAGAGCAAGAAGTTGGCGAATATCGTCTAAGCTCTCAACAATTATGTCTTCTTCAGGTAGGGTCTCTAGCCAAATGTTCCAAGATGGGAGGGTCCCGTGTTTGATCTTGTGTATCATCATTCGATTAGAAACTTGAGGTCCTCCTTGAAACTTCAACAATCGCGGCCCTAAAAAGTCAGCATCATCCGTAAATCAAGGCATCATTGGAACCCATATACGTTTTCAGTACGATGTCAACGCACAACCCGGGCAGACAATTTATTTTTCTTCTGTTTTTCATAATTTATTTCTTTGCCCGGATGCACTGCCGATAGCCCCTGGTCCTTGCCTATCTGTCGTGGTAACTGCCGCTCGACGAAGAAAATCAGCCGTCTTCGACTTTGATCTAGGCGCCTGCCGTTGAAGCGTCGTCTTTACAAAGATGAGCAATGAGCGCAGACACTCCCTCGAGAGAGTACACTCCCCGATAAACTGGGTGTCACGGCGGAGTACAGCTTGGCAATGGGGTTTTTAGTTGAGTCTTTTTTCATATAAATATGGGTGCTCCCTGGCCGAAATTGCCCATACATTTGATACAGGCATCTTAATCAAATCAAAATTCTCTAAATATTGCCCGAGAGATCTGTCAATTAAATCAAAATCTGGACCAGATTTGATTTGATTGATTTATGAGCAGCGCTAATACGCTGTACAGCCTCCAGTCATCAAGTCGAACGGATTACCTTGCAGTTTGCCTCGGGCAAAAATACACTGGTTCCAGATACCGAAAACTTGTGAAGTTGTTCCGTGATGCCGACATTCATTGCAATGTTGACAACGTTGATGCCTTGCAGACGCGCCCATTACGAGACTGGATAACATCCAAAGCCCTTTAGTATATTAGCAAAACATATGATTGTTTTTAAAGCGATAACCTACTGAATCGCTGCATCCCGGTAGTAAGTGTATCCTATTGGACATCGGCTTGAGGTTCTGGCTCTGGTGTTTAAAAGCATGGAGCACCAGACCAACATCTTTAAAGATGAATAACGATACTCTAGGCACATAAAAATACCACATTGTTGCACCTTCTGATACTCAGTGCCTTGCCACAGTAGTGACTCTAACCTACAACCCTACGTAGTCGCATACTGCGCGTGCAGGAAAAGAAAATCTACTCAACGAGGCCGGGGTAAATGTAGTTTTATTTGGTGAGAAAGCCCAGCATGGAGGGGATATAGTTCGTGAAGTAGTAGAGCTGCTGATAAGTCTTATCTTATTGAACCCGCCCCTAAATATCTAGATATGTAGTTGGCCAAACGAGATATTGAACAAGGGCTAATTTTGACTCTCAGCCTAAGGACTTCCGAATGTGAAGCCACATGTACTCTCATATTGCCGTATGAAAGCTTCCTGGTTCGAGCCAGACAAGCCCGCCAGCAAGCCCGCCCTCTGGGAGCCGCAAAGATTTTTGGTTCCCGAGGTAATGCCTACAACATATCCATTTAACACATTTGGCCCACCCGAATCACCGTCGCAGTTGATACCTTCTGCCGAGTTTGGTTTACTACTCTTGACGCAGATCCCGCCGACAAAGTTCTTCCAATCCTCGCACTCCCGATCATTCATGTCGCTGTACTTGTTGACCGCCGATGGAAGTTCATCCGGGTACGTAATTCCCATATCATAGCTTGAAGTACGGCCCCAGCCATACATGGTAAAATCTCGAGTACCGCCCCTCGTCTGGGAGACTTTCCAGGGACTGATGCCTGTGATGCCTATTGCTGACGCCAACTCGACCACCGCAAAGTCGTATGCAGAGGGATCCTGATCATCAGAAGATCCCTGGTACTGGGAAGGTATATTAATTTTGGAGGCTCCAACCCAATCGTTTGTCGGAGTGATCTTGTTTCGTTCCACCTTGTTCTTGTAGACTCTCAAATTACGTTCACTCTTGCCCTTTACCACATGAGCGGCGGTGATGACACATTTGCCGTTCCCGATAACAACGCCGGAACCGATGAGATCAATACGCCCGCTCAAATCACTCCTTTCTTCCAGGCGCACAACCCCGACAGCGCTCGGGTCGGTCGTAGTGGCTCCTCTGTAGATGGCTGTGGACTTAGCTGCGAAGCCCAGCAAGATCGACTGCCAGAGAAAGGATCGCATGTTGAATGTACTGCAGTTTTTTTTTTTTTTTTTTGTAAAAGTAAGTTAAATGAATTGTTCCAAATCTTTGAGTGAACAGGTTGATTAAGAGTTGATGTTGTGTTGAGGAATGGTTTCGGGTTGACATCAGGAATGCGAGCTATATTTATAGTCACAGAACCGTGTGGTCAAGTTGACCGGAACTCACACTCATACTTGTTTCTTGGAGTATGCACGGAATTGATGGCGGTCAATCTCTTGTCGGTCGCTTGACATTTAGCGTTGCTATTCGGAGCTGTGTTTTCTTGCTCTCTGGCGCTATACCCATCGCGTGATAGGGCCATATCCCACTGTTAAGGTAGGGGTCGGTGTAGATAATGAAAATAGTTCTATTTTGGTTAATTAGAGGTGCAGATAGTACCTAACTTTTATACCTAAAAGGTATATAGTATACTATAGTAATAACTAGTCTATAGAGGTACTTCTAATATATTATCTCTACTATTATCTTATTAAGGGTTTTAACCTAGTTATTATATAGGCTATATTTATATATCTAATACCTTAAGAAGGTTTTCTTAACACACCCCCCCTAGCTAAGATATTTATTAAAGCTAGAGATTAAAGGCATAAAAAGAGATTATAAATAATTCCTAGTATTATAATTAAATAGGAATCTTTTATAAGCTAATTCTATAGTAAAAGTCCTTATATATCTAACCTAATAGAGGCTTTATAAAGCTATTTATAAGTATCTTAAAGGTCTTTATCTAATTAACCTTAGTATTACTTATTATATATTATTTTTAAATCTATATTTAATTTATATTAAGGTACTTAAGGCTAGTCTAAAGCCTTCTTTCTATATATTTAGTAATTTAGATTATTTACTTATTATTATACTAGATAATTAAGAGTAATAGTATATAGACTTTAATATTATAAAGTAGTCTCCTTAGAGATATATACTTTTTTATACTATAATTTAAGGTAAAGAGCTTTATTTCTATACTTAAAGTTATTATATAATATTACTTACCTAACTTCTAATTAATTATAATACTATATATAATAAAGATATAACTTTATATTAATTTCTAAATATTAGGGTTATTACTAAGGGAAGTATTAGTACTAGAAAATAGTATATTAAAACTATTTACTTTAGAGTAATAAATATATAGCTTCTTTATATTCTAAGTATATAAAATTACTCCTTTAGCTAGCTTAATATACTTTACTAATAGATTTATTATAAAAGAGATAAGCTTTAATACTATAAAGGCTATATTAGGTTTTCTAATAATATATAAATACACTAAAGAGCTAATAACTACTTTATAATAATTAATCTCTTTATTAGTAGCTTTACTAGTATTAGTAAGGATTATAGCTATAGAAAAAGAAGTAAAGAATAAGCTTTTCAAATTACTATTAATAATATTAGGAATAAATTTCTAAGTAATCTTTTAAATATATAATTCCTATAATAACTATATCTCTTTAGTATTATAGCTTCTAATAATTTTAATACCTAGGAATTACTTTAGGTTACCTTAGTCCTTAATATCTAGATTATTTATTAGTTATTTATAAAGCTCTTTAAATTCTACTTTAAATCTATTAGGGTATATTACTATAATATTATTTATATAGAAAAATAGAATAAATCTACCTTTTATAAAGATATATAAGTCTTCCTTTCCTTATATAAAGTCTAGCTTTAATAGAAATTATATAAGATATAAGAACTATTATTAAGAAGCTTCCCTTAGCCTATATAATACTTTTATTATCTTCTAGAGATAACCTTTTATATTTATACTCTTTAAGGGCTTATAGTAAATAGGTTCTTTAAGCTTTATGTCAGGAGCGTAAGGGACAGAGACAGGATCATCACATAATAGAGCACTGGCAGGACCTTAGACCCACTAGGTTAGGGAGGGGACAGCTAGCAGCTAGATAGTTATGTAAGCGTAGGGCAAGGTATTTAGCAAGGACTGCCTATATTCTTATAGAAGGTTAGAGCTTAAAACCTTTACACACCTGCCCCTAGGTAGCACCTTTCTAGCTATAACTATAAATCTAAGCTATTACTCTATTCTATTATCTTTTAACCCTTAAGTTATAATAAATTAAGCTCTTAATCCCTTTAGGGTAATAGACTATTAGCTAGATTATAATATTAGCACACTAGAGAATATCTACATAAAACACACCTATACCCCCTAGTAGTAATACTATAGATAAGCAGGGTAGTAGTAGTATAGTAGATACTTAAATAATAGATACTAATAATTAAGTACATTAAATACTACCTAAGACTAATCTAGATAATAATACTAGAATTAAGAATAATAGCGTTAAGGAGGTAGTGTAATAGTATTATAATATTACATAAGCTAAGCTATAATATATATAGAAAATATAGGAAATTCTATAAATAGAAGTAAAAATTAGGGAGCTTTAGGTAAACCTACTATTAATTAGAACCTAGTAGGGACCTATAAATCCACCTCCTTAGGTTAGACTAACTACTCCTATACCTACTCTACTAATAGGCACTAAGTAAGTAGCGAATATATACTAACATAGTATTATTAAGATATAGCTATAGATACTATTATATAAGGGGAATACTTATAAAAACCTCTAGAATTTCCTAGTAGACTTAAATATATTATTTAAATTAGACTAATATACCTTTTATAATAATATAATAAAGGTAGCCTACGCTAGTAGATACCTTACTAATAACGTAAAGTAATAATAAATACGCTATATAGCTATAGATAGTTATATAGAATACAAGGACAATAATTAGGTAAGCTTTATTATATAGCTAAAGACTAGAATAATAGATAAGGACGCTAGATACTTAGAAGTAACTAGGTTACTACTAAATCTTTAGTAGGGCAATAGCTAATTATTTTAAGCCTTTATTAGGAATTAGACTAAGGTTAAATCTGACCTACCTAAACCAATCCTAATATAACTAAGAATCTATATATTTATTAATAGCCTTAATAACACTATAAGGAAGCAGATACTTAGCTAGGAGTTTCTAACCACTTAGAGCTAGTTATAGGGCTAAGGTAAGAAAGCGGAGGTAGTAATAAAACTAACACAGAGTTATAAGAAGAGTTAAGATAATAAGAAGAAGCGATAGTAATTAACTTTACCTATAGATAACTTATAGTAATAGAACAAAGGGTAAGTAGGAAGATTACCTATTATATATTATAAATGCAGGAAGCCTAGATATATCTTAATAGCTTGCTATTTATTAGACTGCTCTATTTATAAGAGTAATAAACACACTATAGAGAAGTATAATAATAGTAGCAATAAAGTATCTAATCCTAATAAGATACCGCTTTTATCCACACAAACCTAGGATAGGGGGCTTATTATAGATAAATTAGTGGACCTAAGAGTTAGAGTCCATATATCTCTGCGACAAGATCACCAGTGGGTAGCGGTGAAGGCACTAATGGATTTAGGCGTATAATCCTTAACTATATACCTAAAGTTATTATCTAAGGAGGATTAGAAAAGAGTTAAAAAAACAGATTAAAACCTTAAAAGTATAAGTAGGGATATAATTCTATATTAGGGAATTCTAAGGAGATTAGTATTAATAAAGAATAGCATAGGGTTTATAAAGGTCTACTAAGTTAGCTACTTTATTACTAATACTAGAGAAGGGCTACTACTAGGCATAGACTAGATTAGAGAATATAAACCTATAGTAATATATTAGAAAGAGAAGTTTTAGAGATACCTAGTAATAAGGGAGCGCCTCTTATATGCTTAGGGTAAGCGGAGAGTGTATAGAGTATTAAAATAGTTAGTAGTTACTCTAGTGCTAGGTTTAGTAAAAGTTATCTTAAATAGCCTAAAGAATAGGAAGGGAAAAGAACTAGAAGAGGACCTACTAGCGGACTTACTAAAGCTAATTTAGGAAATAAGTAGTAAGGAAGTAGTAATAGTCTTAGAGCATACCTATAAGTTATATAAGTAATACATTATAGCTAACCTAAGATCCTTAGATAGTCTAAGCAATAAGTAACCTATAACTAGGTAAGGGCTAAGTAATAATATAGATAAACTAGAGCTTCTAAAGGAATACTTAGAATTTAAAGATATGTTTAATAAGGATTTAGTAGGAACGCTTCCTAAACTAGGAGGCTATACTTATATAATTAAATTAGAAGAAGGGAAAACACCTCCTTAGGGACTAATATATAACTTAGCTAAGAAAGAGCTAGAGGTGCTTAGGGAGTATCTTATAGACACATAGCAAAAGGGATAGATTAGAAGATTAGTCAGCCTAGCTAGGGCCCTAATTTTATTTATTCTAAAGAAAGGAGGGAAATTAAGGCTTTACGTGGATTACAGAGGCCTAAATAAGATTACTATTAAGAATAAGTCCCCCTTGCTACTAATCGCCGAAATCCTTAATTACTTAAAGGGCGTGATTATCTAGATAAAACTTAACTTAATAGATACATACCACTAGCTATGTATTCGCTTAGGCAATAAGTAGAAGACAGCGTTCTATTGTAGATACGGGCACTTTAAGTATCTTATAATGCTATTTAGATTAGTTAACGCGCCAGTGACTTTCTAGGAGTATATTAATAAGGTCCTTAAGGACATTATAGATAACATCTACATTATCTACCTAGATAACATCCTAATATATAGTAGCGATATAGCTGCTCACGCGGGCTATATTAAATAAGTCCTAAGCAGACTCCGCAATATAAAGCTTTTTATTAACCTAAAGAAGTGTTAATTTTTGGTTATAGAGGTCAAATTCTTAGGATTTATTATATCTAAGAAAGGTATTATAATAGAACCATTAAGGGTAGAAGCAATTACGACATAGCTAATACCTCGCAATGTCCTAGATATCTAATTGTTCCTCAGGTTTACTGGATTTTATTAACGTTTTATTAAGTGGTATAGTAAAGTGGTTATTCTATTAATAAACTAACTTAAGGGGGGATAACTAGTAACCTTTAAGCTAGAACCCTATAAGCTAGCTATATTTAGAGAACTCTAGAGGTTATTCTAGGAAGCACTAATTTTAGTGCACTTTAACCTACTTACTCTATTAAAAGTGGAGATAGATACATTAGGTTTTACTATTAGAGTAATACTTATAATATTAGTGCTAGGTTACTAGCACCTAGTTACGTATATATTAAGGAAGTTAACTAATACTAAGTTACGCTACCCTACACTAGATGCTAAATTATTAGTAATCTAAGAGGCTTTTAGGGTATAGAGGCATTACCTAGCGTACTTAACTTACCTAATTATAGTAGTAATAGATTACTTAAACTATAAGTACCTAGCTATAAAGCTATAGCTAACTAGTAGGTAGGTAATAGCGCTTAATAAGCTATGCCTATTTAACTTTAGGATTAAATATAGGGCTAGTAAGTTAAACCCTGCTAATATATTATTAAGAAGGGCAGATTATATAAGTAAGGATAGGAAAGCGGAGGCAGTGACCTTATAGCTACTAAACTTCTTATCTAAGTTTATAGATGCTAATTAATAGGAACTCTATAGTAGTAATAGGAACACTATAAGCTCTATTATATTGCTATTTAATATAGTAGATAGTTAGTTATAAAGACCCTATGATAGTAATAGGAATATCTAGGGTTTTAAGAAAACGTAACTTAGCTATATTTTTAAGGAAGCTATAAGACTAGATATTATTAAAAGGGGTGTTCTAGCTAGCATAGTTACTAGTAAGCGGCGAGGGCGCCCCTTAGAAACGCCGCTTAACTATAGTGTACCTATAAGACTAGAAGTAACTTATAAGCTAGCTACTTATAGAGATATTATAGCAAGGATCTAAGCTATGCGGAGAACCTCTTCTAAGTTTAACTCTAACACTTAGGATAATAGCTTAGAATTAGATATTCTAATTTAAGTATTATTATTAGGTACGCAGTAAAATAATAAGTTTGCTATATATCGGAGAAAGCTACTTAAGAGCGGTAACTTAGAAGCGTTGTAGATATAGTTAATTAGACCCTCTAAGCTATTAATATTTAAGAGTTAAGTTTATATTCCCTAAGGGATAAGAAAAGAGATTTTGCTACTAACACATAATAACCCCGCTACTAGGCATTAGGGAGTTAGTAGGACGCTTTATTAAATTATAAGTTAGTACTACTAGCTATTAATAAAGAAAGATATAAAGGTACACGTTAGTACCTATATAAACTATTAAGTTTTAAAGCTAAGGCACTATAAGCTATATAGTAAGTTAGCTACTCTACCAGAGCTAGATTACCCCTTTTAAGAACTATTAATAGATTTTATTACTAGATTATTACTGGTTAAAGACGCTAACTAGACCTATAATATAATCTTAGTAATTATAGACTATTTTACAAAGTATAGTATCTATATCCCTATTTTAATATAACTAATAAGCAATAGGTTAGCTACTATATTCCTAGAATATATCTTTAGAGATTATAGAGCCCTAGAAGGTATTATAATAGACTAAGGTTCCATATTTATAAGCGGATTCTAGATAACCTTTTACTATCTTATTATAACTAAGTGGCTACTAAGCATTGCTTTTTACCCGTAAATAGATAGGCAGATAGAATAATTAAACTAGGTCCTAGAACATTATTTAAGGGCTTTCTCCTACGCTAAATAAACTAACTAGGCTAATAACCTATTAATAGCATAATTTATATATAACACTAGTAACCACGCAACTTATAGCTACACACTAGCAGAGGCATTATAAGGGTATAACCCTAGGGGCCTATAGTAAGTGGTACCTAATATTCCACTTATAAATAATTAGGCTAAGAGTAGAGTATTATTACTAAGAGAGAAACACGCAGCGATTAAATAGCTTCTAATTAACTTATAAGCTTAGTATAAGAAATACTATAACTAAAAAAGGACCCTAAAGAGGTTTAAAGTTAGTAATTATATTCTACTATCCATAAAGAATATTAACCTAAGATAGCTAAGCAGGAAGTTAACCGCGAAGTACCTAGGCCCTTATAAGATTATAAGGGTAGTTAGGAGTTATAGGCTAGCTTACTAGCTAGAATTACCTACTAGAACGCGGTTATATAATGTGTTTAATATTATAAGCCTTAAACCCTTTAAAGGGGACCTAAGTAATATAGTAGATACTTCTTTACTATAAGATAATATTAAGGATAATAAGTAAGAGTTTAAGGTAGAAAGAATTATCTTATATTATTATAATAGTAGGCATCGCAAGTACCTAGTTAAATAGAAGGGCTATAATAGCTTAGAGAATTTATAGGTATTAAAGAGGGATTTTATTATAAGGGATATTATCTATAACTATAAGCGGTAACTAGGTAGCTAGGTTATAGTGGCAAAACCGCCCTTAGTAAATAACGTAAGGCGACACCCTATAAATATAGTAAATAACGTAGGGTAATATTCTAAAAAGATATAATTATATTACTCTTATAATTATAGTGTAACTACCTAGTAATAATTACTTAAAAAGCATTTCTTTATCCCTACCCTTACCCCTATTTTCCCTAGAGACTATAGTAATAATAGGCATAGGAGCCTTTAGAGGCGCAGGGGCCTTATTATTAGAAGAGTTACCTTCCCTATATATAAAGACACAGAGCTCTCTAGGTAACTTAGAAGGACTAATATAAGTAGGAAGCCTAGAGGTATAAGGAGTAAACTACTAGTAAGTTAGTAAAGAAGTGCCTATAGATATTTAAGAGACCTACTATAGGGATATTCTTATATATATAGTAAAGATAGTTTATAATATTAATTTAGACCTTAAGGTTAGCAGTATTAGCTAGCTACACTATAGTAGCGCGCTTATTATACTTAGCTTCCTAGGCTACTTTAGCAGCTACCTAAGCATAATAAACGCGCCTACGCTTATTAGTGTTTTTAGTCTTTAGGAGGGTATTATATAGTTTCTACTTAGTGTAAATAAGAGACTATTAGTGTATTAGTAGTAATTAAGTTAAGAGAACTAGAGATACACTTACTTTATTAAGGTAGTAGTAATCTCCCTTAGGCATAGCTTTAATAATATTAAACAGCTTTTTATAAAGCTATATAATTTAAGCAGGGCACTAGCAGTAGGTTAGTGTCTTAAGACTAGAGATTTAGAATAGGTAGTTATACTCTAATACATATCTTATTATTTTAGGCGTAATAGGCGTATTTAGCTAAGTTCGCTACTATAGGTTAGTAACTATAAGAAGCAAAGAAGTAGCAAGATTATACTATAAGAGTTATTATACTCTATAGGAAAAGGTTTATTCTCCTTAAGATATTAAGGAATAGTATAGGTGCTATTCTTAGGTTATATATTCTATATAGTAACCCACTAACCGCACTATATACACAGAATTTTAGTGTTACTAGCTATAAGTTAGTAGCAATAACCTAGTAAGGAAGTAGTAAACTTATATAGAAATTTTAGATACTATCCTCTTTTAAGGTAACTTCTCTAGTAACTTCCCTAAGGGTTTATCCTATAGAGATAAACCTAGTGGTAGAGCAGGAGTTAATAGATAGATTTTAGATATTATAAGCTAGCTATAGGTTAGTAGTAAGGAAGTAGTAAAGGGAAGATAAGTAAAGATAAAGAAACTTATAATAGTTAGATAGCATATAAGGGAAAGGAAGCGTGTATATAAGGGGGGAAGACCTAGTCCCTTTTATATTAACCACAGACCCCCTAAGTGATCTACGCACTGCGTATAGCCAACGCGGGGATCACAATATTCACTGTTATTATTGCCATCCGCGAATATACTAGTAGCTACGAACACATAGCAACCGCACCACTATATTGCTAAGACCCGCAAATAAGTTTATTTATATATATAGTGTCTAATACCCTGTCTATTTAACCTAATTATAAAATTTAATATAGGGTATCTACTCTCTTAGAACTATTAGCACAAGGCAAAGAGCATCTACTTCGCTATATTAGAGCAGCGGATAGGTTGCTATTTAGTATTAATAAACAGGGGGATAATAATATTCGTACCCTAGCATTATTAGTGTTATTATTTTTAACAATACATTGCGCTATAATACATTATACCTAACCTAAACCCTCCATTAACTATAGCCTCTAGGACTACGTAGCGTAAATACCCTAAGTAAGTAGCTTATTATATAATTAAGGATAATTATATAAAGAGGGGGTATTATATTAGGAGCGTAAGGGATAGAGATAGGATTATTATATAATAGAGCACTAGTAGGACCTTAGACCCACTAGGTTAGGGAGGGGATAGCTAGTAGCTAGATAGTTATATAAGCGTAGGGTAAGGTATTTAGTGAGGACTACCTATATTCTTATAGAAGGTTAGAGCTTAAAACCTTTACACACCCGCCCCTAGGTAGCACCTTTCTAGCTGCGACTATGAATCTAAGCCATCACTCTGTTCTATTATCTTTCGACCCTTAAGTCGTGACACTTTATATATAGAAAGGTATTTTAAATATTATATTATTAGGTATTAAGGTTATTAGTATAGTAAACTATAAGTAGTATATATAAAGATTATAAAGTAAGTATAAGAGTATAGTTATTAAGGTTATTCTTTAGTTATTAGTTATCTTAAATAACTATTCTAGCTTTAAACTCTATAACTACTCCTTTCTTATTAGTCTTATATTTAAAAACCTAGCTAAGGTCTATAATTTCCTTTTACTTCTTTAGATTAAATAATTTATCTAGTATATTCTCCTAGTAGTTTAAGGATAAAAGCTTTAAAAGCTTCTTTATAATTACTTCTTTCTAGTAGTTATAATAGGCTAAAGCTATAGCTTAATAATAATAAGTAAGTTCTAGTAGTATATCTTTAATTTATAAACTATATTAAATACCTTATAATACTATAGAAAAAGTAAAAGTAAACTATACTTACCTAGCTTTATATATTTCCTTTCTTTAGTATTTTCTAGTAATAATATTATCTAGATTAATACTATTATCCTAGGGATAATAATTCTCTACTACCTTACTACCTTTACTAGTAATTTTATTAGTCTCTATAGTAGTCTTTATATATTTAATTATTATATTATATATAAATTTATTAATCTTATAAAATAGTATATTATTACCTTATACTTAAATCTCTATATTCTCTATAGTAACTAGTGCCTTATAAGAAGAGTTAGAAGGGGTTAAAAGTGCACTAGAAAGGTTATCCTTTTCCCTTATTATATAAGAAGGTATTTTTACTTTAAACTATTTATTTTCTTCTTTTATATTTAAAGGTAAAGAGGTATAATTCTTATAATTCTTATTTTCTAATTTTATTCTAATAAGGTCTTAACTAATTTCCTTATTAATATTATTAGCTTTAAGCTCTTTAAGTAATATAATTATTAATATCTTTTTCTTTTAAGCTAATTCTAGCTTTTCTTCTAGTTTAAAGAAGGAGTTTTTATTAAATTAAATATATACTAATATAATAACCTTATAATTATAAAGTAAAGGCACCTATATAATATACTAGGACTTACCTCTATAACTAATAAGGTATCTAATATAAGCTTTTTACTTTAACTATATTATTATATTATATAATTTAATATACTCTAAAGCCTTTATTATTATAGGAAATACTTTATATTTATAGGCTTATAGATATATAATTAAAGGTTTCTAGACCTCTACTATATTTAAGTATATAAGGACTATTTTCCTAGCCTAATTTTACTAAAGTTTATATAGTGTAGTTTACTTCCTATAATATTTAAAAGGTATATAATTTAATAAGTAAACTATAGTATTAAAAACCTTATTATTAAGATTAAATAAAAGGTTAGCCTTAAGACTTAATAGATAAGCTTTTTACTTAACTACCCCCCTAGATCTCTTTACCTTTCTATTCTAACTAGGTATTAAGGAAGCTAAATTATAAACTATAATACTAGTAAAGGCTATCTTATCCCTTATATTCTCTATAAAGAGGGCTTTCTTAATATTACTATATAAAAAGTATAGTTAAACTCTAAATTAAGTGCTTAGGAATACTATTATTATATAAAAGCTATTATAAATCCTATTCTTTATCTTAAAGAAATAGAAAAACTATATTAAGGTTATAAGGTAGGTAAAAACACACTAGTACTTATTATAATTTTAATAAGAAGAGTTATAGTAATCTAAATTAACTAAAAGACTATAACCTAGTCCTTAAGTAAGTCCTTTAGGTATAACCTATAATCTCTATTACTTAGCTTTACTTATAGTATATATCTTATACTATATAAGCTTTAGACTTATTAATTTAATACCTAAAGCTATATTTATAAGCTTTATAAATACCTTAATACTATATAACTATATTATTAATACTAAAGGTTTATATCTCCCTTTATAAGTAGTCTTAGTGCTTTACTAAATATAGTATAAGCTTCCTTTAGATTCTCTAATAGTCTTAATAATATATAAAGCTTATTAATATTATAGACTTTAGCTATAGGTATTATTCCTTAATATAGGAGTAACTTCTTCTAATTTTAGAAAATACTTACCTTTATAAGAATTATTACTAATACTAGATTAATATAGAACTCTAGAATAAATAATATAGTCTTTAATACTAATATTCTTATATTCTATAATATAAGGTCTATAATAGAGATATATATAAGGGCTTATCTTAAAGCTATATATATTATACCTCTAGCTTTAACCTTTATTATAATATTTCTATTAAATTTAGATTAATTAAACTAGCGAATATTATTAAATATATAAATATTAGCTCTATAGGTTAGCTAATAACTTATATATATAGGTTATAGCTAATAAAAAGGTAAATAATCCTATAGTGTCTATCTTAGGGTTTATATTTATAAGAATAGTTTATAAGTTTAAAAGGTAGAAGAAGTATATTTAACTATATACTATAAGCTTATAAGAAATTATATTAATTTTATAAATTTTATAAATTAATACTATACTAAAGGCTATAGAGAAGGACCTTCTTATATTATTACTAAAGGTATTATAGGACTTTAGGGATTTATTTCTTAAGGGTAAGGCAAATACCTTACTACTACACTAGAGTAAGTTAGATTACTATATTTAGCTAAAATAGGATGTAGATAGAAGTAAGCTAGAGCTTCTATAAGTGCCTCTTTATAAAATACCTTAGAAATATTTACTAGAAATCTAAAAGTAAGTAACTAACTTAATAAATAAAGGCTAGATTTAGGTAAGCTTTTCTTTAGTAGTAGTACTAGTATTACTAGTAAAAAAGCTAGGGGGTAGTTAGAGGTTTTATATAGACTACTATACCCTTAATAAGATTATAGAGTAGGACTAGTACTCCTTACCTTTAGTAAAGGAAATACTTTATTTCTAAGCTAGGGTAAGGTAGTTTATAAAGCTAGATATATAATTAGTATTCTATTAAATATAGATTACTAAGGGTAAGGAGCACTAGACTGCCTTTTATATAAGGTTTAGATTATTTAAGTAATTAGTTTACTTATTTAGGTTAGTAAGCGCTCCTATAACCTTTTAGAGGTATATTAATAAAGTATTAGGGGGAATACTAGGTAACTATATTATAGCTTATCTTAATAATATCTTAGTTTATTTAGGAGGGTTATATAAGGATTATATATAAAAAGTCTATAGGGTATTATCTTAGCTATAATAAGTAGGCTTAAACCTAGATATAAAAAAGTATGTTTTTACTACTAAGGAAGTTAAATACCTTAGGTTTATTATCTAAGTAAGGAAGGCTATTTACCTTAATAAAGAGAAAATTACTACTATTTAGGATTAGAAGGCCTTAATATAGGTTTAGGGAGTTTATAAATTCCTTAGTTTTACTAACTTCTATTATAATTTTATACTATAGTTCTTAGAGATAATAGGGCCCCTTATTAATTTAATAAAGAAAGGCACCCTATTCTAGTGGATAGATAAGTATAATAAGGTATTTAAAATACTAAAGCTTACCTTTATATTATATTTAATCTTAGCTTAATAAGACCTTAATAAGAATATATTAGTTAAGGTAGATTATTTAGGGATAGCATTAGGGGGATATCTCTCCTAGTTTAATAATAAAGAGATCTTACATTTAGTAGCTTACTATTCTATAAGGTTATAGCTAGCTTAATAGAACTACACTATATATAATAAGGAGCTACTAGTAATTATCTCTTACCTTAAGGTATAGTTAGCTAAATTATATAGTATTAGTAAGCTATTTATAATATTAAATAATTATAAGAATTTAAAATACTTTACTATACTAAGGGAGATATTAGAGTAGTAGGTAAGATAAGTAAAGACTTTAGCTCTCTTTAACTTTTACCTTTATTATAAGCTAGGGATATAAGTAAAATAACCTAATATACTATCTAGATACTATTAGGAGGTCTTATAATAGGAATATATAAAGGCTATAATAGTATACTTAGCTATAAGCCTAGCCTAGTTCTATTTTAAATAATATTAACTATATATAAATATAAGACTTATAGCTACGCTAAAGATAGGCACTTTAGACACTAATATATCCTTATTCCTATAACTTCTTACTAGAAGGTTATTATTTATAAATAAGTATCTCTAGTCCTTATAGGACTAGTCTATAATATATAATAATACTTATAGGTTATAACTTAAGTTAGTTATAGCTAGGGCTAGGAAGTTTCCTAGTAATATAAACATAAGAGAATAGATTATAAATTACTAGATTAGTGTAAAAGGGGCGTTATAATTTTATAGCTAGACTTAGGTCCCTAAGTAGGAACTATTAACTATAATATTAATTTAGTAGGTTTATAACTTACTCTTACTAGATTACCTAGGGTAGAATATAATATTTAAGGCATTATAAAGGGACTTCTATTAGAATAGTATATTATAGAATATTATATACTTTATATAGAATTATTACTACTATAGAGAATAGAAAAGCTAGTAGCTATATTAAGGCTTACTAAAGCTAATTCTACTTCCTAATAAATACTAGTTATAAATATCTATTAATTTTATAATAAAACTCCTAGCTTAAGAGCTAACTAACCCCTAGTTTCTAATAGTAATTATAGATTAGCTATCTAAATATATTTAGCTTAAGGTAATAATATTAATAGAGGTAGAAGTATATATAAAATATTTTAAGTATTACTAGTAGTAGTTTTATAGTTTTCTATTATAAATTATTATAGATTATAGTTTAGATTAGCTTAGTACCTTTTAGATAAAGCTTTATAATAAGGTTAGAATATAGTAGTTACTCTTTATATTATATTACCTATAGATAGATAAAGGTATAGAGAGGGTAAACTAGGAAGTATAGGTAGTACTATAGGTAATGCTTTTCTTTTTATAGTTTAAATAGCTAGATTATCTACTAGCTTACTAGCTTACCTTTAATAATAAGGATTTATAAGTAATAGAAGTTAGTATAAATATAGCCCTTTATAGTTTTAATATACCTATAATTTAGGAACTATTAGTCTTAGGAATATTAGTAACCTTAGTAAAGGGATAGGCTTAGGCTTTTTTATAATACTTAAGGAATAGTATAGAGTTAATATAGGTAGTAATAGCTTTTATATAATAGTAGTAGTAGGAGGATATAAATAGTAGTTATAAGCGAGTAAAGTATTTCTAGATTAGGGACTATATATAGTTAAACCTTTATAATATTAAGATAAACTATCCTTATAAAAAGTAAGATTAGGTTATAGCTAAATATAAGGTAATTAAAGTCCCTATACTATTAACTATTAAATTAGATATTCTAAGGGGACTATATCCTATCTTTTATATAAATCTAATGTAATAGGTAGTAGATAACCTATTACTAAGTTAAAAGCTAGCTAATAAATAGCTACTACTAGATCTAGTAATAATAAATACTAATAAAGGCCTCTTAGAGTAGTAAGTAAAGAATATTCTTACTACTAAAAATACACTAGGTAAAGGATCTAATTAAAACGTTTTAGTTAAATAAAAGGGATATATATAGCTAACTTAGAAGCTATTAGAAAACTTATATAATATAGAGGCACTTAACTAATTTAAATTATAATAAGGTAATATATAGATAAATAGTAAACTAAAAAAGGTATAATTTAATTTAGCTACGGATAATTATAGTACCTATACTTCTCTAGTGCGTGCGTAGTCTAGCGCTATTTATTTACTATAATAAAAATTTAATTAAGAAAGGGAGGAGCTACTATATTATTATTAATACTTATAATACTTCTAGGTAATAGTATAAGTTAACTCTATAATAGATATAGCTAGGGCGCTAATATTATTATTACTTTACTACTAGGTAGTAAGTAATATATTAAGGGTAGTTTATATATTACTAATACTATAAAAAGATTTAGTAGTAAGGGGGTTATAGCTAGGTTAGAAAGGAGTGCCTTACGCTAAAATAAGCTACTATACTTTAGATATACCCTAGGTATAGGCTATACTAGTAGAGAATAACTTTATAAGCTTAGCCTTAGTAGGATTAATCTAGGCTACTATAAGTATACTATTAAAGTATTTTTAATAATAAATAAAGGTAAGCTTTAGAATAGTATAATAGCCCTTTATAGTTATAGTTTACTTCTAGGCTAGTGTCTTAATAGCCTTACTAGTAGCTATAAGGTTCTTTAAATATTTATATACTTAGTAAAGTTTTAGGTTAGTACTATATAAGTGTAATTTCTAGATATAAGTATAATAAGTAGTATAATAAGGGATATAGGTATAATATATACCTAAGGCGTAATTATAGTAACCCTTTATATAAAGGTTATTAATATAAGGTATATATAGTAAGTTATACTCTTTACCCTTAGAGAGGGTATTATTATTAAAGTCTTCTTCTAAAATATACTTACTAATATAAGTAGGCTTAGCTAAGGTAAAGAATAAGGTAAGTAAGGGCTAAGATTTAGTAAAAGCATTAGATATATAGCTATTACTATCTAGGCTCTAGCTATAGAAGGTTAGCACTAGGCTCTAGGCTAGCTTAGGGAAGTTCTAGGATATATTAGAGGTAGTATATATATAGAAAAAAGGTTAATTAGAGGCTAGGGCTTAAGGAAAGGAGATAATAAAGATAAGGAAAGGGAATATTATAATAATAGTAAGGATAAAAGGCATTAGGAATATAGGGGGGGATAGGAGTATTTATATTCCTAGGGAGATAGAATATATCTTTAGTTAGTAAGTAGTATATTTACTTTAATAGAGGCTAGTAGTATATATATAGGGGTAGTATATTATATAATTATCTAAGGGGTAGCTAGTAACTAGGGGACTACTAGAGGTAAAGTTATAATTTAGTAAGTAAGGAGGGGAATATAAAATAAGGGTAAAGGTAAGAAGTTAAATAAGGCATAGGGATAGCTAGTAGTAGGTGTAAAAAATATATAAGCTAGTATTTTTAGTAGTAGGGCTAGTATAAAGTAAATCTATAAGTAAGGTAAACCTATGCTAAAAACTTTTATAGCCTATATAGGAGATTTACTATAGGGGAGGCTACCTTACCTATAGCGTAATAGGCCTATATATACTATAGGCTAGACTTATAAGATAAGGTGCTATATTTATTAATTACTTATATTTATATAGTAAAAGGGAAAGAGAGGGGTTAGTAGGAGAAGGGGAATTACATTAGTTATAGGACTAGGTGTTTAGAAGGGGGAAAGAAAGGGGTAAGTAAGGGGGTATATTATAGACTTAAGCTATAAGCTTAGGTTAATTATAGCTCTAGAAAGCATATAGTATAGCTCTAGAGAGTATATAGATATTATATAGTTAGGTTAGGGCTTAGATATAGACTGCGTATAGGCTATATATAAGCTAGACTTATATATATACTTATTCTATTACTAAGAGAGGAAACTCCTTAGGTTACTACTACTAGTAATAGTAAGTATTCTATATATCTAGTAATTAAGTTAGAAAGGCCTAATGTCACGACTTAAGGGTCAAAAGATAATAGAACAGAGTGATAGCTTAGATTCACAGTTATAGCTAGAAAGGTACTACCTAGGGGCGGGTACGTAAAGGTTTTAAGCTCTAACCTTCTATAAGAATATAAGCAGTCCTTACTAAATACTTTGCCCTTTGCTTATATAACTATCTAGCTACTAGCTAACCCCTCCCTAACCTAGTGGGTCTAAGGTCCTACTAATACTCTATTATATAATAATCCTATCTCTATCCCTTACACTCCTAATATAATACCCTCTCTTTATATAATTATCCTTAATTATATAATAAGCTACTTACTTAGGGCGTTTACACTATGTAGTCCTAGGGGCTATAGTTAATAGAGGGTTTAGGTTAGGTATAATATATTATAACGCAATATATTATTAAAAATAATAATACTAATAATACTAGGGTGCGAATATTATTATCCCCCTATTTATTAATCCTAAATAATAACCTATCTACTACTCTAATATAGTAAAGTAAATGCTCTTTGCCTTATGCTAATAGTTTTAAGAGAGTGGATACCCTATATTAAATTTTGTAATTAGGTTAAATAGACAGGGTATTAGACACTATGTGTATAAATAGACTTATTTACGGGTCTTAGCAATATAGTAGTGCGGTCGCTATGTGTTTATAGCTACTAGCATGTTTACAAATAGTAATAATAATAGTAAATATTATAATCCCTACGTTAGCTATATGTAGTGTATAGATCACTTAGGGGGTCTGTGGTTAATATAAAAGGGACTAAATCTTTCCCCCTTACACACACACTTCCTTTCCCTTATATACTATTTAACTATTATAAGTTTCTTTATCTTTACTTATCTTCCCTTTACTACTTCCTTACTACTAACCTATAGCTAGCTTATAATATCTAAAATCTATCTATTAACTCCTACTCTATTACTGTCAGAACCTGAAGGTGTGCAGGTAAGCCACTAGACCAAAAGATCCACTAATGCTAGCTGTCGCTTGCATTGCACCTTATAATTAGTTATTAGGCCACCCGCGTACGTGTGCACCTGATAATTATCCCTCCACTTCACAAGGCTTGCCCTAAGCCATAGGCCCCACTAGCTAGCTAGTAGTAGCTAGCGCGCAACACCTTAGGAACTCGGATAAGCCTAGACCTCCGTAGCCTCTAGGATAATCAACTAATTATGAACCCCTAAGGCCTAGTACGCACGATAGCTAGGCCTATATATCACCTAGTACACGTGACCCCTACAGGCGTAACTATACCTACCCTATAAGCCTAATATATAATACCTAGCCTAGTAATTCGACCGTATAAGGACTTAAACCTAGGACTAGCATAACTAGAAGACCTATAATAGCTAGCATTAATATCAGAACCTAAAGGTATGCAGGTAAGCTACTAGACTAAAAGATCCACTAATGCTAGCTATCGCTTGCATTGCACCTTATAATTAGTTATTAGGCCACCCGCGTACGTGTGCACCTAACAATTACTAGGTCTACCTTTATAGGATAAACCCTTAGGGAAGTTACTAGAGAAGTTACCTTAAAAGAGAATAGTATTTAAAATTTCTATATAAGTTTACTACTTCCCTACTAGGTTATTACTACTAAGTTATAGCTAGTAATACTAAAATTCTATATATATAGTGTAGTTAGTAAGTTACTATATAGAATATATAGCCTAAGAATAGTACCTATACTATTCCTTAGTATCTTAAAGAGAATAAACCTTTTCCTATAGAGTGTAATAACTCTTATAGTATAATCTTACTACTTTTTACTTCTTATAGTTACTAACCTATAGTAGTAAACTTAGCTAAATATACTTATTATACCTAAAATAATAAGATATATATTAGAGTATAACTACCTATTCTAAGTCTCTAGTTTTAAGACACTAACTTACTACTAGTGCCTTACTTAAATTATATAGCTTTATAAAAAGCTATTTAATATTATTAAAGCTATACCTAAGGGAGATTACTACTACCTTAATAAAGTAAGTATATCCCTAGTTCTCTTAACTTAATTACTACTAATATACTAATAGTCTCTTATTTATACTAAGTAAAAACTATATAATACTCTCCTAAAGACTAAAAACACTAATAAGTATAGGTATATTTACTATACTTAGGTAGCTACTAAAGTAGCCTAGGAAGCTAAGTATAATAAGCACACTACTATAGCGTAGCTAGCTAATACTACTAACCTTAAGGTCTAAATTAATATTATAAACTACCTTTACTATATATATAAGAATATCCTAATAGTAAGTCTTTTAAATATCTATAAGCACTTCTTTACTAACTTACTAGTAGTTTACTTCTTATATCTCTAGGCTTTCTACTTATATTAGTTTTTTTAAGTTACCTAGAGAGCTCTATATCTTTATATATAAGGAAGGTAACTTTTCTAATAATAAGGCCCCTATACCTCTAAAGGCTCCTATACCTATTATTACTATAGTCTCTAGGGAAAATAGAGGTAAGGGTAGGGATAAGGAAATGCTTTTTAAGTAATTATTACTAGGTAGTTATATTATAATTATAAGAGTAATATAATTATATCTTTTTAGAATATTACCCTATATTATTTACTATATTTATAGGGTATTACCTTATATTATTTACTAAGGGTGGTTTTACTACTATAACCTAGCTACCTAGTTACTACTTATAGTTATAGATAATATCCCTTATAATAAAATCCCTCTTTAATACCTATAAATTCTCTAAGCTATTATAGCTTTTCTATTTAACTAAGTACTTATAACGCTTACTATTATAATAATATAAGATAATTCTTTCTACCTTAAACTCTTACTTATTATCCTTAATATTATCTTATAGTAAAGAAGTATTTACTATATTACTTAGGTCCCCTTTAAAGGGTTTAAGGCTTATAATATTAAATATATTATATAACTATATTCTAGTAGGTAATTCTAGCTAGTAAGCTAGTTTATAACTCCTAACTACCCTTATAATCTTATAAGGGCCTAGGTACTTTATAGTTAACTTCCTACTTAGCTATCTTAGGTTAATATTCTTTATAGATAGTAGAATATAATTACTAACTTTAAACCTCTTTAGGGTCTTTTTCTAGTTATAGTATTTCTTATACTAAGCTTATAAGTTAATTAGAAGCTATTTAATTACTATATATTTCTCTCTTAGTAATAATACTTTACTCTTAGCCTAATTATTTATAAGTAGAATATTAGGTACTACTTACTATAAGCCCCTAGGGTTATATCCTTATAATACCTTCACTAGTGTGTAGCTATAAGTTATATAAGTGCTAGTGTTATACGTAAATTATACTATTAATAGGTTATTAGCCTAGTTAGTTTATTTAGCGTAGGAGAAAGCCCTTAAATAATATTCTAGGACCTAGTTTAATTACTTTATCTACCTATCTATCTATAGGTAAAAAGCGGTGCTTAGTAGTTACTTAGTTATAATAAGATAGCAAAAGGTCATCTAAAATCTACTTAAAAATATAAAACCTTAGTCTATTATAATACCTTCTAGGGCTTTATAATCTCTAAAGATATATTCTAGGAATATAGTTACTAACCTATTGCTTATTAGTTACGTTAAAATAGGGATATAAATACTATACTTCGTAAAATAGTCTATAATTACTAAGATTATATTGTAAGTCTAATTAGTGTCTTTAACTAGTAATAATCTAGTAATAAAATCTATTAATAGTTCTTAAAAGGGGTAATCTAGCTCTAGTAGAGTAGCTAACTTACTATATATAGCTTATAGTACCTTAGCTTTAAAACTTAATAGCTTACGTAAGTACTAATATATACCTTTATGTCTTTCTTTATTAATAGCTAGTAGTACTAACTTATAATTTAATAAAGCATCCTACTAACTCCCTAATACCTAGTAGTAGGGTTATTATATATTAATAGTAAAATCTCTTTTCTTATCCCCTAGGGAATATAAACTTAACTCTTAAATATTAATAGCTTAGAGGGTTTAATTAACTATATTTATAATACTTCTAAGTCACTACTCTTAAGTAGCTTTCTCTTATATATAGTAAACTTATTATTTTACTATATACCTAATAATAATACTTAAATTAGAATATCTAATTCTAAGCTATTATCCTAAGTATTAGAATTAAACTTAGAAGAGGTTCTTTAAATAGCTTAGATTCTTACTATAATATCTCTATAAGTAGCTAGCTTATAAGTTACTTCTAGTCTTATAGGTACACTATAGTTAAGTAGTGTTTCTAAGGGGCGCCCTTACTACTTACTAGTAACTATACTAGCTAGAATACCCCTTTTAATAATATCTAGTCTTATAGCTTCCTTAAAAATATAGCTAAGTTATATTTTCTTAAAACCCTAGATATTCCTATTACTATTATAAGGTCTTTATAACTAACTATTTACTATATTAAATAATAATATAATAAAACCTATAGTATTCCTATTACTACTATAGAGTTCCTATTAATTAGTATTTATAAACTTAGATAAGAAGTTTAGTAGCTATAAGGTTACTACCTTTACTTTTCTATCCTTACTTATATAATCTACTCTCCTTAATAATATATTAGTAAGGTTTAACTTACTAGCCTTATATTTAATCCTAAAGTTAAATAAGCATAGCTTATTAAGCGCTATTACCTACCTACTAGTTAGCTATAGCTTTATAGCTAGGTACTTATAGTTTAAGTAATTTATTATTACTATAATTAGGTAAGTTAAGTACACTAGGTAATGCCTCTATACTCTAAAAGCCTCTTAGATTACTAATAATTTAGTATCTAGTATAGGGTAGTATAACTTAGTATTAGTTAACTTCCTTAATATATATATAACTAGGTGCTAGTAACCTAGCACTAATATTATAAGTATTACTCTAATAGTAAAACCTAATATATCTATCTTTACTCTTAATAAAGTAAGTAGGTTAAAGTATACTAAAATTAGTGCTTCCTAAAATAACTTCTAGAGTTCTTTAAATATAGCTAGCTTATAAGGTTTTAGCTTAAAGGTTACTAGTTATCCCCCCTTAAGTTAGTTTATTAATAGAATAATTACTTTACTATATTACTTAATAAAATATTAATAAAATCTAGTAAACCTAAGGAATAATTAGATATCTAGGACGCTATAAGGTATTAGCTATATTATAATTACTTCTACCCTTAATAGTTCTATTATAATACCTTTCTTAGATATAATAAATCCTAAGAATTTAACCTCTATAACTAAAAATTAACACTTCTTTAGGTTAATAAAAAGCTTTATATTACGGAGTCTACTTAGGACTTATTTAACATAGCTTGCGTAAGTAGCTATATTACTACTATAGATTAGAATATTATCTAGGTAAATAATATAGATATTATCTATAATATTCTTAAGGACTTTATTAATATACTCCTAAAAAGTCACTAGCATATTAACTAATCTAAATAGTATTATAAGATACTTAAAGTGCCTATATCTATAATAAAACACTATCTTCTACTTATTACCTAAGTAAATATATAGCTAGTAGTATATATCTATTAAGTTAAGTTTTATCTAGATAACTATACCCTTTAAGTAATTAAGGGTTTTAGTAATTAGTAGTAAGGGGGACTTATTCTTAATAGTAATCTTATTTAGGCCCTTATAATCTATATAAAGCCTTAATTTCCCTCCTTTCTTTAGGATAAATAAAATCAGGGCCCTAGCTAGGCTAACTAATTTTCTAATCTATCCCTTTTACTATATATTTATAAGATACTCCCTAAGCATCTCTAGCTCTTTCTTAGCTAAGTTATATATTAGTCCCTAAGGTAGTGTTTTCCCTTCTTCTAATTTAATTATATAAGTATAGCCCCTTAGTTTAGGAAGTATTCCTACTAAATCCTTATTAAATATATCTTTAAATTCTAAGTATTTCTCTAGAAGCTTTAGTTTATCTATATTATTACTTAGCCCTTACTTAGTTATAGGTTACTTATTACTTAGACTATCTAAGGATCTTAGGTTAGCTATAATATATTACTTATATAACTTATAGGTATACTCTAAGACTATTACTACTTCCTTACTACTTATTTCCTAAATTAGCTTTAGTAAGTTTACTAGTAAGTCCTTTTCTAGTTCTTTTCCCTTCTTATTCTTTAGGCTATTTAAAATAACTTTTACTAAATCTAATACTAAAGTAACTACTAACTATTTTAATACTTTATATACTCTTTACTTACCCTAAGTATATAAGAGGCACTCCCTTATTACTAGGTATTTTTAAAACTTCTCTTTCTAATATATTACTATAGGTTTATATTCTCTAATCTAGTCTATGCCTAGTAGTAGCCCTTCTTTAGTATTAGTAATAAAGTAGCTAACTTAGTAAACTTTTATAAACCTTATACTATTCTTTATTAATACTAATTTCCTTAGAATTCCTTAATATAAAACTATATTCCTACTTATACTTTTAAGGTTTTAATCTATTTTTTTAACTCTTTTCTAATTCTCCTTAGATAATAACTTTAGGTATATAGTTAAGGATTATATACCTAAGTCTATTAGTACTTTTACTACTACTTACTAGTAATTTTATTATAGAGATATATAGACTCTAACTCTTAAGTTTATTAATTTATTTATAATAAAGTCCTTATCCTAGGTTTATATAAATAAAAGTAGTATTTTATTAGAATTAAATACTTTATTACTACTATTATTATACTTCTTTATAGTATATTTACTACTCTTATAAATAGAGTAATCTAATAAATAGTAAGCTATTAAGATATATCTAGGCTTTTTATATTTATAATATATAATAGGTAATTTTCTTACTTACCTTTTATTTTATTACTATAAGTTATTTATAAGTAAAGTTAAGTGCTATTACTTTTTCTTATAGTCTTAACTCTTTTTATAACCTTATATTAGTTTTATTACTACTTTTACTTTCTTACCTTAGCTTTATAACTAGCTCTAAGTAGTTAGAAACTCTTAGCTAAGTATTTACTTCCTTATAGTATTATTAAGGCTATTAATAAATATATAAATTCTTAGTTATATTAGAATTAGTTTAGGTAGGTTAGATTTAACCTTAGTTTATAATAACTACACTACAAATAATACTCTAATTAAAATAATAATAATAGAAAATAGATTTATTATCCCTAGGCCCCTAAAGCTAGAATTATAAAGTATACTATATTTAGCCCTTATAGAAAGGAATAGATAAAACTTTATTATAAAGTAAATTAGCTTCTTAGGCTAGTATATTTAAATTTATAAAAAAAGTATATTATTACCTATTATTTTGTAGTGTAGTGTAGTTTTTATAGTATAGTGTAGTGTACTACACTACACTACACTATAAACTATACTATACTACACTATAAGGGAAAAAAAACTACACTATAAATACAAGAATTTCCTAAAAACTACACTAACTACACTACAAACAATACTCTGAGAGTCATAGAGGACTATGTTCCGCCTTAATTCTAAGCTATCTATAGCGTTAGTTATTAAATTCGCGCTTTCCTTTACCTATTAACTTTATTTAGAGCGTATAAATAATAATATATTTATAGTCTTCTTACTAAGGGTAACTATAACTAAGTTATTAGTTAGATTTTATAAAGGTATAAATATCTTATGTAAGAACAAAGGATAGCTAGGCAAGAGGTATAGGGCACTTGTGTATTTACTGAAGCTTGCTAGGTCTAAGTATTATGCGCGCGAGTCGCTAGCTTTTATCTAGTGGCTTACTAGTGTTATATAGACCTAGCCCTAGGCCTAGTATACCTATGGGGTATACACACTGTGTTATAGGCAGGGCCTTATAATTACCTCCCTACTTATAGCTAGGCTCCTAAATAGCTTTCGCTAGCTACTTTATAGCTATTTGCTAACTAGTAATAGCCTCTAAAATAATTATAAATAATAGATAGGGTTTAATTATAAATTTACCTATAATTCTTTATTATATTATATACTCTTCCCTTCTATAACTATAGTAATTTTTTAATTATTTCTTATACCTTTAGTTTCTATCCCTTCCTAGTCCTTAATTACTATATATTTATTATAGAAAATAAGCATATTCCTTTAAAAGAATATAGCTATATATATTATTTATACACTAGATACACTAAGTTTAAGAAACATCCCCTAGCTAAGCCTATATTACTATAGATTAACTATTAATTTCCCTATAATCTATTTATAAATCCTTAAAAGATAAAATATTCTAAGCGCTATACCTAATACTATAACTATAGTAATTCTTATAAGACTATAAATATACTACTCTTCCTATATTTTTTAGTCTTATTTTACTAATAAATTCCTATAGGCTATAGCTATAATAAGGGGTGATTTTATTAACCTCCTTATAGTTTTAGACTAGGCCTAAATACTTATAGATATCTATAGTAATATAGTAAAGGAAAACCCTAAGGACCGCCTGTTTTTAGAGGCCTCTTACTTCTATATTACTAAGTATTACCTCTATCTAATAATAGGGTTTAACTATATAAATATATTACACTATATTACTTTTAGCTTAACTAGGGCTATAAAGGTCTATTAGGTTTATCTCTTTACTATATATTTACTAGTCTCTTACTTATATTTAGTAGTAGTATACCTTTATTATATACTAATAGTATATAGTATTATAATAGTAGCTACTTATTATAATATTCCCTAGCCTAATTCTAGGGTATATAAGTATTATAGTTATTCTACCTTACCTTACTATATATTTACTAATTCTTCTATAGCTAAACTACTATAAACTTAAGATTATATAAAATATAAAAATAACTTTATACCTATAATACTTAGACCTAGGATATATCCCCTAGGGGATAGTAAAATATTATTTTACACTAGTAATACACTAGGTAATTACTAAGAATAAGAATAGTACTAAGTATCTTATTTATAGGGGTTAGGCTTTTTACTATAAGGGGGTAATAATAAAGGGGTTTCCCTTAACCCTTCTTATGCTTTAGGTATATTTTTTATTATTATTTAGTAGGTAGTCTAAGGTAGTTTATATAGGAGTGTAATAGTAGCTAATAAGGCTAGGCCTTTTTTATTATAACTCTATATCTCTTTACCTATAACTTACCTATATATTACTACCTTTCTTATGTAATTTACTTTAGTAAAACACTTAAATTATATATTAAGCGCCTTCTATATCTTCTACTAGAACCTATTAGTTATATTTACTTAGCTAACCCTTCTATTTTACTAGGTATTTATTACCTTTATAGGTTTTCTTATAGTCCTTAACTTCCTTAACTTTATACTTATCTTCTTTATTCATAAGGTCTAGTATTAGTATATCCTTATCCCTAGTGTCTTTATAGTAATTCTATAGCTCTAATAGGCTTATATAAAATATATTATATAGCTATCTATACTTCTTAGGTAATACTAGTCTATATACTTATTTCCCTATAGTATTAAGTACTTAAAAAGGCCTAATAAATCTAGGGATTAGCTTTTATTTTATATCCTTAAGCCTAATATTCTTTACTAATAGTAGTACTAGGTTACCTTAATATAGTATTAATAGCTAGTAACACTAGTTATAGTACTTTACCTAGGTTTTAGTAGCTTTAGCCTAGTTCTCCTTTAGATACTCTCTAACTTTATATAGCTTTATAATATATATATATACTTCTAGTACCTCCCCTTCCTAGCTCTTACCCCTAAGAGCTAGATAAAACTTAGGTAAATAGCCTATAAGTAAATAGTTTAGGGAGTAGCTAATACTTCTATTTACTATATTATTATAGGCAAATTAAGCTATTAGGAGTAGCTTAGGCTATATCTATTAGTTCTCTATAATAAAATATTAAAGGTAGTACTTAAGTACTTAGTTTATTCTTTTTATTTACCTATTAGTTTAGGGGTAAAATACTATAGAAAGCCTCCGCTTTACCTAAGATAGGTAGTATAGGTCTAACTAGAATTAGCTTATAAAGACTAAACCTCTATTAGATATAATGCCCTCTAGGGCTCTAAATTATAGCTTAATCTCTTTATAGAAAAGTTTTACTAATTTAGCTATATTAATAGTAGTAGTTATAGGTAGGAAGATAGAATACTTAGTAAATTAGTCTATAATTACTAGGATTATATTAGTCTCTTGCTTACTTACTTATATAATAAGTAACCTTATAATAAAGTCTATTAAGATCTCTATCTATAGTTACCTTAGTATTAGTAGTAATTTAAGGCTTCTATATAGGTAATGCCTTCTAGCTACTACCTATTAGCAAACCCTATAGCTTATAATATAGTTTAAAATAGACTTACTTATAGCTAGCTACTAAAAGTAATACTTTAGTAGCTTTAGAGTATACTTAGTCCTAAAGTAGCCTACTAGTAGATTATTATAGTATAGCTATAGAAGCTCCTATTATAAGATAGGCTCCTAGGGAATAACTACCTAGTCTTAGTATAATAGAAAACCCCCTATACTATATAACTATAGACTAGCCTTTCCCTTCCCTTTTACTAGGGAGTTATTAATTTTACTATTCTATCTCTATAAAACTAGGTCTTAATCCTATACCTTTTATAGTAGTTATACTAATAGTTTATTTAGCCTAGATTAGTAAGGATCTAGTAATATAATAGTTCCTTATATCTCTTATATTACGCTAATATCTTAAATATATATTACCTTCTCCTTAAAATCCCCTTTAGTTAGCTAACCTTTTACTAGATCTATAGTAGCTAACTAGCTTCTTAACTAGGCTACTCTAGCTATTCTCTCTATAGGGGCTAGGGTATTTTCCTTCCCTAAAGATATCTTATTAAGCCTCTCTATACCTAAGACTAGGGCATTTTCCTCCCCTAAAGGTATCTTACTATATCTTCTTTAATATATTAGTTTCTTTTCTTTTACTATTTTAGTAAGTATTATTTTCCTTTAAAGTTCTAGTAATAGTGCCCTATTTATTAGGGGTTTACCCTTATAATTAGACCTTCTTAATAGTGTATCCGCTAGGTTACTTTTCCTAGGTCTATACCTAATTATAAAGTAAAAGGGGCAAAGGAATATATACTATCTTACCTACCTTCTATTTAACTTCTACTACCTTATAAAGGTCTATAGGTTATAGTAGTCTAATAGGACTTTAACTAGGCTTACTATGCCTTTAATATAGTATTACTAGTGTTTAAATAACTTTACTATAGTAAGTAGCTCTTAATTAGCTATACTATAATTACGCTTAGTATTTATAAATTTCCTTAACTAAAATACTACTAGATACTAATAGCCCTTATTATCCTATTAAGATAGGATTCCTACTATTATAAAGATTAAAGTATTTATCTTAATATACACTAGTTAACTTAGGTTATAATAATAGAGAAGAGGCGCTTACTAAAAGGCCTCTTTTAGCTAGTTAAATACTAGCTATTCCTTTACTTTAAATATAAACTTCCTAGTCTAAATACTATTTTAACTACCTTTTATTAATATATAAAGAGGTACTATAATCCTAGAGTATTTATAAATAAACTATTAGTAAAAGTTATAGAACCTAAGGAAGGACTATATATCCTTAAAGCTTATAGGCTCTTTTTATTCTTAGATTATATTAACCTAGTAAGTATCTATTAAGATCCTATTAACTAATAGGATAAACCCTAGGAACTTTACTAACTCCTAGTAGAATAAATACTTTAAGGGTTTTATATATAACTTTACTAATCTTATATATTCTAAAACTTCCTTAATATATATAGTATATTTCTCCTATATCTTTAAAAAGATAAGGATATTATCTAGATATACTATATAAATAGTATTAACTAGCCTATAGAGCGCTTTATAAATATAACTTTAAAAAGTAGCTAGGGTATTAGTTAACCTAAAGGGTATTATAAGGTATTTATAGTGTCTATAATAGGTATAAAATATAGTCTTTTACTTATTACCTCCTTTAATATAAATTTAATAGTATATATTCTTAATATTAATTTTTAAGAAGTAGTAAGCTCCTTAGCACTAATCTAGGATCTCTAAAATTAGGGGGAGAGTATAGTAATTCTTTTATATTACTCTATTAAGTCCCTAATAATCTATATATAACTAGAGTATCCTATCTTTCTTTAGTATAAATAGAATAGGTATACCTATAGGGCTCTTAGAGGGTCTTATCTAGCCTTTCTATAGGTTTTTATTAATATATTTATAAAGTTTTTTTAGCTTACTTTAGGAGAGAGAGTAAATTAGTCTATATAGGGGTGTAGCCCTAGGTACTAGGTTAATTATATAGTTAGTCTCTTTTCTTAATAGTAAGCTTTCTACCTTATCTAATATAAATATATCTTTAAACTTATATAGTTCTAGGGGAATATCTTTAATAGTTTTATATAAATTTACCTCCTTATTATCTTTAAGGGTAATAAACTTATCTTCTATAACCCCTATAATAGTATATATAATACTCTTATTATATATTACTTTTATAAATTTATAAGGAGTTAATAGTAAAAAAGCTACTTTTCCTTTCTTAAACTACTATTCCTATAAATATAAGTAAAGGTATATATATTCTTCTATAAGGGTATATATTCTAATTAATATAGGGCTTTCCCCTACTCTTAGGTCTCTATCTATAGCTATATATAGTAGCTTAAGGTCCCTTTCTTCTTCTCTTAAGTTCTTAATTATAATAGGTACCTTATAAACACTATATTAAGGGACTATAAGGGCTTTTACTACCTTAATAATAGGTATTATAGCCTTAGCCTAGTTAAGTTTATAGGTTCTTATAAACTTAACACTAATTATATTAATCTTAGTGTAACTATCTAGATTAGCTATTATTTTAATATCTTTATACCTATAGATAGTAACTAGTATATAAAACTAATACCCTATTAGTATCTTAGTATTAGAGGTAGAGATAAGGGCATTTACTTCTACCTTAGGGAGTTTTCTAGGCCTTCTTAGGGCTCTTTCTTAGGTTTCTTATAGTAATATATAAGGTATTCTATATTATTATAGTTATAATACTATATCTTATCCCTAGGTTTAGTAGTATTTAAGTAGGTAGCTAGGCCCTTCTCCTAGTTCTTATTTCTTTAATCTTTATAAGGTCTATAACCTTATAGGGAGTTATTCCTATAGTACTAAGGGTTCTTATATAGGCCTTTATCTCCTAATTACTTAGATTTTTACTTATTCTTTAGTATAGCCTCCTAGAATTACTAGGTAAGTTATATAACCTCTTCTTAAGTCTTATTAGTAATAGAGATATATAGGTTAATATAATCCTATAGGTTAGGGAGTAACTTTATAAAGAATATAAGGGTATAAGTCTTTTCTAGGGCTTTTTCTAGGTATTTCTCTAGTAAATCTAAGAAGATACTAAACTTAATAGGGCTTTAACCCTTATATTACTTTATATTCTCTAATTATATTACTATTTATATATTATAATTAGCAAAGTCCTAAAGTAGTATAAGTATCTAGGTCTAGAATTTATCCTAGTTATCTTTAAGGTTATTCTAGCTATTAGCCTACTATTCTTTAAGGTATCTATCCTATCTTACCTTATAATTAATATATATATAGTTAAGTGTAAAAAGGATCTTCTAGTAGTTATATTAGAACTTCTTCTTTACCTTATTAAAGGTATAGTTTAGGTTATTAATCTATATCTTATATCTCTATAGGTTTATAGGATATTAGAGGTTAGTAATATTCTAAACTTTAACCTCTTAGCTACTATAGCTTAAGGAAGTGCTAGCTTTTTACTACCTTTTTAATTATTTTTCTTTAGTATTATATTATAATAAATCTTAAAGCTCTTACTCTCTTTCCTATAGTTTCTAGAGTTTCTTAAGCTAGGTAATTTACTTTACTATTACTATAGCTTAGGTATAGATAGTAAGGGGTATATTTTTAGTTATAGTACCTATAGAATAAGGTATATTCTTAGCTATAGTGTTACCCTTATCTAGTAGCCCTTAGTTATTATCTAATATTACTCTTATAGATTAGGTAGTTCTCCCCCCTATATTACTCTTAGGTAGCTAGTAGGAGAAGCTTTAGAATTATAAGAATAAAGGATAGCTAGGTAAGAGGTATAGGGCACTTATATATTTACTAAAGCTTACTAGGTCTAAGTATTATACACATAAGTCACTAGCTTTTATCTAGCGGCTTACTAGTGTTACGTGGACCTAGCCCTAGGCCTAGCATGCCTATGGGGTGTGCATGCTGTGTTATAGGCGGGGCCTCATATCTTACTACTCTTTTTCTTTAGTTTCTAACTTATTACCTTAGACTTTTCTTATAGATTCTTTTTAAGATACTTCTTAATATTCTCTTTAGAGTTCTTCCTAACTTCCTAGTCCTTTAGTATAGCCTCTAGCTTATATATAGCCTTAAATAAATTATAGGATTCCTACTACTTTAAGGTATTATAAATATTATAGTTTATATATCTAAGGTATTTCTTTTTTTTTTTTTACTTTAACTACTTAATTTATTAGTAGTAAGTATATTAGCTAACTTTAGTATACTCTATAAAGCTTTATAATCTCTTTTAAACTCTATAATAGCTTTAAGGAAGCTTTAGTTTATACTTTTATTAAGTAAATTATTCTATTTTTTCTAAAATAACTTAAATTTACTATAAAGAGAAATTATAAACTTATATAGTATTATCTCCTTAGTTTATTAGGTCTCTAGATTCTAATAATTTCTTTATAGTACTTTTATTATTACTACTTATTTATACTAATTATAAGTACCTTTAGCTTATAAGTAATTATTAAGGTATATTTCTATAAGAATTAGTATCTTCTAAGTATTTAGCTTATACTAATCTTAAAGAAGCTTTAATATTCTTTAAGAGTACTAATAAACTAACTTTTTTTCTTTTTTTTTAGTATTAAAGTTAAGAGAGTCTTAAATATTCTTTAAGAAAGTCTTATAGATATATTCTCTAATCTTTAGTATTTACTTTAATAGATTATAATACTTTATAAAATTAACTTATAAATCTTTATATTAGAAGTTATATTTATCTTTTATATCTTTATAAGTAAGCTTCTAATTTTTAATAGTATTAGGATTATTCTTTATAATCTCTAGTCTTAGACCCCTTTATAGGTATATAGGTATTATAGGTTTTTTAAGTAGTTTATTTTAATTTAGATTAATATACTTCTAAATACTATAGGATTCTATATAATTCTTAATTTATATAAACTATTTAATCTAGTTTTTCTCTAATAATAATACTATATTTAAAGTTTCTTTAGGTATTATAAAGAGAAACTATATTAGTTAAAAGAAAGTATAGGTTATATACTTTAACTAATTAATATAATAAAGGGTAATTATCTCTTAATATTAGTAAGTATTAAATTAATAATATTAATAAAGCTTATATTATCTATAATAATTAATAATAAGGGTAATTAAAGCCTCCTAGGCTTATAACTATTAAGGTAGGGGTTAGTGTAAATAATAAAAATAGTTTAATTTTAGTTAATTAGAGATATAAATAGTACCTAACTTTTATACCTAAAAGGTATATAGTGCGCTATAGTAATAACTAGTCTATAGAGGTACTTCTAATATATTATCTTCACTATTATCTTATTAAGGGTTTTAACCTAGTCATTGCGCAGGCTGCATCCACACATCCGATACCTCAAGGAGGTCTCCCTGACACATTCTCTAATGCCGTCCCGCGCCGCGTCCCTCCCAGCTCTTCCGCGCGCTGCTCACGATTCTGATGCAAAGGCGTCACTCGCGACGCCGGCGACTCTGTGTGTCTCTGTTTGCCGCGCACTTTTCTGTCGTTTCTCGCGGCGTTCAATCAACACATCTGAGCTAACTCTTGTTCTCCCCAGTATTACCATGTACTAGGCGAGATTTCTTGCACATGCATGTCGTCTCTCACAACTTCTTCAAGAAAGCGGTAGTCCCGTGCATTCGACACAAATCATCGTACCCCCCTTTTCCAAATGGCCGTCGACCCTCTCTACACCGCCAATACCACACCGAACCCCTTTGACACATACAACGACGCTGGCGTTCGACCCCAGCCGACCGTTCCATCTCTACCTCATGGGAATTGCAATTTTGTGGATTTGACTCCGGGAGCCAATGGAACCACATGCGGCTGTCGTCGCTTCTGGCCCCGTCCAAACCTGGGCAGCTCAGTTGTTAATCAAACGGGCTGGTGTATGTGTGCTCACCACGCATGCTACCACGATCAAGGACCGCATGACCGTCGGCAACAACAGCCCGAACAGCAAAACTTGGTTGCCCCCACTGGACAGGAGAATGAAAGGCACCGTAATACTGGGTGTGAGCCTTTGACTCCGCTTGTTGACGTGTCCATGCAATATGCTGAGGCAACTTGGCCTGCGCTGGACTTCACAGCCTTCAGCCCTGGAATACCGCTGTCCTTCGTTCATGATTTGCCTGGGATGACGGGGGAGAGTATCAAGTTTGACACTCATCCCCCACCGTCAGAATCCATGCCTGACACGCTAGCTTGGGATGACTACCTTGAACCTCCTGCCGGACCCTGCCGACAATCTGGGCAGCCAGAAGCTGGTGCCGTGCCAGGTTCTCTTTCACAGCAGCTGATCCTGTCAGAGACCACTTCCATCACTTCCTCCGCCCAAGCCAGAAACACGAGGCCTTTCGGGGGGGTAGGTCTCGATACACTCTCCAGGAAAGCTACTGCTCCGGACATATCTCGTTCTCAAGATTCCCTTGAAGGCGGTAAAGCACGGTCTGATTACCAACTAACGAAAAAATGTCGACTAGACACCCCTTCTATAGTTTCAGGCCTTGATGGGAAGGACGTCGAAATCACTCAACCAGGTACTGCTACTCAAGCAGAACCCCGAACTGATGCAGCACATTATCAAGAACACCCCCGCAAAACGCTGCGCAATTTATCTGACGCCATCTGCGGACACGAAGAGCGTTTGGATCGACTGGAGACTGTATCGTTCTCTGCCATTGGCCACGAGGAGTGTTTGGAAAAACATGATCACATGGACTTACGGGTGACTGAGCTCGAGCAAAGGGTGGAGGGGGTAGAGAAGACGTCGGGACCCAATCCGCAGAACATTGACGTTGGAGACGATGACGGCGCCACAAGTGTTGCGTCGACAGCTGCAAGCACTGCGTGTCGTTTCAACCCTGACGAGATTATGAATCATATCAGCAACCTTCAAGCACGCGTCAATCACATGCAGTCTTTTCTCCCTTCACAGGGCTACGCGTGGACCGTCGAGGTTGTCTTCTTACCTTTTCCGCTGAACAGGCTCTGGCAAGACATGTCGCAATTCAGAGAGGACCACACCGTCAGCAGTGACGATTGGACCCAGATGCCGATGACTGCGAGCAGCGTGACAATGCGATCGCAGTCTCCCTTTGGTGGTGATTGGGCAGCTGCGGATCGAGAAGCCGAGTGGCTACATCCTCGTGCTTGCGGAGACAAGAGCACTCAGGACAGGCGACTGCGCAGTCGTGGATTGATACAAAAAGTTTCTTTCTGCGGCCCAGACGCCAAGAGTGTACATGCCGCTGTTCACAAAGCATTTGAAGCAGAATTTCGAACGATGGGCATCGCCACTCGGCGTGATACCTCCAATCCCGTGGTTTCCAAGTATCTCGGTCTTCAGGCGGCTTGGGTCCCTCTCCGAAAGATACACAAGGACTCAAGGCTTCGGTTCCTGACTGCGGCGGAAATGCTGACACCAGTGTCGTGGGATGTCAATTTTCTGCACTCCGTCACCATGAGGGCGGTTCAGCCCAGACTTTTCATCACACACCCTGACGCATATATCCAGGACTATGGTGCTTATGAGGCCGGCTGGACTTGGCAACGTATCCGAGATATGGACGAAGTCTGCCCCGATGTGACAGAATCTCAAGAAGCCAGAGAAGCTGACGCCGTGGAACATTGCTGGCTCTGGAACGCCCAGCTTGACGAAGCCCCAAAAGCGCTAACAGTGCTCAATGTCCGACAGAGCTGCGAGCGCAGATCCACCTCACCACTTGGTCCTGCTCCAGCGACATCAAAAAGGCCGTCGAGATCTATGAGTCCTTTTGTTGTTCGAGGTCCACGTCAGATGATATCTGGCCGCCGAGCTCCAAGACCGCCTCATATTCGCACTGCTTCCGTCCCCAGCGTCTCAGCCGTTCGACCGATGCCCGCCAGTGCTGGTCGTCGGCGAATCGGTTTTCATGGTCAAAGCCGGCAATCATCACCTGTTGCACGCGGTCTCTCACAGTCTGGCGTGCAGAAACGACTACGACGTACACGGTCACCAAGCTTCCCGCGACATACCCCGCGCTGGACTGTGTCTCCCAGTCCTATCCCGCTGGGCCTCACCGAGCGAGGTATAACCCCCCTCGCTTATGCGACGCCGTACAGCAATGTGCCGCTGCAGGAACTGCGACCAGTAAGAGGCGGCAGTATGGCCTGCAGCACGGCCGATCAGCTAGGCGTAGAATATGCGACGGATGAACTTTTTGACATTGAGATATACGATAGCAGGTCGGATGAATCATATTCGGATAATGGAAATGCCGGCGACGACAACGACCAACAGAGCGTTTCGAGTCATGCAATGGGCTTGACTCACATATTCGTCAACATGCATCGTGACTCACAGGATCGGCAGCTGCCTGAGGATGAGGCTTGGCCGGGAATCGAAGACCAAGCCCATGCCTCTGACGGAGAGAACCGGGACCCGCACCACACATCTCCAGACGATCAAGTCAGCAACGCAAGCAGTCAACCGTCTGAATATCCCGCCACAGAGAGAGCTTGGCCGATAAACCATGACGGCGATACAGGCTTCCGCATCCACGAGGATCGAGAATGAATTTTTGCGTTCAGGAACTTTGGATATATTACCCACGACTAGCTCGAGCGATGCATCGGTCGGTGTAAGAACAAAATTTTGTCCCCAAGCTGACATCTTAGCTGTCTCGATTTCTTTTTGGTTCTTCTCTTTTTGGCGAAGCTTTCTTTGTTTATTCTCTCCTCGCCTTTTCATTGGGTTCTCACACATGTATTGGCAAATCTGTCACAGAAGGCGTTAAAGAGATATGTGTGTATTGTTGATTTAGGTAACGTATGAAACCACGAATGGCTATGAGATAAATTGGAGTACTCATGTGGGATTTGCTTAGGGTATTCCAATGTCACTACACGATTAGATGAAGAGTCTATGACCGTGTTTGGAATACCCGGGGATAAATGACAAAGGGCTGTCATTTCATGGGTATATGTAAGGGACGCGACATTGTAGGATTCAGGTCTATCTCGAAACTCCACTACAATAGTACCGAATACCACTCACTCATGTTGATGATACTCAGTTCTGCCATGAAAACTTCAAGCCTAGTGCACGTGCGACATGAAACCACTCGTTCTTATGTACAAGGCGCACCGTAGTCGAATACGCATGAAGCCTACCGTTCTGTCAACGCTCCTCTTCAATTCTTTGAACACTTCCACTGTCTAGGTTGGGTATGTATGTATAGATCGTTATCCCTCTCCTTCGCCCTTAAACTCCCGTCATCAAGGGTATCGTCTAGTCCGCAAGCAAATTTCTCCGAGAAGACAAAAAAAAAATTCACTAAAGTTGAACAAAACAGATCCCAATGCTTTGCATGCCAAGCTCTATATCTCGAATTGTCTGACATCTTGCTCTCCGCGTGCTAGGATGAAACCCGTCTTCACGAACTTGAAAAGACGCCGCGATAAAAAGGGGTTCGACATCTTACATAACCCCGCAGCCTTTCTTACTTCTCAACGCAGGGATATACATACTACCCAGAAAGCCAGCAT
This sequence comes from Epichloe bromicola, assembly GCA_023658445.1. NCBI lineage: Eukaryota > Fungi > Ascomycota > Sordariomycetes > Hypocreales > Clavicipitaceae > Epichloe > Epichloe bromicola. The sequence goes on from CP098270.1 coordinate 2,138,348, forward strand.
CCAAAACTCCGTATATCGCATGGTGTATGCATGCAAAATGCCATTTTAGTGAGTGAAACTTCGCGAACGCTGAACCGTGTACCTGAACTTTGCTCATAATGAAAGTAGGAAGGTAACGAACAAACTCCAACACACGAGTCATCCCTTTTCTCAAATGCGTTCACTGACTGTTAGGGTATTCTCAGTACCAGGTGCCCTTGGGATCCAGCTTGTACAGAATTCGACATTGGATTCGTTGGCACATTTTAGACCGACTGAGTTGCTTGAACTTGGGTCCAGTAGGTCCTGTGACATAATGATATTGTCCAAATAGCCGCCATTGTCGGATATCAGCTAGGGTGTACAGGCGATCTCCCCAGTAACCGTTGTAATGAAACCATGACGTGGGAGCATCTGGATTCTTGGCTGCAGGAACCAGGCTAGGCGTGTGCTTAGCTTGAAAGATTTCCTCGTCCAGCTGGGTATGTTTTTCTAGCTTGTAATTGTAATGATAGGCGTAGTTATTCAATGCTGGGTCCCACAGTGGCCCTTTGTCGCTGACGTCCTTGAGCATCTTGAAAGGCAGCACGTACGGATGGTCGCCTGGCGTAGCGTACATGGCATGAGATCCCACTGCAGAGTAAATGACGGGACGGTTGCCACGCTTCTCGACAGCTTCCCACCCATACGCTTGGCCGCCTTCGTGCTCCGAGAAGAAGATGCCGCGGGGTATTCCATGCTCGAATCGGATCATACAATGCTCCCAGTCACCAACGTGGTTGCCAAAACGAATGCCAAGAACGGTTTGTCCGAGGTTGTACGAGTAGAAAAAGAACCAAAATGCATCGACGATGCCTGAGCCTTTGTCCACCAAGATGAGCACTGCGGGAGCTCGGGAATATCCGTTGACATCGGGTTTATGACCGCGACGCTGAATGCGGGGCTCACCGGACAAGGGTCGTCGGTGTTTACGGGGCCACGGATCAGATAACCTGTGCAAGGGACGATCCTTGTTCACATCGAACCAAGTCGTGCGCTCGCCTCTGAGCAGCTCGGCTCCGTCGTTGTCGCCTTCTTCATCGCCGTTGTCATCGTCGTCAAAGGGTTTGGGTATATTGTCATGACTGTGAAGCCAAGTCGGTCGGCTTTCCACGTCGTCTAGGCTGTGCAGGGTCACCACTCCTTTGTGCTTGTTGAGGTGATCAAGATTGTTCAGTGTCAACTTCTCATCGGTGGTGTTGACCGGCTCGTCGTCGACAACTACATCCATATGTTGCACGTGTTCCCGAATGTCTGATGGCCAAAATTGCTCGCCTGAGTAGAGGTGTACTAGAGGCGCATGGTGAACAACGTAGTCGGGGACATCCTTCAATATTCTTCGCCTCTGGGAACCATTTCTCTTCTTGTCAGGTCGCTTGGCGCCGACATTTCTGGATGAATTATCTTCCCACGACAAGGGCTCTGTGAATCTCTTGCGAAGTTCGCCCCACGCTTGGTCATCTGTTGAGGAAATATTGATGAACCCTGGAAGTGCGGCCGGATCACGTCGCAAGTGATGTAGACCACAAAGACTGAGCCAGCGACACAGCTGACGGTCAATCCAGTAGGGGCTACTGCTTACCCAAAGACTGTCGCGAGCCCGTCGAGCTGGGCCATGGCTGGTCGGGTCAAGTGCCCGGGGCACAAACCAGGCGATGAAGGAGGCGACCAGAAGAAGTGTCAGGACAATGAAACCCCTCCGGAGCCAGTGCATGGCGGCGTCTTTGGGTAGCTGTTAACCGACTCTCGTGACACTTGCTCCTCCGAGTGTGGCGTCCGAACAACCGCGGCGGATCGGTTAGGTTATTGTGTGTGGTCGTGTGCTTGGTCTTGTCGTCTGCTGAGTAAGGAAGCCGAATCTTATGGTGGGGGCGCGTGTTTGCCAGTCGACGTCAAAGGCAAATCTCGGTTCGTTCCGGATCGGTCCACTGCACGGTTGAAGAATCGAATATTGAGTTGGCAGGTTATTCCAACGGATAGATTCGAGCGAGAGGATTATGGTGCATGCGGTTCAAAATATTGACAAGGCGTATTTGGAGAGCGGCGGCGGTGAGCTGCGGTGGTTGAGCGCAGGCGGGCGTCGGGGGGGATTGCAGGGGTTGTTTACAAAACGGATGGCGTTGCACAGTTGGCAATTAGGGATGAAGGGTAGGGAGCAAGACAAATTGACAGAAAAAAACTCGAAATAGCCCAGCTATGAGTGCATATCAACGAAGAATAAGTTTGAGAGGATGGCAGCGCGCCTGGCGGCTGATAACTCTGAGTGGTCGACACTATAGCAGGTATCTAGAGGAGAAGAATGCCTGTGTTCGAAGGTCGAAGGATGAGAGAGGGGTGTCGAGGGAACAGGTACGAAAGTACGAAGCGCACAGACAAGAACTGATGGTCGTTTATTAGCGACCGTGGCCGCGGCACCTGCCCCGATGGACTAACGCCAGTGAAAAAAACAGCCACAAAACGTATATGTAATAATAATAGCCATCAGTGGGAATCACAACACGCAGGGTAGCTAATTGAAATGATTAAGGCGCTTGCTTGCCCAATGTGTCACGATATGCCCTCATCGAGAGACAAAAGCCTCGAACGCTTCGAACGCCTCGGCGCTTTCGCTGATATTCGATATCATCAGTCCCCAATCGGAGATTGTCTGTTTTCATAGTCCTGCTTTGCCGTGTCTTGAGATTTTCTAGCTTAGCACCACTTCATACATGTACATGCAGGGCCACATGGCAATCTCGTGTCCCAGGCCATGCACGTAGTACACACCCCAGAGATGTTCGGTCGGAACCACCGGATCAAGACTCAAATGGAGCAAATCTTCTTCTCCTGACTAAGCTGATCATTCCACAGCCGTTGCGTTGGAACTCTTCAGCAAGGGTATCTTGAAAGTCTCAAGCCTATACGTAGCGACCGAATCGCAGGTTCAAAGGGTCAGTCCATTGCCTGGGCGTAGACCTCGTTGACGTAGGTCTCGCTGATGCCCAATACCTAGGTAGATAGCTGGTTCTTCGGTCGCATAGCCGTCGGCTTAGGCCATTACATCAGCACGCGTGGGTAGATTCAGGGTATTGGAAGGCATGGCGAGTTGGCTTGCCGTCTTCGGCGGTCAAAAAGGCACTACGGATGACCGCGTTATCGGAAAAAGGAAGCCAGAAACTGGCACCTGGAATCCGTACGACTTACTATCCGTAGACGTCGGTCAGGAAAATGAAGAAATGACAGAAAGGTTGGTATAAGGGTCTCGCAGGGCGTCTTACAACTAGACAAACCGCACCTCTTCATCAAATCTCCCTGCACATAATTTGTTGATGCAAGTAGATGCAGATCTGTGGGTGTTCATTCGAAAGCACTGTCTGTCCTCTCTAATTTTTTTCATCAACGCGACGCTTGGTAAATTTTTACGTGATATACAAAGTTTATTCTTCTACGCTCTGTCACTAGTGAATGCAGTTCTTGGTTTGTACAAAACACAACAGTGTAGTACCCAGAGTCGTAGGTTGACAGGCCAAAGCGAGGAAGATGGATATGATGAATGCCGTAAATGTATGCGCTACGATATTGTACAACTGGTGAAGCCAATTTGTCTTCTATTCAAAAAGTCTGGCTAGACCTCGCCCCAACTGCCCATTGGTCCGTTTGATGCGATCGCTGACCCAGTTCCCAATGTCCCGCCAATGTCCCAATAGTGCCGTGATGAGCAACTACTTTTCCTGGCCGAACGTTTTGTGCTATGGCTGGCGCAACTGCTTTGATGACGCAGAGCCAACGGGCTAGTCGGAGTGGCAGCTTTGAACGATCGCCATTCCACCGGTCGAGTTCGGGCAATGAGTGGATGGTGCTGTCGGATACGAGCTACCTTCGCAGCATTGTCTTGTGGCGTCGATGTGGCGTGATGTGTTGCGGGAGATGGTGATGATGTACTGGAGCGTGATGTGAAGCGTGAAACAAGGTATCGAAATACTAGTTTGATATCTAAGCCCTTCTCCCACTCCTCCTTGGAAAAGCCGCCTCCGGTCATGTCGACATCTTCCATCTGGTCATTACCACTTTGCTTACGGCTGGTAATTTCAATAGGCTGGGAATGGCGGTTCATCGTGGGTTGAAACTCGGGCACAATAACGTGGCTTGTTTTGTCAGGTTCCGGCACGCACCTTGCAATGCCAGCATCGCTAGACTCTGGTATAACTGGCAGTCCAGCAAATGGGAGAGACATGTGCTGCATTTTGGAATATGTGGCGAAGGCCCCTGGGTGAGGGGATAGATGGGTGACAAGGATACCAAGTTCTCGTGATAGTCTTTCGATAATGCGCAGCTGCCACGATGCTTGATCAGTCGACTCTGAGATGGCTTGAGCTCCAGACTGAGATGCACGGGGTGTTGATGATGATGAATCTTCGTACGCAGCTGGCAATTCTTCTCCCAACAAGATAGACAGCATTACATCGTCGATGCCCAAAAGATCCTTGATAACCTTGCGCGTAATTCTAGCGACCAAGTTCTCTTGATCTTCTTCTGCTTGATATGCATCCTCGTCATGCCAAGTTAGGTCGTCAGCTTCGATATCAGTTGAGCGTTTTGAACGATGCATAGATGCCAGTGACTTCTGTCGCCGTCTTGTCTCTCGCTGTACCTCGTCTATCAAGACTCGACTATGTTCAAGACGCCATGCCTCGATTCGTTGTCGTTTCTCCTCCTCCTGGGGAGACATTTCCCTCAAGTTTACCTGGGTGTGGTCAAAACTGTCTTGTCTTCGACGAATCTTGCGGGGGTTGAATTTTTCAAATTGATAGAGCTGGTCCTGTGCATCCGTGCCAATGACGGGGCGATCCAAGCGGAAAGAGCCAAGTCCATCGTGTGTAGGGAAGACTGGGGTTGCGTGTTGGCCTTGTTGTGACAGTATCAACCCAGGCACTGATCTGAAGTCGGGAAGATGGCTGTCTAAACTGTCCAGCTCGGCATCTTCGTCGGCAACTCGATCGTCGACGGCTGATAAGGCTGACGATTGCTTGGTATCAGATATTTCCTCAGATCGTGCGACGGTATTCCGGCTACCCAGATCGCTCAGCCGCGACCTGCCGGGAGTCTCGAGTGAATGTTCCGACTCGGTGAGATACGATGTAGTCGTGACATCGGTAGGGGGAGAAAAGAGAACCCAAGTCTGCGACCCCTCGGGCTCCGTCTCAGAAGAAGAAGGTCTCGGTAGAACAGCGACGGTATCATCTTGTAAGGAGATAGGGCGAGCGACTCGCTGTGCAGCCTGCCGGGTTGGCTGCTGGAAAGCCATTGTGCCTGCAGTCCGAAACTAACGATGCCTTCTGGCAGCAATAGGCAAGCAGGTTGTTGACAACTGGGCAGGCAGGAACGGAAGTCGATGAGTCGATGGTGATGCGATAAGAGCGCTATTTGTCGAAAAGTACATACACTCCGTATTCGGCAGGGTGGGGGGCAAGGTTTGGTAAAGATGTGCGTGGTTTTGAGGTGTACCTCCTCCGACAGAGGATATCCTCGCAAGTGTCGAGGAAGCGACGCCAGTACTATGTGTATGAGGGTGATTGGAAACGGTACGGGATGAAAGAATCAGAGGCGATGAAGGATGAACGTATGTAGTGGAATACCAACACGAGATGCAGGATTGACATGTATTAATCAAGGAGGCCTTTTTGGTTTGGGTGCGTGATATGATGGTGGAGCAGACAGGTACATGTAGAGACGACCTGATAGGGCGGCTCTGAATGCCATCACACCAATGTGGGTGCTAATAGCCTGAAACGTCATCCGACACTAGTGAGGTGGGTGGGCAAGCAGATGATGGCGGTGGCAATTCAGGCGAGCCATCTTGCGTTTTGCCCAGCCAGTTGCTGGGTCAAGTAAAAGAACGCTGAGAGCGTCCCACCAACACCATCTGCGGGAGTTGGACGGGGCACAGCTTTTTCTACACATGTACTCCGTACAGTAAGCGTCTGTTGTGAATGCTGTAGGAATTTGGATGGGGTAGTTCCTTTCGCTACACTGTTCAGGAAGGAGATGGCACCATCTAGTCGTCGGGCAAGTGACGCGATCTACATAGGTCGCGGTCTAGGCTCCCAGTCTGCCAGTAAACCAATGTTACCGCCCCTCTATCTCGCTGAGTCCGTGGGACGTGCCTGGGGCCCTCTACGGAGTAGTGTAGCTCTATTTGCATTCTGGCTCTGGTGTTGCATTAGTGTGTGTCAATACGTACTGTACATACATACACAATGATCTGCGCGGTGTGCTTTGACTCGGGTGACAGGAATCGACCTGTCTCCCCAAGTCGACGTCACTCAACATTTGTCGACACATGGTACTTAGAATAGACCTCATGTTTACAACCTTCATATATCGCCAGAACACCAGTTGATCGGGTTCTGTCTTTTTAAACAAGTTCACCTGGCAAATTTCATCCCGTCCTCCTTGGCGATAATGACTGGGTGCCTTTCTCAGTACTGATCTGAGTATTTTATACAGAACAGTAGGTTCGGAATTCAAGACACTTTCTTTACACAGGAGGGCAGCCTGATAACCCAAGACGAATGAAAATACATATGGTCGTGGAGCTTCTCGACACTGCCAACTAAAAGTGAGTACCGTGCAGCCCATGGCCTCAATAACAGTTTATGCCAAGCAAGAGAAATGGAGGGACAGATGGGGCCTGCAGGACAACAACTTGGCCGGCCACTTGCATGGCGTTCACCAATGATCACGGCTCAATCACGACTGGCCACCAGTGCAATGAATTATGACCTCCATAAATAGCTCTATTATTATAGTCCACACAGAGACAGTTATTAAATATCTCAAAGCGCCGTGCAACGAAACTTCGTCAACCTTTTCCTCAGAGCCCACCTCGATCCCATGGTATTGTGACACGGTCATGTTCGGCAGTTCAAAACAGAGGCCTGAGATCATGTGTTCACTCGTCGAGCCTAATGGGCAATGACTGATCTCGGGAAGCCGTTTTGGCTGTCCGAGCTCATAAATAACAATTTTTGTAATTAACGCGGCCAGTTAACAGCGTTCGTTAAACATGTAGTTGCCCGCCTCTGTGATCGAGGTCGATTAGATCTGCTTGCTGTTTTCGGAAGATGAATGATCGATTACCACATCAGAGTACCTTGACATTTCCCTCGTACTACTTATACTTTCACTACAGTATAACTCATTACGAATTTTTGCCCAAGTTTGGGATGCATCGTAGATCAAACAAAGTACGAGCATATGCGACTGAGATGACAAGTGATCGATGCAGTATAGCTTGATTTGCCAATTGCGACCACTTTAAGAGCTCTTTATCTGACATGCCAATTCGACGCCATCCTTAAAACAAAAAGAACCAGAAACCCTTTTTAAGCGGAGAAAGCGTCGGGGAAACGGCGCATATTCTCCTCCAGAGAGCCATGGTTGCTGAGGAACTGAACATAAGCACCATCAACCTTGACACGACCAGCAGCCTTGCGCTCGAGGTACTCGTCGCGGCGGAGAGGAGTGAAGCCCCAGTTCTTGGAGATAATGATCTTTTGGCGACCTGGAAATTTGTACTGAGATCGACGCAGAGCCTCCAGAGCGAGACCACGGTCTAGAAGTGGACGTGTTAGAAAATGATGAATAAGGAAACGAGTGATGAGGATTTAACATACTAGAGTCACGAGTGCGAACGCTCATGATAATCTGACCAATGTTGACACGGGCAACAGTACCGTTAGGCTTACCCCAGGCACCGCGCATACCAGTCTGCAGTCTATCGGCACCAGCGCAAGACAACATTTTGTTGATACGAACGACGTGGAAGGGGTGAGCGCGGACTCGCAGGTGGAAGCCTTCCTTTCCGGAGTGTTTGACCAGGTACTTGTTGGCGCAAATACGAGCGGCCTCAAGGGCCTCGGAACTCAGCTGCTCATACTCGTTGGAGACCAAGTGGATGCAGAGAGGGAAGTCGTCGACGTTGGCTCGCTTGCGGCCAAGATCGAAAATTCTGATCTTGGGGTCGGGTACACCGCGGTTGAACCGCGACTTAGGGAACGGCTGGAGACGAAGAGAGAAATCAGCAAATTTATTCAACAGAGAATTCTGACATCGCGAAATCGGCGTATGACTCTCTATGGCTCTCGTGATTTCAAGGCTTCTTGCACCGTCCGGCCAATCTTGCAGCGCACCAAGCGAAGGAATAGAAAGTTGAAATCACAAAGCGTGATTGCTGTGCGAAATCACATCGCGTCGAGGGGATCTATCTCACCTTGTTCTTGCAGTATCGGTAGCAACGAGCAGGACGACGAGCCATCTTGTCGGGTTTTGCTGATAGCTCGGGTTGGTTGTGAGGTTTGGACAAGAGGAATCCAACGGAAGCGCACCACTTCGATTTCAAAGCAACTTCTTGGTTAGCCGGATTGGTGCATTTCGCTTAAATTCCGGCGTTTTAGGGTTGTGACGGACCACTATCCAAACATGATTGGCGAGACTATCATGCATGACCCACCTGCCGATGCATCCATTTTTGAAAATATTCAGCACAACTCCATGTTTACTAACCTTTTCACTCTCCTCAGTAAAGTCAAGTGTCCGTCAAGTCGCCCAGAGTCGATTAACGTCAAGATGGCCCCTCAAAAGAAGAACAAGAAGGATGCCAACAGCATCAACTCCAAGTTGGCCCTGGTCATGAAGTCTGGAAAGGGTAAGGAACTACAACAATCGCGTTATCACCGTCGAAAAATATTTGGTCGGCCAAGTTGGTTTGGAGTCATAGAGTCATATTTGAGACCCAGCAGTGGATCACGCCGATGACCATAGTAGAACTTGTGCTAACTTTGGCATCAGTTACTCTGGGATACCGATCCACTCTCAAGTCATTGCGATCTGGCAAGGCCAAGCTGATCATTATTGCTGGCAACACCCCCCCTCTCCGAAAATCCGAGTTGGAATATTACAGCATGTTGTCCAAGGCTCCCATTCACCACTTTTCTGGCAACAACGTAAGTCAAATTGTTTAATTTTGCGTCAAACATCCAGTGGAAATATGCTCTTGATTTCTTCACAAATACGACATCGCCGTCTCGTCTTGAGAAGTCGATGTCTTTTGCTAAGCGAGGTCAAACCTTGCGATCCGCCCAGAGAAAAAGTCTTTTAATCGGACTTTGGAGGGTTCACTTGGCTTACACAATATACCAATAGATTGAGCTGGGCACTGCCTGCGGTAAGCTCTTCCGCTGCTCTACCATGGCTGTTCTCGACGCTGGTGACTCGGACATTCTCAGCGATCAGCAGGCCTAAATGGGCCAGCGGGCTCTACATTTACGGCGTTCTGGGGTAATAATGGGATCTGGCAATTGAGGAAAATACCATTTCAATATTCAACGATCATGAAAAGCTTTGAAAGTGGGCCCAACCGATGATTTGATGGCATCGGTAATGCCTATCCAAGACCGTGCTGCTGTTGTGGTCTATGAAGCTGTCGGTATCGGCAGGTGGTCACTTCAAATATAGAAATACAACTGATGACCATGTTACTCCCGCTACTCTCGCCTTGAATTGCATTTTCTGCTGTGGCATTTGCCTTCATGAACTCGTGTATCTTTGCACATTGTTTGACGTGATACAAATGTAGAGAATTTTACTCGCAAGTGTATCGGTAATAAAGGACTGGGGCTGGAAATACAGTTTCCCTGTTGGTGATGTTTCCTTTAATGCTACAGCTCCTGGTCGCCACAAAGAATGAGTGCATATAATCCATACCCTCGCTGCATTAAGAAATTGCGATCCAAGAGGTGTCCCTTCATGGTCACAATATCGACCAGACAAACTAGTAGGACTCCAATTGTAAAAAAAGGGAAGTCATGGTACCCCGTGCGGAGTGCATGGCGCTTGTTCCTATAATTTGCGATGTGGACTTGGCGTTCCGCCGCGGCGATCTGCGTCCAAGCAACATGCAGCCTTTCCTCCCCAGACTGTCATTAGAAAGCCTTCCAAGGCTGTTCGGGACAGTTAGGTCACTGGGGAGAGAATCTCTTCGTCTCCTCGAACATCCCCACGACAAGACAGACGTTGTACCGAATGGGACTGTTCCTACGGAGTACTCCCCTGCGCACTGTTTCATGAAGGATTCCAAGACAGGCGAACTGGATCAATTGGCAATGTGGCCGCTATGAGCCACTGAACTGCTGGTCTTGCATCGTTTCCATAAATTCGAGACACAACAAAGGCCATTGACAATTGTCCGCCTTGCACATTGTTGCATGTTTGTCCCGACCATGTTGTGGTCCTTGGCGATTTTGCATTTGTTTTGCACTGATGCGTCCTTTGACAAGTCATGGCACCAGGCAGGTCAAGGGACCCACACCACCTCTGATACATGCGAGGTACTTCTAAATAGGCTTAATTCCCCATAATATACGCGCTGTGTGGCATTCTTTATAACGGTTTTGGTGATATCTAATAAAGAGATTAAAAGTAACTTTGTGACGAACAACCTCTATAACTCGGAATCGGTTATCGCGGTCGATGAAGACTGCAAATAAGAGAGCGGCGTGCTATTGCAGACACCTTCCAACCTATCTATCATGTTTCGTTATGGCTGCAGCGTGTGCAATGTATCTCTTTGTACATCCGGGGATTGCAGTGACTTTTATTATAGTGAAGCTCGCACCTAAACCCAAGTACCTGTTATATCCTATAGTCTGATTGGTCCACTAGCGAATTCGCGACCCAGCTAGTACAAAGGGATGCGTCTCGACAGGGAAAACAAAATGCTCTCCGTAAGTAATACGGGGGAAACCATGGCTATTTCAGGATATGTAAGGATAGCTTTTTTGCAACCGTACGCGGCATGAAATCTGGCGCTGTATTGTATGCGCATTTTGATGACTCGGTCCCTCTATTAGCATGGCAGCTGACCAGCTGCCTTGATTCATCTTCGTACGCCCAAGTCCAGCCAATACCCTCCTTCTTCAGACTCTGCGCACAAGCAATCCACAACTGTCTATGCCATTATTAGTGAGTGGATCCAGCCGAGAGAAGGGAGACGCTCCGTACTAACTAATATAACGGGGGTGGCGAGCATGAATGGACAGGAAATTGGTACTATTAGAATGGGGCGTCGACAGATTGATTGCCGTTGTTGCCTGATCCCCTCCACATGCACACCGTGACTGAGAATCCATAGCACTGTCCCTGAGGTGGGTTGTAACACCTGGCTAACCGCTTGGTCACCTCGAGAACGACCAGCACTGTTGTTAAAACTTAGAAGCTTCCTGTTTGGGCTGTACTCGAGGATCATTCTCTCCATATTCTTTCACATTATCTCTCTGTTTGCGCATTCCAAGTCTTGCGCTCTATTCAACTAATACCACGAACATGTCAACCGCATCTAAAAGGCCCCCTTCTGGCGGTGTAGGGCGAGTCTCGACTGAAGCAAGTCCTCCGTCGCCCGCAACCTCTCAATCACGAAGCACGACTCAGAAGTCGTCGACGCCAGCGGGACACGCTCGCACAAGATCCGTCCGAGGTGGTACTCCCGTCTCCGCGCGCGCCGCTGCTGTCCGCAGAGACTCTTCCGACACTCGAGCGGAGGCTGCTTCCGCCCTTGAGGACCTGCAGCAACGACTTCAAAGGGAGGAAAAGCTCTCGGAGCAGCAAAAGACACAAGCCGAAGTACTGCAGTCAAAATTGGACGAAGCACTCAAAGATGCGGCCAAATGGGAAGAACAGCTTCACGAGAGTGAAGAACAGCTTGAGGCGCTCCGTCACGAGAAAAAGGACGCTACTCGTCAAATTCGGGAGATGGAGACAATATACGAAGCTGAGCGCAGCGCCATCCTCAAAGAAAAAGAAGAACTCGCCAACAGAGAGGAAGAGATGCAGACGGTGATTCAACGATTAAAGGACAGCTTGGCTCAGAGGAACATGAACGACGACGAAGCTAGGCAATCAAGACCAGGTACCATCCACTGCTCAAGTCCAATGTCTCATACCTTCTTTTGCTATGGTCCAGCTAATGCCTAATGTTTCTTCACTTCTTTATAGGTAATTCATCGCCATCCCTCGATGGCAGCAGCTTCGCGCCCCCGTCGTCAATACAGCGAAGTGACTCCCGAAACAACTCCAAACTCATCCTTCAGAAAGACAAACTGATCGAGTCTCTGAGGTTAGAGCTTGCAGAGGCACAGATCAAGTTGGTTGAATCGGAAAATCAGGGTGGGGGCAGGTTGCAAGAAATCGAACGCCAGCTCATGGAAGCTCGCATGGCCAACGCTCGCCTCATGGAGGACAACGAGAGTTACCAATTGCTGCTTCAGGAAAAGACCCTTAAAGGGGATTTTGGCCAGAGTGATTTTAGCTACATGAGTACCGGGGCAAATCAGGATGCCCTCAACGCACTCGAAGGCAAGACGGGAGGCTCGAGCCTAGCGGATGAGCTATCTGATGCCACCGAGGCAGAGACAGAAGGTTACCGCCGCCTGGAAGCTGATCTCAAATCGATGAAGGAGCAGAACAAGGCGCTCACGCTATATATTAACAAGATTATCGAGCGCTTGCTGCAACATCAAGAATTTGAGTCCATTTTGGATCAGTCTGGGGAGGTTAAGAATGGACCAGTGAACACGAACAAAGACCTTCCCGCGGCACCGGGAGCCGATGCTGCGAACGCCAATGCTTCGTTGCTCCAGCGCGCCAAATCAGTTGCCATTGGGCCTTCGAAGCCAAAGCCAAGACCTCTATCATTCATGCCGTCGGCTGCGCAATCGGCTGCGCAATCGGCTGCGCACTCGGCTGCGCAATCGGCTCATACTGATCCCGAAACAGCTCCGAGCATTCCTATTGGAAACCTCGGTCGGTCTACGAGCACGAGGCGAGCAACGTCTCGTCCGCAAAGCGAACAGTTTCCTGGAGGCGCGAGTCTCGTTAGTCAGATGTACAGAGGATCAGATGGCCCCGTCTCTCCACCACTGGGCAACAGGCACTCGCAGTCGTTCTTCGGGGCCCCAAGCCTGACGAGCAACCCCAATGTTGCAGCTCGTTATCCGAGCGGAAGTCAGGCTTCATCAGGCAATTTCCCCGGCATGAGGAGCGAGACCTCAAGCTTGAGTGGTGAGTCTGGAGACCTTTCAACATCAACGCCGCCATCTCAGTCGCCTCCTCGATCACATAGCGACAAACAGACCACCTTTTCTGGCGGCAAACCTCGTCCGTTGAGATTGGTCCAGGAGAACCAAGATGTAGTTAAGGACGGCAACAAGCGAGCAAGCTGGTATTCAGGCTGGAGCTGGAGCGCTAAAAAGGACGAAGCCCAGCCTGGCGCTAGCACCGCTCACAACAATACCCCCAGTACCACCAACACCAGTGCTGCCATTCCCGAGTAGCTGATGAAGATGATCGTGCCAAACATTCTGTATATCTGGCTTATCTGTTAATACTTTTTTTCCTTCTATATGAACAGACTGGACAAAACCAATGCGGTGAAGCTTCATGGCGTGTACGGTATCATCCCTGGGTTGTTTCAACACAGGGATACGGGGGCATTAGTGTTTGCATGCACATGTTGTTATTCTGGTATGAATGGGTATAATATGTGATGAAGGCTGGATGGGCTCTCGTGGGATGGAAAGATGACCGGTCATATAGACGTGCGAGAGGAACGAGGTACAAAGTCACAAAGCGCTTCATGTCGGTATGACTACAATTGACACACAATGTATGCATCGAAGTTCAAGCATATTTTTCTGCAATGAGTACGTAAACACGTAGCAACGGATCGTTGAATACGCATTAGCAACTAGGCCCACAACGGAAGAGGTAACCTCTATATACATTTCTTGTATAATCAGGTACGTAGATACGTTCCCGGCTTCACACACCATAGGCAACGCGTGTATGCGTCGCGTTACCTTGTAATACGTGGCCTCGAAATATTCGCGATAGTAGCCTAATTTTCACTACGTAAAACGGCCCTTTGCATTACTACGGAGCCCGCCTCGCGCAACCTGCTTAACTAGCCTTATGCCTCTACGTACGGAGTACTCGGCCACAATGATCAGACTGCACTGCATACAACACCATTGGATAGCCCCGCCACTGTCGTGTCCAACTCTGACAGGCCCGGTGGCTTTAGGAGCCCTTCGGTTCTCTTTCCGCCGCCCAACATCCCAACATGGTGCTAGATTCCAGCATTAGCTGACATGGCAGAGGCATGGGTCTGCATGACCCCAGCAATGGTCGGTCAGTCGTTCTGTTCAAATTCAAATAGTGAATGGGCCGCTCCACGTATTACATGATTACTCAGATCCATCGTGAGTATTGGCAGATGCGTTGCGAATCAGGTCTCTCTTCCAAAAAAGCGGTTCTGGCTGAGGCTGGAAGGCAGAGAAAGACCTCACTTCCAACGCTTGGACCAGACGTCTCGCTAGTCTGTCATCTGTGTACTCGTGCCGTTGAAACGCACTGGTGGTATGAGCTCCATATGCTCCGTATGCCGTCACAGGCGCGTGTGCCGGTCTGATTCTTGATGACGTGTAGATGTCCATTTCAGTGCCAGAATGCCTGCTGAAAACGACAAGTCCAAGTCTGCAAGACAGTCAAGTTTCAGAAAACTTTTGTCATGTAGCCACATTGGAGACTCCGAAATTACTGTAGCGTAGCTGGTAGTTTAGTGTTGGCTTGCCTGGCCATTTAGCATGAGCGCTCTTGCCGCTGGCGAAGCTGCTCTTGTGTCTTGACGACGTCCGAATTTGTTGGGCCCGGCAACAGCCGGTCGGCGGTCCAGCATGATGGAAACAGGTAACAGTGAATCGAGATGTCCACCCCATCAGACAAGCCAAGACAGCAATGTGTCTGCGGATTTCGATTCCGTACGTACTCTATGCTACAAACGGTCTGATAACCCAGAACGGAGAGGCAGCAAATGTTTTCGGTGTGCTTTCAGCCAGCCGGCCCCTGTTTGGTCTGTTGGTCAGTCATAACATTGCAATCAACAAACGGCTTGGTCCATCCTTGCCTCTCTCGCTCACTACGGAGGGAGTACTAGGCAACTGGGGTCTTGCTTGCATCATATCGTCTGGCATTTTGCATGGAGCGCAGGTAATAAGTTGGAAGCAATGCCCCAAATTGTTGTCAGTCTGCCGAAATTAACAAATTCTCCTCTTCCTGTCAGCCGTGGACCTAGTCAGGCACATGACAGAGTGTTCATTTGCGCATTCGCGAGAGGCATGAAGTGTGCGAGAGACCGGACTTGTATTAATAATGAAGTATCACAGACGTCGTCTTCTAATAAGCCCGATGTCGCCTGTAATAAGCCCAACTGAAAAACAGGAAGGTGCCCACTAACAGCCTGAAAATCCTGAACACCGTGCCACCAGGCATTATGTATACAACATGCTCACCACGACCAGGCAAAAGTTCAGGGGCAGAATCTGTACTGTCCAAGTTTCTTCCGGCTTCAATGTTGCATTTGACGTATCCCAACACTAATAAGGCTCGCATGTACAGTAACTGTAACGACGCTACGCCCTTGCCGAATACCCGCCCGCACGGAGTACATTACCACCCTGATAAATCCTCGCTCACACCTGGCCACGCTAAGCCCGGATGGTGAGTGCCACAACAGCCCAAGACGCAGCGCATTGTGTCATTCGTCATTCAGTCCGCACTCTGCCTGGCACAAGTCTGCATCCTCTCTGCAGTCCCAGCGTCCAGTCCAGTCTTCGTCTCCATTCTTCGCACCGAAAATTCAATAATCACCTCTCACGAGCATCTCGCCTTGCTGTATCTCAACAACCGAAGACAAGAACTCTCCCCTTAGCTCCGACATATACGACTCAGTTCGTAAACTCTAATTCGATTCGACCATCAACGAAGTAAATTGTTTCGAGTCTGTGGGCGTAGCCTCTGCCTTGCTTGGCACCGTGGCAATCGCGGGATCCACGTCCTGTATTGTGTCTATGACGAGCCACCCACGATGACATTGCCTTCAACAAGAATCCCCGTTCCTCACTCGTGACCCTGTTGAAGGTCTCCTTTTGACTCAGAGAACCTCAATACCCGCTCACAACAATGGGCAAGACCAACGCCGTGACGGACGGCACTGCTGGTCCTGACCCGCCTGGCATCAATACATCTCACTTTACGAACAACAGCGACGGACCCAAGGGTCCATCATTATCGCAGCCGAGCAATACGCCAACTGGTAGTCAGACCTCGGGACAGTCATCGGCTACGAATCCTGTCCCGCAATCAACGGCTGCATCCCGAGATGGCTCACCATCCCGTCAGCCCCGACGAGCAACATCCTCTACACGACTGAGCGGCTCGCGGTCACGCAAAAACACTCAACAAGACCTTAGTCCCACACGACAGAATCGTCAAGGGAGTCAAGACCAAGTTACGCCTATTCGAGCATTGTCTGCGACCACAACTCCGAATTTGAGGCCCAATGTCCGAGAACCACCAATCCGTGCGACAGCACCACAGAAGCCAACCTCTATCCCTGAAATGAAGGATGGCCATCGTTGGCCGGTATCGCCGCGTCTGCGCTCGCCTCCCCCCCAGCTAGCGAGACCTGGGGCAACGACGCCGACAAGAAGTAACGAAAAGGATACTCCCGCGATCAATGTCCAACGACCGAGCCCATCGCCTCAGATGTCAGAAACGAATTCGAACGTTGCGGGAAGCGATACTGATGATTCCCACGCTCCATCAGGAACCCGAACACCGGTCAGGGCTTTGTTAGAAACCGTACAGGAAGTGAGCCACAACAGCTCGCCTGCACGACTAAGCGACTCGTCATTATTAGAACAAGTCAGGGACAAGCTCAGTGCTCCAGACAACCACTCCGATAGTGCCCTGAGCGATGGTGGCCGCACGTTGAAGTCAAAGAGCACCACATCAACACAACAAAACGGCACACTGCAAGGTCCTGCTCGGGCTGACTCGAGGAGAACGAGTTCCGTCCCTCCTCCGCCACTTGTATCAAGGCAATCGAGCGCCATGTCCACTAAGCAAGCTAAGGCGAAACCAGAGACGGGCTCGACTCAGAGCATGACTGTGGAGACTGAAACTGTCGCCAGCATCCCGCAAGTAGCACTCACAACTAGCAACAAAGACAGCGGCAGTGGCACACTGAGAGCAAAACCAAGTACAGAGACAATAAAACCCAAGAAGGAGAAGAAGAAGGCTGTCAGGAAACAGCCCGTGGTCAACTCTGGCACAGCGTCCTCCAAAGCCGACAACTTTGAGGCCAAGATTGCTAGCGCGGTAGACGAAGCCAACACTTCAGACTCCGAGGAGACGTTCGTCTACGATTCAAATCCGCCGGACAATACAGAGAGATCAAACCTTCGCTTCCACTCGCGGACTCCAAGTGCCACTTCTATGGTGAGCCAGGCCGACCGCCAAAACCTACGATCTATCTATGGCGTCATGGAAGGCAGCAGCCATGGACCAGTGCCCAAGAAGAGCATGAAATTTGTCAACACCTTCAACGGCAATGCCAGCGATAGCCTTACACCTGGGGATGAAGACGGGAAAGGAAGCGGTCGCAGTGCTGGAGGGTCTGGCAGGGGAACCGCTAGGCATCATCATCACATTGGCAGATGGGGCAGACAGCCGGGCAATGGCCATGCTTCCCTTTTCGACAATGAGTCGCCTTTCCCGAACGCCGCAAAGTCGAAATTTCCCACGACGGGCAACTCGCGCAACCCGTCTGGCCCGCCAAGCCCAAGAAATTATCTCTCAACCCGCGGACATCTGAACCCGAAGCGATCCACTATGCAGATGTCATCCAGTTACGACTTGGATGATACAACTGGTGCTGATGACGAGAGGACCCCATTAATCGGCACCCTACGGTCATCTCGCGGTGCCAGAAGCAGACGTGGACCGCACAATTTACGTCAAGCTGATTCCCAAACATACACCAGACGATCTTCTTACCTTAATCGCTTCGCTGCCTGCCTGGTCCTGACCATGATGTTGCTTCTAGTCACTACTGGCGCCATCGGATTCATGTTCGCTACTTCTCAGCCGATGACTGGTATCGAGATTGTTTCCATTAAGAACGTGGTCACGAGCGAGCAGGTATTAATGTTCGACCTGACGGTCAAGGCGCACAATCCCAATATTGTGCCAGTCACAATTGACCACGCTAATTTAGAAATATTTGCCAAATCAGAATATGCTGGCACTGGATCAGAGTGGCGGAAAGATCCGCACGGGCCTGACGAGTTTCACGCCTTTGATGATCCGGTAAATGACCCTCCAAAAACAGGACCCGGGGCCGGTGATCCTGATGATGATTCCCGACCAAACGTCTTGCTTGGACGAATCACGGAATTTGATAGTCCACTTGCTTTCGAAGGGTCGTTGTTTCACCAGAGCACTTCATCTTCGACAGGAGAAATGCAACTGCCCTATCCAGCCAATGGCACTGCAGGCGGCTCTGAGCGTTGGGAACGTATCTACCAGAACGAGTTCGACCTCATTGTCAAGGGAGTGGTGAAATATAGCCTGCCTTTGAGCGCTCATGTTCGAAGTGCGACAGTATCTGGCAGGACAACTGTCCAACCGAACTCCGCCAACGATCCATCTCACGAGCTGAACAGTACCACACTAGGCGCATGAGTAGCTTTTCTAGATAAGGCTGTGTCATGGTCTTTTGTTTGTCGAATTTCCCAAATTTACGTTTCAAGTTTTGTATTTTTGTTCTCAACTTTTGTTCCTTTGAGCGTATTTGCATGGCATATGAAAAAATAAAAAAGCGCCGGCGTTGGATTTTACAAATTCCGAATGCACATCATGATTACGACTGCACCAAATCGCGGGAGAGAGAAGGGGGGGGGATGAGTGGTGTTTCTGATTTCAACTAAAGCTGTTTTTGGGTTATAGATGGCAAAAGTCCGCAACAACCTGCGGTAGTGCAATCTCAAACGATGCTTATCAGTATGCGAATGATGAATATTTCACATCGGTTCCCGCGTTAAGAATGGATCTGAGATCACAGTTCTCGATGGACACCATGGCGAGCTGAAATGGAAAGAAGAAAAAAAGAAGAAAAACCAAATGGAGGACACGTGCATTCTGTTGTGGGCAATTTGGCAACAAAGGGAATCTTTATTTGTTATTTATGCCCATAGAGATCGAGAGCGGCGACAAGTATATGTATTTGTAACAGCTTCATGATTTCACAGATGCACCGAGACACGTGAGAAATGAAAAGATTAAGAAAACTGAACTTCCACAAGTTTGAGAGAAGATTGCAGGAAGAGATCGGGGGGTACCCATCTGAAGATTCAATCTCGCTTCTTGTTCAGAGACGGGTAGAAGCAACCTTTGGGGTGAATAATGAGCTTATACTAGTTATGTCTCTCAAAAAGTGTATTCATAGCTAGCTGTGCTAGAGCTGGTTTGCCAAACTCCGGAACGCCAAGTCATCATATATACGTAACAGAGTTTCCTCGACAGGATTGCACACTTCACCGGTCCAAATACCAGGTGGCTATTCAATTATGAAAAGTGTATACCCTCTTCATTGAACGCAAACAGCAAACGTAAAAAGTCGTTCTCATCACATTTGGCTGAACGCTTGTCGGCAAGCGCAGTGACATCTTCCAGTACTTTGCGAATCTTCTCTCGGACCAACTCCGCCACCTTTGTCTTCTTACGCTTGCTTTTGGTATTTGGAATAGCAGCGGCAGAATTGCCCAACTCCTTGAAGAAGTCGGGTACATCATTGCCATCGACATCCATACCATCGCCAGCTTCCTCGCTAGGAGCCACGCCATCTTCCATGTCCATATCCGCAGCCCCGCTATCATCGACCTCTGTCTCATCAACAGCAACACCGTTCAGTGCACACCACGTTCGGTAATTCTTCTCAATCATGGCCAGGACTTCTCTTGTGCCCAGCCAACTGGCCCTCAGTGTTTTGTTCTTCCTGACGAAGCAGACTCGTAAGAGGCCATCCCACTCGTCCCAGCTCACATTTGGGCGATCTTTGCCCATTTTTGGCTCAATTCGAACGACGGAAGATTCAACTTGTGGGGGCGGACGAAAGTTGTTCTTGCCGACTTTCATTATATGTGTGATTTTAGCCCAGAACTGGGCATTGACAGAAATTCGGGAGTATAAAGCGTCCCCGGGCCGTGCGGTGAGACGCAGCGCGAATTCACGCTGGAACATAAGAACAGATGTTCGGGGAGGGTTTGGCATGGCGAGCAGTTTGAAGACAAGGGGACTGGAGATCTGCACGAAAATTCGAGATTAGCGGGTAAATCAGACGGAAAAATCAAGGTGAAATTGACAATGTTAATGCCTACTTGATATGGTGTATTTGAGATGCAAACATCGAACTGCGGTAGCTCGGTTTTGATAACGTCGCCCAGAACAACCTCCAGTTTTCGCTGTTCTGGCGTGCCTTGCACTCGCTTGGTCACTTCCGCCGCCATGCGAGGATCCAGCTCGACACATATGCACTTTTTGGCGCGCTCCAAAATTCGGACTGTCAAATTACCTGTTCCCGGGCCGATTTCGAGAACAGTGTCCGTAGGTTTGAGGTAGGCCTTTTCCACGATAGCGTCCGATACACCAGGATTCTTCAGAATATGTTGACCAAAGTTGGTGTTGAACTTGAAGACATTGTTTTTGGAGGCGGCTGAACTGCAGCCTCCATTTCTCGGTCGCTCGTACGGTGAGCTAGAAGCGCCATTGCGCTTGGGTTGCTTGGATTTTCCCATGGCGGGTGTTGTTTGTGACCCTCTGTAGTGTTGGCGGTGGGACATCGCGAGTGAGGAGGGGCGTCGATTTGGGAAACTTTTTTAGAGAGTCGAGTTGTTATCGATAAGATGCAGAGTCTGACTTGCAATACCATCTCAGGTCCCACTTATTATTCGCCAAGACTTTTTACTTCACAACTGCACGGCTCTCATCGTATGACCTCGGCGGCACGACCGAATCTCGTGCTTGGTTTCTCCCATTTCCACGCGCATCGCGCGCTCGAAGGCATCATGGCTTCGAAGCTCGATTTTCTCAACCAAAAGGCACCTGAGAACTACGTTGCTGGACTTGGCCGAGGTGCGACTGGTTTCACCACAAGATCTGACCTTGGCCCTGCGCGTGACGGACCCAGCGAGGACCAAATCAAAGAAGCGCTTGCGAAGCGCGCTGCTCAACTTGGCCTTGGGCCCGATGGCAAGAAGAAGGACGACGACGACGACGACGAAGAACGATTCCAAGACCCCGACAACGAGGTCGGTCTGTTCTCTGGGGGTATTTACGACAAGGATGACGAAGAGGCTGACAAGATTTGGGAATGGGTAGACGAGCGCATGGATAGGAGGAGAAAACAACGAGAATCTCGGGAGAAGGCGGAAGAGGAGGAATACGAGCGCAAAAACCCTAAGATCCAGCAACAGTTCTCCGATCTGAAGCGAGCTCTGGAGACGGTTACGGACGAGGAGTGGGCGAATTTACCAGAGGTTGGAGATTTGACAGGCAAGAACCGACGGAGTAAACAAGCCCTGCGACAAAGGTTCTACGCCGTCCCTGATAGCGTCCTCGCTGCTGCGAGGGACTCAACGGAGATGACCACAACAGTTACAGACGATGGACTTGCTTCGAGTAGCACGGATAATGCCAACGGAACCATGACGAACTTCGCGCAGATCGGAGCAGCGCGCGACAGAGTACTGAAGTCCCGGTTGGAGCAAGCATCACGATCGAGCGGCGATGCTACCAGTGGCAGCTCGACAAGCATCGATCCGCAGGGTTATATTACGAGTCTGAACAAGATGCAAATGAACGAGGCACAAGCACAAGTGGGAGACATCAATCGAGTGCGAGAGCTTTTGCAGTCTGTTGTGAAAACAAACCCTAACAATGCCCTCGGCTGGATCGCAGCAGCGCGTCTGGAGGAACTGGCTGGCAAGATTGTTGCGGCGCGTAAGACAATTGATCAAGGCTGTGTCAAGTGCCCAAAGAGCGAAGATGCGTGGTTGGAAAACATTCGATTGAATCATGAGTCACAGAATGCCAAAATCATTGCTCGAAGGGCTATAGAGGCCAATAATCGGTCCGTTCGATTATGGGTTGAAGCCATGAGACTGGAGAATATCCCCGGTAACAAGAAGAGAGTGATTCGTCAAGCACTAGACCATATTCCAGAGTCAGAAGCGTTGTGGAAAGAAGCTGTGAACTTGGAAGAGAACCAGGACGATGCCAAGCTGATGCTAGCAAAGGCCACAGAACTAATTCCCCTATCTGTCGACTTGTGGCTGGCATTGGCGCGCCTTGAGACTCCTGAAAACGCACAAAAGGTTCTCAACAGGGCTCGAAAGGCTGTTCCAACCTCCCACGAAATCTGGATTGCTGCCGCACGATTGATGGAGCAGCTTGGACAGGCGAGCAAGGGAAATGTCATGGCAACGGCTGTGCGCGTCCTGGCCAAGGAATCCGCTATGCCGAAGAGGGAAGAATGGATTGCCGAGGCTGAAACTTGCGAGGAAGAAGGTGCGATTCTGACATGTCAGAACATCATTCATGCTACGTTGGGATGGGGTCTCGATGAAGATGATGATAGAAAAGAAACGTGGATGGAGGATGCTAGGTCCAGCATCAACAGGGGCAAGTACGACACGGCGAGAGCCATATACGCCTATGCCATTCGTGTCTTTTACAACAGCAAGACGCTTCGTATGGCGGCAGCGGACCTGGAGAGAAACCATGGCACAAAGGAATTTCTTTGGGAAGTCCTTGAACAAGCGGTAGATGCCTGTCCGACCAGCGAAGACCTCTGGATGATGCTTGCCAAAGAAAAATGGCAGGCTGGGGAGGTTGACAATGCTCGCCTGGTCCTGAAGCGTGCATTCAACAAGAACCCCAATAATGAAGACATCTGGCTGGCCGCTGTGAAGTTGGAATCCGAAAATGACAACGCTGAACAAGCTCGCAAACTTCTCGAAATTGCTCGAGACCAAGCACCTACCGACCGTGTCTGGATGAAGAGCATTGTCTTCGAGCGCGTGCAAGGCCATACCGAAAGTGCCCTGGACCTTGTTCTCACAGCCCTGCAACTCTTCCCCGCAGCCCCCAAGCTCTGGATGCTCAAGGGCCAAATTTATGAAGACTTGGGCAAAAATACCCAAGCTCGCGAGGCGTACTCGACAGGCGTCAAGGCAGTTCCAAGATCCGTACCCTTGTGGCTCCTATATTCGCGCCTCGAGGAGAAATCGGGCCTGATTATCAAAGCACGCTCCGTTCTCGACCGAGCACGACTCGCCGTTCCCAAATCCGCCCGGCTGTGGTGCGAATCTGTCCGTTTGGAGCGTCGCGCTGGAAACCTCGCTCAAGCCAAATCTATGATGGCCAAAGCACAGCAGGAAATCCCCAAGAGCGGGCTGTTATGGGTGGAGCAAATCTGGCACCTAGAGCCGCGGACGCAGAGAAAGCCGCGAAGTCTGGAGGCCATCAAGAAGGTTGACAACGATCCATTGCTCTTTGTAGGAGTGGCAAGGATATTTTGGGCGGACAGAAAGCTAGACAAGGCACAAAATTGGTTCGAAAAGGCACTGGTGCTGGATAGTGATTGCGGAGATGGCTGGGCCTGGTACTATCGGTTCTTGATTCAGCATGGCACGGAAGAGAAGCGGGAAGAAGTGATGAGCAAGTGTGTGTTAAGTGAACCGCGACATGGTGAGGTGTGGGAAAGGGTTGCGAAGGATCCGCGGAATGCGAGGAAGGAAGTGCAAGAGATTTTGAAGCTGGTTGCTGAGGAGATGGAGCAGTTGTGATAGACGTACCACTGGTAAGGATGGAATTTTTTGGGTGGCAGAGATTCAGGATCAAACAAAGGATGCCAAATTGACCACGTGGCCGGAAAGTGGATGACTACTGACCTAGCTGAGTAGGTACCTGTATCTTACAGCAATCATAGAGCGAGTGATGGCATTAATGAACCATACACTTCACGCCGTACTAATCACTGGAACATAGGGTTGAACTTCTGTACATGATGTACATGATGTACATGATTCGTACACGTCGTTCTCACTTGGCTGAAAACACTTGCTCCCATACTGTAAAACCATGACCAATCCTCAGGGTTCCTGCTCTCCACGAAAGCCGACATTACTTGATCAACAAGATTATTTGCTGCCGCCGAACCAGCCTGAAATGCCGCTCTTGGCTTTGGCAGCGCCATCCTCAACAGTGTGGTCAAACTTGTCCACAGCCTTGATGGCCTCGGACTTGGCGTCCTTGACGTACGCCTCGGTTTGGCTCTTGATGCTTCCGGCTTTCTTGTCGGCCTCGGCCCACTGCGAGCACGAATTAGCATTCAGTGTGCGTTCAACTCCTTCGGGAGCCAGATGACGGCATGCTTTTGAGAACAATCGGGAGCACGTACAGCCTTGTCAATCTTGGCACCTGCCTCGGCTCCAAAGTTCTTCAAGTCCTTCTCGGCGCCGGGTCTGCTGCCGGGCAAGGCGTCCTTGACTTTGGCGGAAGCCCTGTGAACATCACCTGCACATTGAAATGTTAGGAGACTGCATTGCATCATCGGATGCGGACAAGCTGGAGCGAGGGGCACAAAAGGGAAGCCCAGCGCCGTCGCGTCATGAACACAATTCTTGTCGCCAAGCTGAGACTACCAAGCTCCGTCATTGTCATTGGATCTGCGACGTACTCTCAAACTTATTCTCGGCAGCCTTTGGGCTACCGCCGGCGCTGTACAGGTAATATCCAACACCACCTGCGGCACCGAGGCCGAGGACGAGAGGCATGCGCGACTTGGACATTGTGCGAAGAGGGATGTGGCGAGATGTGCGAGCAGGAAGTACAGTTGATACTTTCGCCAGGAACAAATCGAGTGAGTGTGAGGAGAAGCAGAGAAGGAAAGGAAAGAGTGTGTTCGCGTCAGTCAAGGGTGGCTGGAGAGGAGAAGAATAGATGGTTCCCGAGAAGAGGTGGGGGAGCTCCCAACTTCAACGGCTTGGCTAGGCATGACGCAACACAAATGTGGGACGTGGACACGCGACTACGGAGTACTACGGAGTACTGTCCGGTAAGGAGTGCTTTTTTCATCTTGCTTGCTTCATCGCATAGCAACTCCGTGCGAGCTGACTGCCGAAGATGCAGAGGATGCCAGCAGCGCGCAGCTGTTGAGTTCCGTGACGCTGATTCGCTGGTGAGCGGTTCATGACGTAATATGAGAATCGGTGATTTGGCGGGAGCTGGCGCCACCATGTTTGGGAGCCGCACGCTTTCATTCATTATGGAGATCGGCTCATCTTTTGTCCTTCCGAAGCTGAATGGATTAATGCACCGCGGACTGTCGTTTCTGAAATATCTTTGTGCAAGCGGGCTGCCGGCCAGGCTACCCAACTGCCATCGTGGGGCAGCAGCCATGTCGATTACATCATGGCGACCGACCAATTTTGAGACAACGGTGCCGTGAACGGTCATCATCACAGAGCCATTTGTTCGCGATTTGCTTTCCCAGTGGCAGAGCAAAGGTTGCTGGACGAAACCGCAACCTCTGTATCAACTACTGAACGTGGCCGCGTAATGGATCCACATGCCCCCGGCTTCCTAGCAGGGAGAAATCTTTTTCTTATTTCAGTCTATTGTAACTCATTGCGCATCTTCAGATTTGGTATCCTGCTTCTATGTAGTTGCACCCCGGTTGTGAACGGACGAACCTGCGCATGCTGGAGAAGCTTCGGGTTGCGTGAGGGGGCTTCATGGTTTCTATTCGGTCGTTGACACGTTTTGTTGTAAATCAAACGTTCTCCAGCAATCTACAACCCAAACAACCCGAACTCATACCCCTGATGTCGACCTGATGCGGGAGTCTTCGCCAGATTGCATCGACCACTAATACTTCAGGCCTGAATTGAGAATAAGCCAAGTTCTCCTTCCTGGGACCCGCTCCGCGAGGAATCGCACCTTCCTATGATTGAGGCTTCTCCCTGCGTATCTGCCCCTTTAGGTGTTGATGCGTTTGCAGCGGCCGTGAGTACCACTCACTGCCAGTACTTTACTCGACTTGTTGATGACGATCTTCTGAGCTATGTAAGTCGGGGAGTGTGGCTGAGTGACACACAACTGGATGGGTCGAGCCACCAGCTCTGGCCCCCCGAACGCAGTTGTGATTCCCCACTAATCTAATCCCGTAAAGCCCAAATGCATTTCCAACATTCTTGCTGATTCGAACATCCGCATCTTCGTTTGCTCGGGCGCCATTGTATTCTTTTCTTGTTATTGTTCGTTTTTGCTAGTCACTCTCTGATGGTTTGCGACCTGGATTCTTACTAATACCACGCTGACGCCGACGCCAGCCGCACACGGCAATCGAACCATTTACATCCGCAACGGGCGCGGCCCGCCGCAAGCCAGCATCAACCAGCGTTATCGTCGAACCAACCCACTGCATCTCTTTGCCATTTCGTCGTTACACACCTACTTTGCATCGATAGTTCAGGCCGATAGCGACGTAGAATTCTAATCCGAATGACCGCTGGGCTTTGTCATACTTGCACCTAGGGCTTGACAATGGTGAACGTTCGGAGCTCTCGCCGGGTAGCAGGCCTCAAACCTAGTGATTATGACCATGAAATTGGCCTCGTCAATCATGATGGAGCCGAGGACGACTCGACCAGCACGTCCGAGACTGCTGCACAAGCTCGACGTGGCTCTACAGCATCACGACTGGTTTCGTTGGTAGAGGATAGTGAGCAAGACAAAGGTCAACAGGCCTCCATCAGCCACAACCGCCAACGGGATTCACATGTTCTCCTTGACCAGAGCATTTCGCCGAATCCAGCTGCGTCTGAACAGGAGAGAGCAAGCCTAGAAACTGGGGCTTCTCTTCCTCATCCTGCGATGCAGCCATCTATCGAAGTACAAGGTAAGGCTGATGCTGAAGTCTCATCCCAGATGCCGCTCCTGGAACATGAACTTACGATGAACTGTAGCTGCAACGCCTGGCGTATTCGGTGATCCAACACGACGCAGTATACCAAAGCGCCCTCAGCAGACTCGCGAAACTGCTATTGACATCATGTACGAGAACGAAAGAGGAGGTTTCATATGTGGTGCCGCATTGTTCTCCTCCAAAGCCCTTGGCGGGCTTGACCCTCCCGCATGGAGTGAGTTGGAGTGTACTATCCTGACCAATAGCTCTGCTTGATAGGCTTGGGCTGACTTGACGGAAAAGCCAATGCATATCATAAACCATCGCCAACGAATATTTACACTGCCGTCGTTCCAGACCCGTCTTGGGAGTGGGTTTGGCCTGAGTGGCGAGTCAACTACCAGGACGGCGTCGACGAGGGAGGCTGGGAATACTCGTTTGCATTTGCCAAAGCCTTTTCCTGGCACCCACCCAAATGGTGGAATTCGTTCGTGCGCAGAAGAGCCTGGATCCGCAAGAGAGCGAAGAGGCAAAATCTCGACATAGATTCGAGCGGAAATTTGCTCAACTCTGATTATTTTACTGTACGACCGGCATCACACACCAGTAAAGGGCGATCAACTGGCAGTATTGCTAGCAGCCGCGCTCCCAGCAAATCGAGCATGAAGCATTCGTCTATCAAAGAAGTGGGAGAAGAAGCTCTGGAGATAGAAGATATTGAAACTTTGTTGTCCGTATTGCGTACATCAAGGATCGATCGTGAGAAAAGGGAGGCTATTGAGAATTACCTCGAGCACGCAATAGATCTGAGTGCCCTTCAAGATGAGATGCATGAGATCATGTCTATCTTTGTATTCCAGGCATCTCGGAGGCAGTTTTTGGCTCATTTGATGAGACAGTATGACCAGGTTGTGCGTAACTTGAAGGAAGATGACAATCGCGATAACAAGGAATTACTGCAACGGAAGGAAGCGCTCGAGGCGGCGGTCAAACATGCAGACGAGGAGATTAGCAAACTGGCCTTCTGGAGTGATGTCAAAAAGATGGCGGGAAGAGGCGAGCTGAGGCCGTCGCTCGATGGGGATCAGAGTTGGTATGAAACACGTCCTGGTCTGGATCGCAGCGGGCCAGAGGGGCCAAACGGTGGCGAGTTGCCTGGGACGAAGTAATGGGATGCCGGCCATCGACCTTGTTTTACCCCTTGTCTATTATTCATTTCTTATTCCTCATCGTAATCTTTTCGCGGCAACTGTACTTCCCTACCCTACGGACTGTACGATTTGCGTACTTCCACTTCCCCACGCTAGTATTTTTTCTTGTTTATGTCTTACAAGGGCCTCTCGGAGGACTCGGCATCCGCATTCTGGCAACATCAGCATACTTGAAACGAGCAGGCGTCTACTGGAAGATTCAGGCAAGCTTTTTGACTTGGACGGTGATACAAAGCATTTGATGGGCGAACAGAGCAACTTTGGAAGGGCGATATTATGGGAAAGCGATCAAGACCTTACTGTGTCTTACTTGTGACGGGGGCGGCAATTGAAAGATATTGACATGGCGATTGATAATAAATTATGAGCAATCGTTGTGACTGCATGTAAAACGGTGAAAACAAGACCATCATCAAAGAGTTTGCAACCATCAAAGCTTGGCCGCCACGCGCTTGACTTCAATACTAATAGAAGCATGCCAACATTTGCCTAACTGAGTAAGTTTGCGACAATTCATGAGTGAACCTTTGACGTCGAGATTGCACGTGATGCTGTGGGCCCCTGCCCCAGGCCTGTTTTCGTGAGCGAACATGCTCTGGTTTTCTATTTGATATTTGACATGATCTATTGAACCACGATGCGACACGACAAATGACCAATGTCCTTGGGGATCAAGTCAATATGGCGGACTGGGCCCCGGAGTATCGGCACATTGGGGACATTGCCCCAGCGGACACTTGCCCTGCGTGTAGGAGAGTCAACGTCCTCATTCTCGACTTCCCACAGCAACAACAACCATAAAATAGCCCAGAGTATTGTGTCAGGCCCATACGACCGGTATCAAGCATCGAATGAGCCCATAT
Organism: Epichloe bromicola; assembly: GCA_023658445.1. Classification (NCBI taxonomy): domain Eukaryota; kingdom Fungi; phylum Ascomycota; class Sordariomycetes; order Hypocreales; family Clavicipitaceae; genus Epichloe; species Epichloe bromicola. The sequence goes on from CP098270.1 coordinate 2,167,342, forward strand.
CCGACTTGCGGACCCGTGTCGAGGTTCTGCAGACGAAACATTCCAGAAATGTCTTCTTGCGAAATGCTTTCCGCGAGACCACCCCTGCGATTCGGGAACGAGTAGAACGGAAACGCAATTCGCCGTATGTACCGACAGCTCGCCATTATCCATCTCTTGAGGCAGCAAGATCAAGTCAATCACATTCGAATAGAGTTGCTCGTGTGCAAGTAGGGATCGATGCGATCTGGGAGAACTTTGACCAAAGGGTCCCGGATTGGATGGAAACATTCAATCTGCTGAAGCGCATGATGCCAAAGCGAACCGATGCGCCCAATATGGCCGCTGTACGAGTTGTTCTTCCCTCAACGTGGGACTTTCCTGTCAGGAATAAGCGAGTCGAATTCTTAGACACCGCGACCGGACTGGCGACCAAATTGCGCGTCACCGCCAATTACAAAATTCCTAATTGCAAAATTCCTTCGGCATTGGTGTTACGAGGCGAGAGCTCGGTTCTTACAAAGGCTGCGGATGAGCTGATCAAGATTTGTCCAGATGTTGAGATATTCAAGCTCGGTGAGGTGGCTACATTCGATTACATGGCCAAACGATTGTGGCCTTCGATTGACAATGCTGCGGATGGGGGATCATCGCTGCCACCAAGGAATAGAGACAGCATTTGGGTACATAAGGAAGTGCAGACGTACTGGATAGAAAAACCGTATGAACAGACCCCGAAGCCAAGCGTCTGGACAAAGGAATCCTTTGAGACCTACATCACGGCACTCGTATGCGGGAGGTTGCGTTCTCACCTGGCCTTGAAGTACTACAGACAGCCTCGAGAGGACGGCAAACTTATAGATACGGATGGCATACGAGTTCAACTTATCTTGAATGCATTCGAGGACCCCTCAGCCCGCGAGTGCATAACACCGTCTGTCCTCAAACTGGCTCTGGCGTTTATGGCTCAGAAGGGCGGTCACCGCGCCTCAGCCGATCGCCTTTTCACTCTTGCAGAAAAATGGGGTCTGCCCATGGACACAGAAATGTTCAACATCATATTGGATGGGTACGTGTCTAAACGAGATGCAGCTTTTTTCCACCGGTTTCTCCAGAAGATGGAGATACGTTACTTTTATCCGAATGCTCGCACGTGGCTACACTTTTTGAAACTCGTGCAACGAGACGACGAGCGTCGACAAATCATCGTGGCCATGTACGAAATTGGTCTCTTTGAAGATCCCGCAACCAGACGAGGCATCGCCCAAACGATGGCCGGTCACGACTCATACGCTGCCTTTAAAGCTGGCAAGACTCTAGACCACTTCATGGCAGACCAAGCGATGCGTTACGGAGATGATTGGTTCACGAGCGGAGCCATGAACCCAATATTGAAAGAGTTCTTGCGTTTCTACGGAAATTCTGCCATCAGCGTGGAGTCCTTTCAGACTCTCATGAAACGCCCATTCGAAGATGGACGCGCTCTTGACATTAGCACCTTCCACGCCATCCTTGAGACTTGTCTCGAGAACAAGGACTGGACCACCGCGCTCTGGACCCTATCCCACATGCACGACCAATCCTGCGAACCCAACCACCGCACATACAGCCTTCTCACCTCCCTCGCCATCATAACAGGCGCCCCTTGCACTTTAGGCGTCATCTTCTTCTACGGCCTCCTCGAGCGCAAGCTCCGCGAACCAGCCCGTAGAATTATGCAAGCCGTCCTCCTCCGAAGACTCCTCTTCAAATCCCCCTTCAGGATATTCTCCAGGAAAACGGCAAGCCTGTTGAAAAGAAAAAAAATACCGAAAGAAGCTTCAGCTGTCGCAGGCGTAGAATGGGCCATTCTCAGTTCCCTGGACGGATACAAACCCGTTAAAAGCCTTGGTGCCGCACTAGACATCACATGGCGAACGATGGACCTACCCTCGATTTGGAAAGCAAAGCAACGCGCTTGCAAAGATTACGACAGCTCAAAGGATTCAACGACGCATGACTACGCCATCAAGCTCCGAGACGGCAGAGACCAACGCCCGCCCGTGACGGTCCATCTGGACACGGCATTCGATCCTGACAGCATGATTCGTAAACGGGTGGCTACCCAGACGTCTACCTCGGACATCGCAAATCCTGCTGCTAAACTTGAAATATGATCTTGGCAATACATGTACAAATATAGAAGTTCTCGATGCCCCGATTCAGAATTTGTAATCGACTATCCATCGTGTAATTACTACTTTACTGCGCGCTGCTCACCTGTAACATTAGTTGTCTCTACCGCCTTCATACGGGAAACAACACCATGGGAAGATTCTTTAATCTGAGTGTGACGTCCTATTATATACACGTACATACGTGTGTATCCTTTCATGAGCTTGTCTCCCCCCCTCGCTCTTTTTAAGCTATGAGATACTGTGACAAAAATGTAATCCCATCGACGCGGTAGCAAACTTTCCTAGGTAATAAATAATGAACCAAATGTAATGCAGCAATGCATGGGAGATCAGAAAAGATGTACCGCCGCCTTAATTTGGAGGGTTGTCTAATGTGTGCGCGCGCTCTTTGTCTCTTCAGCAGTTTAACTCTTCTCCTACTTCTGTCTGCCGACTGCCCTACCCACAACAGAAGCCAACAAGTGCCAGTAATATGCACCAAGTAACGAAGCGAATAGTAGGTGGGAAGGTAGTCCTGAATGGGAAGCATCATTTGTGTAAAACCGCACGACTTGTTTGAGAGGTTGCATGATGCAAACCTCATACACAAGCGCGCGCCTTTCGCCCCGCACATATGTACGTCCTATCGATTTCGTGCCCTCTTCTGTTCTAAGCCTTCGAGCACTTACGCATTGAATTTGGACACTTCAAACTTCAAACACAATAACACAAACAGATGAAGAGGAGAAAGAGCATCGAGACTGTAACAATTAAAACGCGAGCCAACCCAAGAACAAGAAACAGACACCGTGTTCTTTCACCTCTCCCACATCCAATCCCAATTTCTAACCATTGTTGATTGCGGAACGAACTCCTATTCGTTCTTACTCTCGCTGAAAGTAGTCGTTTCCGTCTCACTGTCCTTCTCGTCCTCCTGCTGCTCGGTTGCAGCCACTGTCACTATCTTGTTGACTTCGGTAGGCGTCGACTTGGACTCTGACTTCTCTTTCGATTCGGTGGCTTTCGCGTCGGCCTTGGTGGAGGCATTCGAAGTGGAACTAGAAGAATTGTTTTCTTTGTCGGTCGACGTCGAGTTATTCTTGGACACTTGACTCTCGAGGTCTTTGTCTTCGTCGGCGTTATCGAACATTTCGGTGTCATCTGAATCGGTGAGAACCTCTGTGCCATCGCCGAGAAAGATGATTCGACCTCGGTACCCACCAACGCCGAAGCTCTTGCCCTGTTTCTCTGCATCCATCTCATAGCCGCTATCGCTGTCCTCGTAATTGTGGTGGACTCCGGGACCACGGAATTCCGCTGAGAAGGAAGAATAGTGGTCAGCTTTGGGATTCTGCTTGAGCGCCAGGTACGCACGAAGTCCACACGAGGACAGGTACTGTTTGACCTCTGGGGCTATGCCGTACCATACTCGGGGGGGGCGCAAGGGCCATCTCCGTTGGCAACTCTCTTGGCGATCTCCTCGTACCACTCTTCTTTGGTTTTGCCATTGAGAAATCCGACAATGGTCATGGTCATGTTGTCACACCCGACTCCGCCAGTTTCCGAGTTGGATGCCAAGCAGTTGTCCATCATGTTCTCACAAATCTTCTCAAGTTCTTGCTTTGCGGCAATGCCTCTTCGGACAAACTCGACGACAGCCTGGGAGGATTGACAATCCCAGATACCTAAACAGTCGTTTGTTAAGTCATGATCACAGTCATGTGTTGAGAGATTTTGCTTGAATATTGAACCAACCATCGCAAGCGAGAACCAAAAACTCGTCTTCATCAGTGAGATCATGTTCGTCCACGTCTGGAAAGGCGGTGACAATTTGTTGCTCGGGGGGTAACTCAGCGCTCTTCTTGAACTCGAAATCGCCGATGGCACGTGACAGGGCCAGGTTTCCATTGACACGACCGAAGTCGACGAAGCCACCGGCTGCTGTAATTCGATTCTTCTCGTCTAAGAATGGGTGCGTTCAAGTGTTAGTGCGCATCCCTGCGATACGGGACAGGGAGTAGGCAACAAAACTGGCGCTTTTGGCTGGACAAACTTTCAAGCTGTGGCTTGTGATCTTGGGACATTGGCTTTGCTCGACCCTTGATGCCCAATACACCTCGCGAATCACCTGCATTAGCCTAAATGTTTTCCATGTCAGCGAGCAAGTATAAACGTTGGTTTGATGTCCTGAACTTCAAGTAACGTGGATGAAAGTATATTGTGCACGTACGACATAGAGCTTGCTCCCAGCGATCAAACTGACGCAAGCTGTACAGCCTGAGACTTCCTCCTCGTATTTAGGATCTGTTGCCGAGTCGAACAGTCAGTATTGAGATTCGCCATGAGCTGGGAAGCTACCACAATTGCCTCAGTTTTAGCCCTAGGCAACTAAGCCGTGCAGGGGGCAGTGACATGTGGTGGCGGAAGCACGAGAAATCAGATCATACCGTTGAGGATGGCTCGGTCAGTAGCGAGAAACCCGTCCTTGAGTCCCTGCGCATAGTCACCTGCTTTGAAGGTGTCCTGCTTAACAATGATATTGTGAATGTTTTCGCCAGTGAATAACGCTACTTTGTCACCCCCATGACCATCGAACACGCCGAAAAAGGAAAGTCTGGACGAATGGACTTTGGGATCGAGGTTGGCACCAGTCGCCAGGTCGAGAATGGTAGTATGGGAGTCTTCCATGCTGATACGCCAGCCCTGCATGGCGGACACGCCGTAGATGAGTCTGTCATCCTCGCCTTTGTCGGAAGTCTGCGGGGAAAAAAAAAACGGAAGCAGAAGTCAGCCTGTGTTTGCCAAATACTCGGTGAGTGCGAACAAGCAGTCACAAGTCCATCCGACCATGAATAGACGCGAGGCCCCTCCAAGACCGAAGACTTTGGAGGGCCGCAAGCTTCTAGTGGGGTTCTCGTGATGGTAATGAGGTGGGTTTGCTCAGGTAAGACCGCTGAAGTCTTGACGACGAGCAGGAGTTCGCGACGAGGAACAAATCTCTAGGAGTGAGGATGCAGAGATTTTCGAGGCGCGAGGCAGACTGTGACGAAAGACGAACCTTTTCGACAACAGGCTCCGAGAGCGTTTGACCCATGGCAACAGAAGGTGGGCAGCAGCACAACTACTGCAAGGATGCCCAGGAAATGGGGATGTGAGAAGAGAAGAGAAGAGAAGAATCAAGCGTGTGCCAGGTCTCGAAGGAGGGTAGAGAATAACGATGCGAGAAACGACTCTCTAGCGACAAGACGAAGGGCACACGAGGGGCAAGGTTTTGACGTTGGGGGGGAATGTGAAGTGAACGTGGTGGTGTGCGGCGCAGACGGCAGACGGCAGACAAACAGTCGAGTCCAGCGTGCTGAGAAGAGGTTTGCCTGCTGGCCTGTTCAATCACGTAGCCAGACCAGACTTTTGAGAATTGGGAGTGCGCAAGTGGTCAACCGGTGGGAAAGTGGGCAGCACTGAAGCGGGGTATGACAGCCGGGTGCCTCCTTCCATCGACAAACTGCGTCCAATCTTCATCAACAATTTCGAGCATCGCTACATTTGGGAGCCGTGAACAACACCAGACGGAATCAAGCTTCATTCGGTCGATTCGAGTCACATTTATCAGCTAGCATGTCTTACATGTCATACACGAGGGCACCCATGGAGGGCAGTTGAAAGAGCCAACCCCGCCGTGTCTGGCCGTGCCGCACTCTGCACCCGTCTCTCGACTATACTCTCCATCATGGCATTGGTGATGAATTGTCGGTAGAAATCAACTTGTTCAAGCACTCTGCTCATTCCTAGTTTCGTCTCGGCTGGCTCTCTCCCTTGCGTTCTTGTCCTGCAACTAACTGCCGATGCCGGCTGAACGTCTGAAACATCATAGTTCGCTACCAAAGTCAGCGCAAACACTTTCCCATCGGCCACATAATACACGCACATCAAGCTTTGGCAGATGACTTGTGACGTTCGTGATACAGACAACGAGAACAGGCGTCGTCATCGTATCACGGCAGATTTCATGGCCATGGAGCTGGTGACGATCACTCCACTCATCAGGCAAGGCTGGTGCGGCGCGGTAGTAGTAGCTTCAACAATCACCGAGGGCGCGCCACCAATTTTTGCGCAGTGCACAAGGCTGCAGGACTTTCGCCCGGTCTGGGGGGCTAAACCCAGGTTCACAGTGCAGACCTCAAGACACAGGATTTTTTTTTCTTTTCTTTTTTCGCTGTGGCTGTCGGCATGTTGAGAACGGGTCAGCATCCGAAAAGACTAACACTACCTGCCAAGGTCTTTGCCACTTTCTCACACGATAGACGGGTTGTAAAAACAATGATGATGACCTCAAAATATCATGACACTTCCTCGATCTTCCATCTCCAGTCCCTGCCTCCCTGCCTGACAAGGACAAGGACAAGGACAAGGAGGGGCATCTGGCACAGGACCCTGGTGGAGTACCTTACCGGGACATGGCTGCTGCCTTTGTGGGCGGCAGGGCTAGCTTGGTTGCTTGGTTCGCATTCGCTATTGTTGGTGGGCGAAAATGTCTGTCTGACGCGGAAACTGGAGAGACCTGGCACCAGAAGTCTAGCGAGCGCGGTTCAATGTTCCCCCCAGTGGCATCTCTACGAGGCGCATCGCCTTCGCACAGTCATCAGGCCATCGCTGCCAAGCACCAGATCGTCTCGGGTTTCATCAAGTTACGTGCCAATAATGTGGGCTTGTTTCGGGTGGAGCTTGCTATATGAGGCAAGTCGACGACTTGCTGTAATAAACAGCCGCCAATCAGCCCAAGCGTCGCAATCGGGCAAGGACTTCCTGTATCGTGTCTTTGGCTTGTTGAGAAATGCTTTATGGCAGCCTGTGAACGACATGAACCCACCCAGCCTGTCCCGTTGACTCAAGTTCGCCCGGATCATCCAACGCGAGACAGTCACAGCATACGTGATCGGTCGCGGCCAATGCGAACATGGACTCACGTCCATCGCATCCCTGATGCTTGGACTTTGTTGAAAGCTGTTCAGGCGAACCAGTCCTCCCCGTGGCCCCGCATGTGGCACGGCGGTGGCTACAGTGGCCACCCATCAGATAAGATAATCAGATGCTTACACTCACCGCAGTCTCCGCCAGATGCCAAGATCGGGCAGAAAGAGCTGGCCGACACGAAGATCGACCAGGCCGGGAATCCATCCTTCACACTGCATCCTGCTGGTGAAGCAAGTCAATCTTCTGGTCAAAGAACATGATCTTCGAAAACAGGGCATGCATTGCTGAATATTATCAGCCTGCAAAAACTCAGTATAACAGCATAAAGATGGTTCACGAATCAATCGATACTGAACTGCTAATAATGGGCCGAGAAGGTATCTAATGACTTTTCAGCCACCTGTACGATAAAGAACTGAATTTACAAAAGCAAAGATGCTTTGTGCAGTTCGCATAACACCCCCGAACTGCATAACTAGTTTAGCTCCATTCTCCAATGTCGTATCTCCGTCGAAATCCCGCCGCCGGCCGCACCCCCAAAGCAGCCCTGGCCTTAGCGCGGCAGTCGATCTCCTTGATCTATGCATAGGGCCACCCAACAAGATTTACACAACCTTACCCAGAAAAATCATCATAAACCGGCGATGTGAAAATCATCGTATTGAGTGAACGAGGTGGGTTCTGTTAGTTTCAGATTATGCACATCTTTATTTTCAAAATTCCCCGTAGTTCAATAGTCTCCCCGCATCTGTGCACTCGCACTCTCGCACTTTCGAACTGCAGATGAATATGAACAGTATTGTACGGAGTACTAGGAGCAGGTTCGACTTCAAGCACGGACCCAACGCAAGCGTTCACTACGCCATAGGCGACGACCCGGTGGGCATAAAACGCGGCAGTACAACCATGCAAACGGGCCAATACGCCGCCGTCAACATCCACAGACAAATTATATAGCCCAGGCTACGAAACAGAGGCCCGAATATGACGGAGGGGTAAACAGGTATGGATCTGGCCGTGGGTGACAGGAGAGGGAGGAAGGGCCTGGTGGAGATGTTCAATGATGATATGGGTTGGTGTAGTAAGTTGGAATTGTTCGCAGCTCCGGAAGAAGCTGGAATAGCGTGCGACACGAAAGTTTTATGGACTCGAGCCAACTTCGAAAAAAGTGCATGGAAGTAATCAAATCGAGATGTCAAGTGTCAATAGACACGAATTGGGTACTTCCATGCATTCATTCTTTGTCTGGCTTCGAATTGTCAGGGGGAGATGCGGGTTGTTTGGGAGAAAGTCCACAGTACCAGACACGGAGAAAGCGTATCATACCTGTTCACAATTACAAAGCTACAAGAGCCCAAGTGAATCACACACTGAAGAGATTTATTGAAAGTCTTCGATTATTCTATCATATTTATATGCACAAAACAAAAGTACATGTGCTGGTATCATTGTAATCACCAATGGTGAGAGTCTACATTGGTAAAGGAATTCAACTGTACCCGCTATCCCCCTCGGATTTTGACCCCTTTGCGCCGAAGACCGTGAATTAGTCAGTTCATTACGCACGCTTCCCTTACAAGAACACCTTGAAACTCCCATCAGACATCTTCCCCGAGTGCTCTCGTATCCAATCATCATCGGTAGAATACCCCCTTCCCCCAGACATGTGAACATCATGCTCGCTGACGCCGCTCATTTTTGAAATGATACTTAGAGACGGTCCCAGCCGTCCCGAGGCAAGTGGTGAATGAGCGTCATCCCCCCACAGATTCGGCGACACCCACTCCGGGCTGGCATCTCCGCGATCGCCCGTCTCTGCGCCATGACGGGCTGTACCTGGTCGTGAGGGATGGAACGGCGCCTCGTCAACGAGGTCCTTGTATGAGCGCTCCATCTTGGTCGGACTATGTTGGCCAATGATCCTCCAGTTTTCGGAGGATGCGAAAGACATGTCTGTTGCGACGCTCTTGCCGCTTGATGAAACGAGATGCCGTGAGCCCGCCAAAACCGCTGCACTGGGTCTTCTTAGCTCGGACACGCTCTCGCCGGCCTCGCTTTCCGCCAAGGTGACCCAGTTTGGCTCAGAGGGGTCTCTGGCGGTGGAGGCGGAGTTCCACCTGGTAACAGGGGCAGTGGTGTGAATGGCATCGTCTTCCGTATGCGGCAACGCAGCAGAGCTAGATGTGATGCCCGAGTTGCCGTCAACGCGGTGGTATGAGAGGGGGGACTGATGCGGCTTGTACGCGAAAAGGGCAGTCGGCTGCAAGTTGGGCATTTCGTTGAGAGTCGGGAGTGTCATGTCCAGACCCGGATCTCTCCTATGAGGTGTATGGCCTGCGTCAGGGAAGACTTGGCGAGCCGAATCTGGATACGTCACATCAAATTGGTGACTTCGGGACGATCTATTGCTCTTTGCGAGGCCGCCGTTGCCTCCGTCGATTGTCACCCATGATTGTCTTCCGTCCTCGCTGTCCACGTTGCTGATGCTACGAACGGTGGTCGTTCGCGCCGCATCGACCATGATGCTGTGAGGCATCCCCGAGACGGATAGATCATCGAGTGTTTCTGAGCTCCTTCGTCGAGATGACAGGGGCGAATTGTCGTCGGCAAACGCCGCTTTGGCCGGCTTGAAAACCAGTGTATCTGTGTGCACGAAGGCATCTCCGCCAATAGCAGCCGCTTCCCGCATCGACAGATCAGATCCGTTGACCCGAAGAGTGGTCAGAACGGGATTAGAGATCTTGGAGCGATATCTGCTGCCCACATAGTTGTTTTTGTTCTGCCGTCGCCGGAAATAGCACACTAGGATCATGAGCAGAATTGCGACAAAAATCACGGGGATGATCGTAGCTAGGAGTATTTCACCGGTGCTCAAATGACCCGACTGTGTCTGTGCCTCACCGGGGGCGCCATCTTGCGTACTAGTGGCCGTGGCTGTGGTTTTCGTGGTAGATGAGGCAGGAGTGACCGTGGCTGTGGTGCCGTCAGCGGCGAGGAAGCTGACATTGACCGCCTCTTTTTCTGAGAGACCGGAGCTCTTGGACGATGCTTCGATGAATAGCTTGAATCCCCCCTTTGACGTCTTCGGCACTTGGCCAGACAGCCTCAGGCCGTTTACCTTGAGCCAGTCTTCATTTGGGCTGGTGGATACTTTGACGGTGACATCACTGGGGTTTTTGAAATATTTGGCAAGATGGAGGTCGAGTTCACTCCCAGGTCTGAGTTTGATATCTTCAAAAGTCGATTCGAAGAGACCAGTTGCGACGTTGACGACGACGAGAACATCAAGATTGTCTGAAAAGAAATCCTTGAAAGTGATGGTGACGTTGGCTGCGCGATCCCCATCCTTGGGCGTCCCGCGCAGTTTCCAGGTCTTCTCGTCAAAGGACAGCCAGCTTGGCGTGTCCTTGGCCGCCACTGTCAGATCACCTGTGGCGACCTGCTTGCCATCAAGCCTGATTCCGTTCTCCAGCGCATTGTAATTCACCTCGGAGCCACGGCTTGCATTGAGTGTAACAATTGGGCGATCAGTCGTGAGTTTATGGCTCCCCACGACAATGGAAAACTTGAGCGATGAAGCTGAAAAGCCCACAACGTCCGATGCAACCAGACTAAAGTCGAATGTATGGGGCGGTTGAATGAGAGACTCGATAGGCGGCGTCTTTCCGCTGAAGGTCAGAGACGGCGCATCGAACTTGACCCATGCTGGTAGAGGACTGCTGTCCCCGGAGACGGCGTAGTAGTTGAGACCGGATTTGCCAAAGGTGCCTTGGTCGAATGAGAATTTGAAGCTTGTGGACGGGTATGACAAGATGGAAGACGGAGCAGAAAAGTTGCCAAAGTTCTGGATCTGCTTTTCGAGTGGTATCTGGACTTGAGGAGCTGGCTGTCGCGAAACTACCAGAGTTGCGTTCATGGAAGTTGAGCCTCTGTCGTCGGTCGCGATGATGTCGACAGCTTGCCCGACTACGTCTCCAGGGGAGATATCCCCGTCCTTTGGGGTCCCAAACAGTCGCCTTCCTCCACTATCCAGGGACAACCAGCTGGGGTGATCGCCGAGTGCGTAGGAGATTCTTGAGTCGGACTGAAAAGTATATTGTGAAAAAGAGTAGGAAAAGAACTTGTCTGTCCTAGCAGCAAGCGGAAGCTGCGCGTTGAAAGGAAAGGAAATGGTAGGCTGGCCGTTTGCTAGCTGGGCGAGGGGCAGTAATGCCACAACCGCCAGCAGTGAAGGCATCACGGACAACGATTTATCGAGAGCCACCTACAAGAGGCGCTGCCTTCGAGTAGTTTTGATGAGTATGTCACGCCACGCCACGAAGCCATACACGACGGGATTAGATTGATGCTCTTTGCAAAGACTGTAGAACAGGAGAACCGAGAGAGAAAGAATGACGATTCAAAAATAAAAGAGTGAGTGAATGAACGGGAAGGAAAAGACGAACTGTAGACGAGTGAACGCAGATGAGACGAGCAGAAAGCCTCGCAGACATAGGGACAGCCATCTTCAAGACTCTTCGAGGCAGAACTACTGCCCCCTTCATTCCTATCACAATCCAACCGTGGGGTCATTGTACGGCCAGAGCGTGCGTCTGGGTAGCGGCGCGTCCATGGAGCATCGGCACACGTCCCCATTGCCACAAGAGGCGCAAATGTCTTGGAAATGGAGGCTCTACTGGAGATAGACGCACGGGAGATGCCATCAGCACGCTGGTTGAGTAGCGCGAGCTGCGAGGGCTGGGGAATAGTGGAATGCGGCATTCCAGACGATTGGCCCCATCGTTCCGGACGTTGACTGACGGTGAGACAATTGGAAAAGTTGCGTCGAGACTACAGAGAAGAGGAAGAAGAAGAAGAAGAAGAAGAAGAAGAAAGGCAGGTCTCAAACCAGCCTGCTGAATTGGGTAAATGTCATTGCTTGTTTGATCAAGGTGTGCGTACGGAAATGGCCCTGGTTTATTGTTTCGACATGGATCTTTGCAGCAAGGGAGGACATTTCACCGCCCTGTGACGTCTTGTGCACAGAGGGGCCAAGAGAGGGTTCCCGGGGGCGGGAACGGTGCCTGGTGAAAAGAAATTGAATTTCCAATAATTGAACGCGTCGAGGCATGCATCCAGAAAATTAAAAGACTTCATCAATGTGATTCAACAAGTCGATATGCGTTCCCTGATGAAGGCGGGCGAAGATGTCAGGCTGTGGGCCAGCTAGACTAGCTAGACCAGCTAGCTCGACGCGTAGATTGGCACTGTCTGGTGAATAGAGAGAGGCCATCATCACACCTTCGCGCCGGCAATTGCTATAAATCTCACTAGTCACCGTTTGGCTAGTGTCCTCCACCCTCACTACCCAACCAGACAGGGAACCGAGTCAGGAAAGACGCAGAGACCCTTGAAGGTCCTTATGTACAAGTCGTACTCGGTGTATCCCTTTGAGTGTGCGAAGACCTCACCTTGTATTCCGTATACCCAGTATTGATGAACACCACTATTATAGGGAACACCTCTGTTATAGGGAACACCTCTACCATAAGGCGACTGACTCCCTTGTAAGATGAAGTGACCTCCTCAATCTACCAGGCCCTTGTCCTTATTCTGTGACCCGTCTGAGGTCTTCGCACACTCCAAGAAATTGGAGCAAAATCAGCTCAAGACCTACAAAACTATCAAGTCACTAGACCCCAAGGGTTTCTCGATCTCTTTTGACTCTTTCCAAAAAAAAAGAATGCCATTCCTTACATTCCTTGCCTATGCCCTCGCTGGCTTGTCACTTATTGCCACCCCTATTGGCGCCCTTTCCAACGAACCAGAGGGTGAACAATCATGGTGCGGAGTTGAAAAACCCTCAGAAAACCTCCTCGATTTCCATCGCCAGCTCGATAGCCGAGACGAAGGTACCCTTCTTCGTCTTGGTTCGCCGCGGCCCGTGGATGTCTACATCTGGCACGTCTACGAAAAGTTCCCGAGCCCCTGGATAATGAGCGTAGGCCGATACCTTTTCCGTCGAAAAAAAAGCGAATGGCAGCTAATTTTGGTAAACGTATAATGCAGTGAGAAAATATTGCTGAGCAGATGAGAGGTTTGAATGCATGCTTCAAGCAAGTCGGGATCACCTTTCAGAAGAAAAACATCTTGTTCGTGAAAAATAAGGAGTGGGTCAGCGATGCCGCTCGAGGGGTGAGCATGTTTAGTGCTCACTGGCTTCGTGAGGGTGATTATCGCACCCTCAATGTATACTTAATCGCCGAATTCGACAACAAAAACAGAATCGGCGCCGCAACATATCCCAAGCGCAAGGGGGACATAAGTAGAGACGGCGTTGTTATGCTGGCTTCCGCTATTTTTAACGGCACGGACAGAGTCAATAAGTCGGGCAAGACTCTCTCACAATCATATGAGCTATTGCCAAGGGTACATCTTCCTATTTCACGCGCCGTACTCCCTTCCCTCGTGTATCTTGCCAACAGGGGAATCAATGCTACAGAGACTGCCCCACGGAATTCACATATGGTCATATTCGTCGCATGCGTCTCCTATGGGAGCAATATAGAGAATCTGGCTGTATGGGCGACTGTTTTCAAGTTGCACACGTCGACCTTGCTAGATCGAGTTTATGACGCAAGTATGAATGAGATTTTACGACGCAAGTATAAACGAGATTTGACAAAATATATCGAATTTCAATTTTTTTTTTTTTTTGCTCATTGGCTGTCAATGCGTCGGATTTGTTGAAGACATCGGGGTTGCTAGCGATACCCAGCCAGTGTGACAATTAACGCACGAATAAAAGGGACCGCAGTGATAGATTCCCGGTGTGACGCAGGATGTGGCCTGATGGAGAACAAGCTTCGAGCTTATTACGGGGTGCGAGGTTAGAGCAAAGTCGGCTATAAACTTTTGACAAAATAAATTACGTTACTTACGTGCCAAGAACTTCAAACTTGCCCCACCCCCCGGTGAGGGAGCTGTTTCTTTCTTTCTTCCTAAAAAAAAACCCCCTGCAAGGCTTCTTTGTAGCAATCAGAGTGCCATCGTAAAGCAAGTGCATGATCCAAAACTTGTTTTCATGCAGCCATGTTTGCAAAAAAAAATTATTTACTTCTTTCTCACCCACTAGGTTTGTGACAGGATTTTTTTCCCCGGCAGAAATTGTATTTCTATTACTCGTTTGGCCGAGGTTTCCTTGATGAAGAAGGCAGAGGAAATATCTGATTGCGAGCACTTCCTAACCCCGATCAAGTTGGGAGGGGGGAAGGTGCGAGGCACTGACCCACCTTCTAGCTCGTCTACTATATTAAAAAGAATTTTTTATTAGGAAGGGTTTTGCCCTTCTTTTTGCTTCTAGATAATAAGAGCTTAGAAAATAAAAAGTTTTTGTTTTAAAGTCTTTCCTCTATAATAGCTATTTTTAGTAACCACACTAGAAGTTAGTAATTAAAAGCTTCTCTAAGCTTCCTATAGTTAAGTTATCTTATTATCTGTTGTTATTAGACTAGGGTGGTCTACCTACCTGTATTTTTCTTAATCCCTACTTCTAATTATTAGAATCCCTGTTCTTATATTATTATTATTATTAATCTAGAGTTACGAGAATTAGAAAATTCGCTATAGAATCCGTAGATAGCAGTAGTGTATTTATATAATACTACTAAGTTAATAAAGTTATTATTACTAGAGAGCGTCCTAGTAAGAGAAGACTATTTCTCTCTTAATAGAATAGATAATAAAGCTATAGTTAAACTTACTAGCTGCTTTAAATAACTTACTACCTTACCTATACCTAAAATACCTATAATACTATAACTTATAATAGAGTTATATAAGTTACCCTTATCTTAAGATATTAGGACCTTTAATAGTTTTACCTTTATAGGCTAATAGTTAAGCTACCTATAATAGATATTTAAAACTATTAATAAGAGTAGGGATATTAACCTAAATACTTTTATCTAAGCTATTAATATAGCCTTAGGTAGTAGGGCTACTACCTTTATTAATAGCTTAGAATAGTTAAGGCTAATTATCTTAAGGGCTAAGAATAGCTTAGCTACTACTAGGGATTTAGTTACCCTCTAATAGTTACTCTAGGAGTATTACCCTCCTAATATTATTAATAAAGAAGTTAATACTAGTACTAATATAAAAATTTAATAAAATAAGGGTAAGGCCCTTACTATATACTACTCTTATATTTTAAATATATTTTATTAAGCTAGTAGTTAGGATAAGCTACTTATCTCTAATTATCCCCTTACCTTAATTAAGAGTTATACTCTCTATAACTTTATTTAATAGTTTATTTAAGGGTTATATAATAAGTCTCTTATATAGGAAGTAATTAGCTAGAATATACTAGCTACTAATAGCCTTAGAGAAGCTTAAGAATATATTAAGTAAGCTACTACTATCTTAGAGGCTAAAGCTAATTTTATAAAGATAACTATAAGAGATACTAAAATTATACTAATAAAGGAATTTATTAAGTATTAAAGTAGGTATTTTACTAATAAAGTATTATTCTAAGTATATAAGTTACCCCCTAGGTTTATAGAAGTATTAGGAGAATAGAGATAATAGTTTACCCTAGTTAATACTTTAATTACTTAGCTTTAGCTAGTAATATTATACCTTAGACTCTTAGGAATATATAGTTTCTCTAACCCCTAGTAGTTTAATAGGTACTAGCTTATAATACTAGTTAATTAGAATCTAACTTAAGGGTTATATCTATAGCCTTAGACTTAAGCTTAGACCTAGAATTAGAATAATAGTAATATAGAAAATAAAGTTCTAACTAACTAGTAAGGTTTTACTTACCTTAGCCTAGGAACTAAAAGGGTAAACTTTACTCCCTTACCTTAGACTAATACTCCTAATTTATTTTAACTACTATAGAATACACTTATAGTAGTATAGAATTTTAGTTCTTAAGGGTATACCTTAGAGTTAAGACCTATAAGTAAGTTAAAAAATTAGTATATTAATAGTACTACCCTATTACCTTATAGAGGTGCTTATTTTAAATATAAAGTTACTAGATATTATACTATAAACTATACTATAACTAGAAGTAAGTTACTATAATAATAGGAATTATCTTAGTTAAAGTTAATAACTCTTCCCCCTTAAAATAATAACTCTTAGGTTCCTAGGCAAGCCTATGCTTGCTTAGCTTAGGTGTATTTAAATAGAGATAAATAGAATAATATTAAAGTATCTAGAGTTATTAAGGAAATAATAGATAAGTCCTTAGTTAGAGTTTATTATACCCTAATTAAACCTAGGTCTACTTCTAAGTTAGTTATACCTATAGAGAATTACTAGCTTATCTAACTTAAAAAGAAAACCTTAACTACTTCTTAGTAATTAATAACTACTATAGATTTATAGAAGCTTAGAGCTTATTAAGCTAATATAAACACATAAGTAAAAGATATTACTAATAAGGATAAACTACTAAAGCCCCTCCTCTAGAACCTTAAAAAGGCTAATAAAAACACACTTAAGTCTATTACTTAGGGTGCTCTTTAGGTTATAATATTAATCTTAGAGGCTACGCTACTCTTAAAGAAATAAAAGGGAATACCCCTTAGTAAGATACTAGATAATAAGACTCTAACCCTAGAAGTAGCTCTATTAGTAAGGGAGAGGGTGGTTAAATAAAATATAAAAGCCTTAAGTAAGATTTAGGGATATAAGAGTCTTGGCCTTATTAACTAGAAAGCATTAGTAAGTTGTATTTTAGTCCCTATCTCTTTAATAAATCTATAGTAAATTAGTCTAGAGCTATTAAAGTAGTTTTAGAAGCTATTATCTAGAGTAATAACTTCTAGGAAATAACTAAAGAGAAAGGTGTTATTTTTACTAGATATAAGTTCTATTTAAGTAGTGTCTAGTAAGGGTTAGAAGAGCCCTATATTAAATAACTATAACACTAAATTACTTTAAGAGTATTAGTTAGGTGCTAAGCTATTTAGGATTTTAGTCTAAGCTTATATAGAATACTAAAAAGAGTAGAACTTTAACCTTAAACCTAGATAAGCTATAGCTAACTAAGGAGCTAAAATTAATATTATATCTTATGCCTTTATACTATAAGAGAATATACTAGTTTATAATCTAGGATTAGTAAGCTTCTAAGAACTTTAAATAATTAATACTAGGACTACCTTAGTTATATAATATAGGTGTAAAGTTTAATATCCAGAACTCGGAACTTATAATTAGAATTAAAGAACGCAGGGATAAGATTAAGTCTATTAAAGGACCCTTAGTTACTCTATCTAACTAATAGAAAGTAATGCTCTATCTAGCTAAGCCTATAATCCTAGAAAGGTATATTAGTTAGGATAACGTGGATACATCCCTAGATAACGCTTTATTAGGATCTAAAGATAATAATAACTTAAATAATTTAGAAAACTAGCTTACCTAGGATAACCTAGTTAAGTTAAAAAACTAAATCTAATAACCTAGGATAGATATCTAAGTGAATTATATTATATAGTTCTGTTTATTTATTTTTAGGTTAAACCTATAATATAGTTCTCTAGGTATATACCCTAGATTACCTATTCTATTTTAGTATAAAAGGAATATTAGCTTATAAACTAACTTAGTCTTTGTGTATACTTATTAGAAGTAAATTTACTTAAGAAGGATAAGTACCCTATAGGATAGAGAACTAATAATAATAAGAAAACATTTTAATAGATAAAAGATAATTAGCCTAGACTAATTACATAGGAACCCCTATTATTCCTATTTCTAATAAAATAAAGAGTCTAGAGATAAGAGATAGACTAGGAAACCCTTATTAAGATAGTGTTATTATAGTTTAAGGGTTATAGTGTAACCTTAGGCCCCTTAGTTCTAAAATTAATAGTGGAAGAGATTATATAGACTTTTTATATATATAGAGATTTAAATGCCTTATTAATTACTAATATCCCTACTATAGACCTTTATATATATATACCTTAACTAAAGGAGAATATAAAACCTTAGGCATAATCTCTAAAAAGGAGGTAGTTAGAGCCTTAGAAGTACTAGTTAAATTAACTAGTAATAGAGGGAATTAAGTCTAGAATATATAAGTATATAATAGCTATAAATAGGAAGATATTAGATTAGTATATAGAGCCTATGCTAGTGCTAAAGGATAAGTTTAACCTATAGGCTAAGTAGTAACTTATATATAACTACTCTTATATTAAGAAGATAATACCTAGTAGTTAGTTACTACTACTAGCTAAAGTCTATAATTAACTTTTAGATCTAAGGACTAAATCTTACTATATATTTAACCTTAAGCATATATACTAGTTAATACCTATAGCTCCTAAGTTAAGGCATGTGTTATGAAGGGCTTAGGCAAAGCCTAAGCAATAGTATAGTGCATGTAAGTAGGGGGGTAGTAGGGGATAAAAAGGGGGCTAATATAAGATACCTAGGGAATATAAGGGGAGTAAGGGAAATTAGCTATATAGTTTTCTTTTTCTTTCCTTAAGTTTCTTAATACTATATTAACGCCCTATTATAGTTACCTAGGGGCTATATTTATAATAATTAAGAAACTTCCTTTAGTCCTTAGAGATAGCTACTAAAAAATATAATAAATAACCTAATAGATATATTAGATATACTTTACCTATAGGACTAATATAATCTAGGTATAGTAATACCTCTCTTAGACACTATAGTACTACCTATAACTTACCTTACCTAGTTTAATACACTCTAATATCTAATAACTAAATAAAGCGTAGAGCTTAAGTGCCTCTAGGAGTAGGTTATAGTGTATAATACTATATATATAACCTAACTATAGACTACACACTAACTAGGGGCTTCTATAGTATAACCTATATAGCTTACTACCTCTAATCTAGTTTTTTTAGTTCCCTAGGTAAAGTAAAAGCTAATTCCCTTAGGTAACCTATATAATAGTAATAAGGCCTTATTTACTACTTAGAAGCTCCTTATAGAATATAAGCTTTAGGTAGATAGGGATATTATTAGTATAGATAAGAATAGGTAAATACTTATTTACTAGAATTTATCCTCCTAGGTCTAGGCTTAGGTTACTACCTTTTTTAAGTAAGGTAATCTTTATACTTTTAATCTAGTTACCTTTTTAAGCTACCTTAAGTCCTTATTTACTAACCCCTATAGATAGGAAATAGCCCTTATAGAACTTAACTAGATAAAGTAAGGCCTAGGGGAGTTTTTTACTATATTTTTTATTTACTTTAAGAAGAAACTAGCTATAGTAGGAGGGACCTATTAGACTTATAATATAAAACTAGCTAAACTCTAATATATACTTAATAAGCGCTTAAGGGAGGTTAGTATTAGCTATAGTATAAGCTAGGATAACTATAATACTATAGTTACTTAGTATTATAGTATTATAGTTAATATTAAAATACTTACCTTAGAGAATAAGTATTAGACCTAATATAGTCTATAGTAGCCTTACCCTATACCCTAGACTAACTATAAGGGGAATACCCTAATATTAGGGGTTTATATAGCTAGGATATGCTTAGGCTAGTTAAAGAAATAGGGTAATAAGGATAAGGGCTAGAAGTTAACTAATATACTATAGAGGGTAAAATAGGTATTAGAGGCTAAGTTAGCTAAATACTACTAGAAGGGGTGCTATTTATATTATAGCTCTAAGAACTACTATATTTAGAAGTGCTCCTTCCTCTTACCTTACTAACTATAAGTTAATATTAATACCTATAGGGTAAATAAGAAAAGCACTAATAAGGAAATTAACACTTACCCTCTAGAAAAAAAGTAGCCCCTAAGTAAAGTCTTATATAGGGGTAAGGGGGCTAGCTAGCTACTATAATAATAAACATATATAAATAGTATATAAAGGAGAAAAGGGATATTACTTATTATATAGATTAGCTGCTATTCTTAGTCCCTATTCTCTTTAATATATATTCTTATATTAGTATTTAGATTAACTATAGCTATAATTATTATAGTGCTATAAGCAAATTAGTAGTAAGATAGCTAGGCCTAGAGCTTATATAGTTACCTAAATAGAGGTAGGTTTACACTATAGTAAAAATAAAGAAAAAGGGCTAGTAATAGAGGGAGAATACCTCTTTAATTATATATATAGTTTACACTAGAATTAATATTAATAGCTAGGAGTTATTAGTATATTTATATATTATTCTAGGCCTTACTTAGGATATTATATTTAGCCTACTATAGTTAGAATACTATAAGGTAGTGGTCTATGCAGCGGACTAGCTACTAGTTATTAGATTAGTAGGGGGTTTATAGGTATATAAGGCCTCTAAGCGTAGTAGGGAGACTCTAGTGTAGGGGATTATTAGTTCCTTTTATACTATAGAAGCATATAGAGTACACTAGACTAAGGATACTATAATAAGGTTTATTACTACTAGTCTTAGGGAGATAATAATAGTATTATAGCTTATAGCCCCTAAGGAGAGGCTAGAAACACTAGATATATCCACACTACCTAGGGAGCTAGCGGACTTTATAGACCTTTTTAATAAAGTAAAGGCTAATAGCCTTCCCCCCTATAGGGGTTCTCTTAACCACTATATTTATCTACATAGGGCCCTAGATAGGTCTAAGCTAAAGCTTCTATAGGGCCTACTATATAATATACTAAGAGATTAACTTCTTAAGGTATAGTATTAGATTATAGACTTAATAAATAAGGGATAGATCTATGCTAGCTTCTCCTTAGCTATAGCCCTGGTTTTACTTATTAAGAAGTTAAATAAGGGTTAGCGTTTTTATATTAACTACTAGGCTCTTAATAAAATCACTATATAAAACTATTACCCCCTCCCCTTAATTAAGGAAATACTTTACTTCTTATCCTAGGTATATTAGTTTATAAAGGTTAATATTTATACTGCTTTTTATAAATTATAAATTACTAAGGGTAATAAGCACCTAATAGCGTTTTAGATAAGGTTTAGACTATTTAAGTAGTTAGTCTATCCCTTTAGTTTAGCTAGCGTGCTTATAACCTTTTAGTGTTATATTAATAAGTCCTTAGGAGATATACTAGGAGATTTTATTATAGCTTATTTAGATAATATTTTAGTTTACTTAGGGGGCTTAAGAAAGAACTATATAGCTAAGGTTTGCCTTATCTTAGGCTACTTAAGGGCTATAGGGTTATACCTAGACCTTAATAAGTTAGTATTTACTATAAAGGAGGTCTAGTACCTAGGGTATATTATTATAGTAGGATAATCTATTTATCCTAATCCTGTAAAGGTTATAGCTATAAGAGAATAGGCTACCCCTATAAAGTTATAGGGAGTATATAGCTTCCTAGGCTTTATAAACTTCTACTATAACTTTATAGGGGATTTTTTAGAACTAGTAGCGCTACTAATTTAATTAACTAAAAGGAATATCCCCTTTTAATAGGGACCTAAGGAGAATAAGGCTTTTAAGAGACTTAAGGATACCTTTATCTCTTACCTAGTCTTAGTATAATAGGACCCTAACTGCCTTACTATAGTAGAGGCTAACTACTTAGGTGCTACCCTAGGTAGTTACCTCTTATAGTAAGGACTAGATAGCGTTTTATACCTAGTTACTTACTATTCCGCTAGCCTTATGCCTATATAGAGGAACTATATAATTTATAATAAGGAGTTACTAGCTATTATATTATACCTTAAGGTATAGTTAGCGAAGCTATAGGGTGTTTCCTAGCTGTTCTTAATTTATATAGATTATAAGAATCTTAAATACTTTATAACCCCTTATTTAATAATAGAATAGTAAGCCTATTAGGTAAATACGCTTATATTATTTAACTTCTATCTTTATTATAAACCTAGTATATAGGCTTAACGCCTAGATACCCTTTCTTAGTAGGAATAGGACTAGAAGGGAGGGGCCTTAAGGATAGGATATATCTTATAGCCCCTTACTATTACTAGACTTTTACTAGCACTAGAAGGGTAGTAGGAGATAGTACTACTAGTAGGAGAGGTTCTTTTTACCTCTAAGCACTTATAGTTACTTTAGGACTAGGCTATTACCTTAGACCCTACCTATAGTATCTAGTTAGGAGCTATTTAGAAGGGGGTATAGAAGTTCCCCCCTAAAGCATAAATAAGGGAATAGGTAGCGGATTATTCTATAAGCGCTTATAGGGCGCTCTAGTTCTAGGGGTATACCTAGGTTCCTAAGTAGGAGCCTTTAATAATAATACTTATCTAATAATACTATAATTCGCCTACTATGGGATACCTAGGCTATAACACTATATTTCAGATTCTATAATAATAATTCCACTAGGATAGAATAATATAGGATATTATAAGGTTTATCTAGAATTATTACTATTTTAGTAGCTATAAGAGCTATCTATAACGCTAGGGATTACTTAGGCCCTTACCTATCCTAGACTAGTTCTAGTTATAAATCTCTATTAATTTTATAATAAACTTACTAGTATTATTTTAAGAGAGACCCTAGTACCTTATAGTAATTATAAATAAGCTTTCTAAGTTTATCTAGTTAGAGGCTATAACTTTAATTAGAGCTAAGGAGTGTATAGAATAATTTAAGGTAGTCTAGTAGAGATTTTAGGGGTTTCTATAGTTTATTATTATAGATTAAGGATTAGACTAGTTAGGAAAGTTCTAGATAACTCTATACTCCTTAGTAGGAATAGATTAGTTACTCTCTATATCCTATTACCTATAGACTAATAGTAGCATAGAATAGGCAAACTAGGAGGTATAGGTAATATTATAGGTAGCTATCTCCTTTTTATAGTATAATTAGCCTAAGTACCTTACTACTTACTAACTTATAATAAATAATAGGCTATCTTTAGTTACTAGGGTAAGCCTAAACTAACTACTTAATAGCTATAACCTTAAACCTATTTAATTATAACCTAACTTATCTATTTCTACTATAACTCTAAAAGGGAGGGCTATCTATTTCCTAAATTATCTCTAGGAGGGAACCCTTCTAGCTTAGGCTATAATTACTTATATATAGTAATAATAGTAGGATACTATATTAGTGTTAAGATATCTAGTAAAACGCTTTTAAGTTAGGGATAAGGTATAGCTTTTACTTAGAAATATTAAGATAAACTAACCCTTATAGAAATTAGATTAGGTAGCTATAAAATATATAGTAGTAGAGGTGCTATTGCTGCTTATAGTCCGCCTAGATATACTAAGGGGTATATACCTAGTCTTCTATATTAACCTTATTAAATAGGCAGTAGAGGACCCTATTCTAAGTTAAATACTATAGGATTCCTATCTAGGTCTATAATAGGTACTAGTAGAAGATAATAATAAACTTATAGAGAAATACTAGGTAGAACAAATACTAGCGGCTTAAAACACACTAGGGCATAGTAAAAGGTATAATATTTTAGTTAAATAGATAGGGTACTTATAACTAATATAGGAGCTACTAGAGAGTATAGTAAAGATATAAGCCCTTAATAAATTTAAGGTAGAGTAAGGGGATATATAATTCTATAATAGACTAAATTAATTTTAGAAAACTTATCTACTTATTAAAAGCTCTAGTAATATAGGTATACCCTTACTACTACTTACTTCTATCTAAACTATTTACACTACTATATTATAAAGATTAGACTTACTACTAGATAAACTTATATTAATAGTAGTATACTATAAGGTAATATAGTTTAACCCTAAGCTACTTATATAAGGGCTATAGGTTATTCTACCTACTAGTTATAGCTACTAACCTTAGGTTATACCTAGGTTCTAGATAGTATAAGTAAAATAATAATTAGGGAGATTAAAGTAAATATATAGAGAAGGGGCATTACTCTTAGACTTATTAGTAAGAAGATAGGTTAAGTAATTACTAGCTCTAGCTAGGGGATAAGTAGGTCTAATATAAGGATTAATAGGGTTTAACCTAGATAAGAGATAGGAATACTATTAATAGTAGTAAGAAGGTAATTTATTACCTACTTTAATATATTAGCTATATTAGTTACTACTATAGTAGTAAGGGAAAAGCACTCTAAGGAGGGCTATATTCTACTTATAGAGTTCTCTATATATAGTATTTATACTCTAAATAACTTATTATCCTTATTAGAATAGGATACTAGTAACTTATTATATAGAGTTTCCTATACTATATCTAGCTAAGGGACTACTACTAATAAAGGGAATAACTTTAAGTCTAGTTATATTTATAGTAGGTATATTAGTTAAAGGGGAAGGACTAAGGGTAGACTAGACTAGGGCTAGATTAAACTACTCTTAATTTAGTAATATAGTTTACTTACTTATAAGGGAATAGAACTTCTAAGATAGTATAGGTATCTTCTTCTTAGTTATCTCTATCTTATTAACACTAGGGGTAATAATATACTCTCCCTTAATAATTTTAGCTTTAAGGTCCTTAAGAGCATATTAGAGTTATAGGTCTATAGATAAGTACCTAGTTAGCTAGATATAGGTAATATAGTTCTAATAATATAGGGGATAGGACTTCCTGCTCTTAGTAAGGTAATAATCTATAACACTAGTAGTAAGGGATTATTTAATATATAGCCTATAAGGGCACTAAAGTAAGGAGGGTATAGTATATTACTTATTATCTAAGTCTCCTTCTATAAGGAACTTACTAATAGCTTAGGCTAGGGGTGTTATAAGGATAGGGGTAGTAGCTACTTATCTAGTTTATAGTATAGTAGTTATATCTTAGGGGTAGGGTATCTTTAATATAGGAATAATAGGGTAATAGCATAAAATAGGATATAATAGGATAAGAAGGTATAATAAAGTTATAGTGTTTTTAGAAGGTTATTATATAAGGAAAGTAAGGTTATATTATAAAAAGAAGTAGGATATTTATATAGGCAATTATACCTATATTAGATAAGTTATAAGTAGGTAGGGGTGGGGCTAGTATTATTATAATAATAATAAGGGGTTAGGTAGGACGTAACGCATACCCTACCTATAATTAGATAATAATAATAAGGGGTAGCGTAGGATATAATATATACCCCTACTCTTAATAGATAATAATAATAGCAGGCGCGTGTTGCGTTCTACCTATAAGGGGCGATATTAGAAATAGCCATACTACGTAACCTAGTTATAGTAGGTTAGTATTAGCATAATAATAGGTAGGTAGAGGGCTAAGGGTAGCGGGTTAGTAAGGGTATATATAAAGGGCTTAGGCTTTACCTAAGTAATAGTATAGTATATATAAGTAGGGGGGTAGTAGGGGATAAAAAAGGGGGCTAATATAAGATACCTAGAGGATATAAGGGGAGTAGGGGGGATTAGCTATATAGTCTTCTTCTTCTTCCCCTAAGTTTCTTAATACCATATTAACGCCTTATCGCAGTCGCCTAGGGGCCAGTCTATAACATTTACAAACATACTAGTAGCTACGAACACATGGCGACCGCACTACTATATTACTAAGACCTATAAATAAGTTTATTTATATATATAGTATCTAATACCCTATCTATTTAACCTAATTATAAAATTTAATATAGGGTATTTACTCTCTTAGAACTATTAGTATAAGGTAAGGAGTATTTACTTTACTATTGTCAGGGAGACCTCCTTGAGGTATCGGATGTGTGGATGCAGCCTGCGCAATGACTGGGTTGAAACCCTCGATGAGACAACGGTGGAGACAATATATTAGAAGTACCTCCGTAGACTAGTTATTACTATAGCGCACTATATACCTTTTAGGTACAAAAGTTAGGTGCCATCTGCACCTCTAATTAACCAAAATTTGAACCATTTTCATTATCTACACCGACCCCTACCTTAATAGTTATAAGCCTAGGAGGCTTTAATTACCCTTATTGTTAATTATTATAGATAATATAAGCTCTGTTAATGTTATTAATTCAACGCTTGCTAATATTAAGAGATAATCACCCTTTATTATATTAATTAGTTAAACTACATAACCTATGCTTCCTTTTAACTAGTATAGTTCCCCTTTATAATACCTAAAGAAACTCTAAATATAATGTTATTATTAGAGAAGGACTAGATTAAATAGTTTGTATAAATTAAGAATTATATAGAATCCTATAGTATCTAGGAGTATATTAATCTAAATTAGGATAAACTACTTAAAGAACCTATAATACCTACATACCTATAAAGGGGTCTAAGACTAGAGATTATAGAGAATAACCCTAATGCTATTAAAGATTAGAAGCTTACTTATAAAGATATAAAAGATAAATATAACTTCTAATATAGAGATTTATAAGTTAATCTTATAAAGTATTATAACCTATTAAAGTAAATACTAAAGATTAGGGAATATATCTATAAGACTCTCTTAAAGAATATTTAAGACTCCCTTAACTTTAACACTAAAGAGGAAGGAAAGGAGTTAGTTTATTAGCACTCTTAAAGGATATTAAAGCTTCTTTAAGATTAGTATAAGCTAAACGCTTAGAAGATACTAATTCTTATAGAAACGCGCCTTAATAATTACTTATAAGCTAAGGGTACCTATAATTAGTATAAATAGGTAGTGATAATAGAGGTACTATAGAGAAATTATTAGGATCTAGAGACCTAATAGACTAAGGAGATAATGCTATATAAGTTTATAATTCCTCTTTATAGTAAATTTAAATTATTTTAGAAGAAATAGAATAATTTACTTAATAAAGGCATAAACTAAAGCTTCCTTAAAGCTATTATAGAGTTTAAAAGAGATTATAAAGCTCTATAGAGCGTACTAAAGTTAGCTAATACGCTTACTACTAATAGATTAAGTAGTTAAAGTAAATTAGAGAAAAAGAAGTGCCCTAGATATATAAATTATAATATTTATAATGCCTTAAAGTAGTGGGAATCCTATAATTTATTTAAGGCTATATATAAGCTAGAGGCTACACTAAAGGACTAGGAAGTTAGGAAGAACTCTAAAGAGAATATTAAGAAGTATCTTAAGGAGAATCTACAAGAAAAGTCTAAGGTAATAAGTTAGAAACTAGAGAAAAAGAGTAGTAAGATATTTATATCTTTATAAAATCTAACTAATAACTTAGTTACGGTTACCCCTAGCAAGAAGACTATAAATATATTATTATTTATACGCTCTAAATAAGGTTAATAGGTAAAGGAAAGCGCGAATTTAATAACTAACACTATAAATAGCTTAGAATTAAGGTAGAACATAGTCCTCTATAACTCTAGAGCTAATATTCACATATTCAATAATATCCGCTAGTTTAATTAATCTAAATTTAATAGAAACATTATAATAGAGGTTAAAGCTAGAGGCATAATATATGTAGCTTTAGGATAGGGCCCTATATGCATCTCCGTCACAGATCCTGTATTATAGAATATAAGGACATTAGTATTAGAGACTACATTGTTTATTCTAGAATTCCACGTTAATCTAGTATTAGTGACGATTCTTATAAGGGCAGGTATTTTCTAGAATTAGAAGAAGTTATTTCTATATTAAGGGATAACGCCTATAGCTAAAGTCTATAATATTAATAAGCTTTATATGTTATTAAGACTATTAGAGGATCTAAAGGAAGCCTATACTATATCTAGTAAAGCACTAAGACTACCTACAAGAGGAGATATAGACCTTTAGCATTAATAATATGGTTATCCTGGCGTTAAGGCATTTGTAAAGCTTATGAATGTGGCTTTAGGCGTTAAATTAACAGGTCCTGAGCTTACGTAGTGCGAGATATATGCTATAGGTAAGGCTAAGCAATAGAGATTATAGGTTATACCTAAAGGACTTCCTTAAGGACTAGGTTATAGTTTTTTAGTTAATCTAGATTACTATAACTCTCCTTATTAGAATAGTAATAGGTATTAGTGCGTTTTTACCTACCTTATAACCTTAATGCGGTTCTTCTATTTATTTAAGATAAAGAATAGGATTTATAATAGCTTCTATATAATAATAGCGTTCCTAAGCACTTAATTTAGGGTTTAACTACGCTTTTTACATAGTAATATTAAAAAAGCCCTCTTTACGGAGAACATAAGGGATAAGATAGCCTTTACCGGTATTATAGTCTATAATTCAGCTCCCTTAACGCCTAGTTAGAATAGAAAGGCAGAGAGATCTAGGGGGGTAGTTAAGTAAAAAGCTTATACTTTAAGTCTTAAAGCTAACCTTCTATCTAATCTTAATAATAAGGTCTTTAATACCGCGGTTTATCTATTAAATTATATACCTTTTAAACATTATAGGAAGTAGACTACACTATACAAACTTTAGTAGGATTAGGCTAGGAAAACAGTCCCTATATACTTAAATATAGTAGAGGTCTAGAAACCTTTAATCGCATATCTATAAGCCTATGGATATAAAGCGTTTCCTATGATAATAAAGGCTCTAGAGCACGTTAAATTATATAATATAATACTATAGTTAGAGCAGAAAGCTTATATTAGATACCTTATTAGTTATAGAGGCAAGTCCTAGTATATTATATAGGTGCCTTTGCTTCGTAATCATAAGGTTATTATATTAGCATATGTTCGATTTAATAAGAACTCCTTCTTTAAACTAGAAGAAGAGCTAGAATTAGCCTAAAAGGAGAAGATATTAATAATCGCGCTACTTAAGGAGCTTAAAGCTAATAATATTAATAAGGAAATTAGTTAAGACCTTATTAGAATAGAATTAGAAGATAAGAATTATAAGAATTATACCTCTTTACCTATAAATATAGAAGGAGAAAATAAGTAGTTTAAAGTAGAAATACCTCCTTATATAATAGGGGAAAAAGATAACCTTTCTAGTGCACTTTTAACCCCTCCTAACTCTTCTTATAAGGCGCTGGTTACTATAGAGAACATAGAGCTTTAGGTATAAGGTAATAATACGCTATTTTATAAAATTAATAAATTAGTACGTAATATAATAATTAAACACGTAGAGACTACTATAGAGACTAGTGAAATTACTAGCGAAGGCGGTAAGGTTATGGAGAATCATTATCCCTAGGATAATAGTATTAATCTAGATAATATTATTACTAGAAAACGCTAAAGAAGGGAGATATATAAAGCTAGGTAGGTATAGTTTACTTCTGCTTTTTCTATAGTATTATAGGGCGTTTAATATAGTTTATAGATTAAAGATATACCACTAGAACCTGCCTATTATTATTAAGCTATGGCTTTAGCCTATTATAACTGCTAGAAGGAAGTAATTATAAAGGAGCTTTTAAAGCTTCTATTCTTAAACTACTAGGAGAATATACTAGATAAATTATTTAATCTAGAGAAGTAGAAGGAAATTATAGACCTTAGCTAGGTCTTTAAATATAAGACTAATAAAAAAGGAGTAGTTATAGAGTTTAAAGCTAGAATAGTTATTTAAGGCAACTAATAACTAAAGGATAACCTTAATAACTACACTACTACGCTTACTTTATAATCTCTATATATACTACTTATAATCTGCTATGCTAATGATCTTAATACCTAATAATATAACGTTTAGAATGCCTTCCTATATATAGAGCTTAAAGAACCTATTTACTATAAGCCCCTAGAGGGTATAAACGCAAAAGGTTATCTCTAGAAGATAATAAGAGCGTTATATAGGCTAAGGGAAGCTCCTTAATAATGGTTCTTATATCTTATGTAATTCCTATTAAAGCTAGACTTTATATAAGGAAGGGAAGACCTATGTATCTTTATAAAGGGCGGATTTATCCTGTTCTTCTATGTAGATAATATTATGGTAATATACCCTAACGGATTTAAAGCAGAATTTAAAGAGCTTTACAAATAACTAATAAACGGTCTTAACGTTAAGGACTAGGGCGACCTGAAGTGGTTCCTAAGCATTGAAATTATTAGAAATCGCAATACTAAAGAGATATAGTTATCGTAGGAATTATACATTTAAAAGATTACTTAGAAATTCATTCCTAATGTTATTAATAGCGATTTAAAGAGCTTATCCCCTACTTCTATTCCTATAGCTATAATCCTTACTAATACTAGTAAAGCTACTAATAAAGAGATTAATTATTATAGAGTAGTTATTAGCTCTTTAGTGTATCTATATATTATTAGAAGACCTAATGTGGCCTTTATAGCATTAAAGCTTACCTCTTTTATAACAAATCTATTAGTAAAGCATATTAAGCTTGCTAAAGGAGTAATTTTGTACGCTTAGAACACGAAGAAGCTATGTATTTACTACTTAGAAGCGGATAGTTTTAATACGCTGTTCTCTAGCACTAATGCTTTACTTAGTGATAACCCTAATACTTAGAAATTAACGTAAGGTTATGTCTTTATTATATATAGCGCTACGATTAATTAGAAGTTAGGTAGGTAATATTGTGTAATAACTTTAAGCATAGAAGCAGAGCTCTTTACCCTAAATTACGGCGTAAAAGAGCGTATATCTCTAGGAAGACTGCTTTATAATATTAAGGTCCGCGTGCCGCTGCTCTTAATTATCTAGTGTAATAATAAGCAGATAATCTAGATCACTAAATATACAGAAGGAAGGCTTTAGACTAGCCTTAAGCACCTTAATATAAATTAAATATAGATTTAAGAATAATATGTAATAGGCAATATTAAGGTTAATTAGATAAAGACCTCTAAGATGCCTACGGATAGCTTTACAAAGCCACTTTTAGGTCAGATACATAGGGACTTCTGCTATAAAATTAGCTTATGAGAGATTCCTGTCTAATCACAATACTAGAAATTGTTTACAATCTCTTCCTATGCCTTTAATCTCTAGCTTTAATAGATATCTTAGCTAGGGGGGGTGTGTTAGGGAGACCTCCTTAAGGTATTAGATATATAGATATAGCCTGCGCAATAACTGGGTTAAAACCCTTAATAAGACAATAGTGGAGATAATATATTAGAAGTACCTCCGTAGACTAGTTATTACCATAGCGCACTGTGTACCTTTCAGGTACAAAAGTCGGGTGCCGTCTGCACCTCTGATTGACCGAAATTTGAACCATTTTCATCATCTACACCGACCCCTACCTTGACAACTATATTAGAGTAGTAAATAGGTTACTATTTAGGATTAATAGATAGGGGGATAATAATATTCGCACCCTAGTATTATTAGTGTTATTATTTTTAATAATATATTACGCTATAATATATTATACCTAACCTAAACCCTCTATTAACTATAGCCCCTAGGACTACATAGTGTAAACGCCCTAAGCAAGTAGCTTATTATATAATTAAGGATAATTATATAAAGAGAGGGTATTATATTAGGAGCGTAAGGGATAGAGATAGGATTATTATATAATAGAGCACTAGTAGAACCTTAGACTCACTAGGTTAGGGAGGGGTTAGCTAGTAGCTAGATAGTTACGTAAGCGTAGGGCAAGGTATTTAGTAAGAACTACCTATATTCTTATAGAAGGTTAGAGCTTAAAACCTTCACATACCCGCCCCTAGGTAGTACCTTTCTAGCTGCGACTGTGAATCTAAGCTATTACTCTGTTCTATTATCTTTCGACCCTTAAGTCGTGATAATCTAGTAGTCCTAAGGAAAGGAGGCTTACCTCTCTTATTTTAACTACCTATAACTCCTTTATATTTATAGGATAATATCTATAGTATACTATATAAAGCACCTAGCTCTAGGAGATTAATATAGGAATAGCTATCCTTAGTAGTGTAAGGCCTCTAAGCCTTAGGGTTATTTTATCTTATAGGGGTATTACTATCTATAGTAAAAATAAAGAAATAGAATATATTAATTCTAAAGGACTTCCTATAATAATACTATTTAACTAGTGCTATAGTCTATAAATTAGAAGCTAACCTCTTATATAAATCCTAGTATATTAATATAATCTAAATAGGATTAAAGAATAGGAATACCTTATATTAACTATAGAAAGTAAATTAGCCTATTATAATAGAAATACCTAGTAAACCTAGTAAGGCTAGGAAGATTATAATTACTATAGTAAGTAATAAAGGACTAAGTAGTGCCCCTTTAAACCTACTACCTAAAAAACTAACTAGGAGAGATAACTAGGAAAAAGGTAATACTTATAGAGATAAGCCTAACCCTAATAATACTAGAGGTAGAAACTATAAAGCTAGAGGAGCTAGTAATAGAAAATAAGATTATAAGGATAGGAAGAATAATAATAAGAAAACTAGTAAATATAAAGAAAGTAAAGAAAAGAATAAGGATAAGGGTTTAACTACTAATAGTAATAAAAAAACCACAGGGAAGAAGCATAAGAGACTTATAATAAATACTAGGTCTCTAAGACTATAACCCTTACTAACTAACCTATAACTACTACTAGTATTTAATACTAGGGCTAGGATATATTCTAAGGAAGGGATATTAATTATTATAACTAAGTTTATTTAGGTTAAGAGAATACTCCTTAGTAGATATTCTTATTAACTTTAAGATATATTTAGGATTAGTAGTATCTAAGAGTCTAAACTAGATACTATTATACTAAACTTAAACCCCTTTCTAATATATTATATATTTTAGGGTAATTAGAATAAAGCTAAATTAACTAAGACTTCTCTTAGTAAAATAGTAAGGCTAGCTATAAGATAACTTCTAGTCTAAGAATTATAAGACTTAATAAAGCTAGCTATTAACTATAGAGTTACTATAACTCCTAATTTATTAATATTTAATAAATATAAACTCCTTCTAAAGGGTATACCTAAGTTATCTAAGATCTAGGTTATAGGTGTTAATAAGTATAATAATATAGTAACTATATTTAGGCTAATAGCTAAAGCTAAGGCTAATCCTTTACTACCCCTATCCCTTATTTTACTACCTAGAATTAAAGTGTCTAAAAGCTAACTTAAACTTCTTCTAGAAAGACCTTTCTATAGTTACTCTATAGAATTACTAGGCCTATAGTTCTTATAGATAAAGAGCTTAAAATCTTAGCTTCTTAAGAATTAATAGAGAGGTAATAAGGGTAAGATATAAGCTATTAAAGTGCTTATAGTGATTTTATTTATATATTAACTATTATACACTACTCTAGTAAAGTTAAGGAGATTAATTAATATTTATAATAATATTATTAATAATATAAAAGCTAGAGGGCTTAACCTTACTAAACTAAAAGATACTAGTAATATTCTTACCTTTATATTAGATAGAAAAAAGGGAGGCTTTATTATCTTTAAGGGATACTTTAGGCTACTAATACTTATATATAATAGTAGAGCTACTAGTTAATTAACCCTATAGGCTAATATCCTAGAGCGTTATAATTTAGAAGAATCTAACTTTACTAAAGAAATTATAGAGCTTATATTTAAACTTAATATAGGGCTTTAATCCCTGCGATATTTTAGGTAGGATAGTATAATAGGTAAACTATAAGATAATTTAGGGAAATTAGAGAAAGTAATAAGGTATAATTACCTATTTATAGAGCTAGTAGGTGTTTATAAGAGTTTATTTACGGATTTTATAGCAGACTATAATAGTCTAATTACCCTAAGGGAAATTAAGGTATTAATAGATTTAGCTATCTAAGTTAAGGGATAATCGCTAGTGTTACTAATATTTACTCTTTGTGTTCTTTTTTTATATTTTTCTTTTTTTTCTTTTCTTATTTTATAGTTAGGGTAACTATCTAGTGCTAGTGGATAAGTTAGGAGGGGGGAAGGTGTAAGGCACTAACCTACCTTCTAGCTTATTTACTATATTAAAAAGAATTTTTTATTAGGAAGGGTTCTGCCTTTCTTTTTGCTTCTAGATAATAAGAGCTTAGAAAATAAAAAGTTTTTGTTTTGAAGTCTTTCCTCTGCGACAGCTGTTTTTGATCAGGCATGGCGACTCAATCCGATGAAGGAAAATCGGAGCACATCTGTTACATAAAGACCCCCTGTAGG
Source organism: Epichloe bromicola (assembly GCA_023658445.1). NCBI lineage: Eukaryota > Fungi > Ascomycota > Sordariomycetes > Hypocreales > Clavicipitaceae > Epichloe > Epichloe bromicola. Next base: position 2,201,378 of record CP098270.1, read on the forward strand.
TCACCCGCCCCAGTGACAATATTTTACCCTGAAGATCTGTACTAGGTACATACCTACTGGTAATCATACAGTCTAAACCCCATTTCAAATGATTTTACAACAACCACAAACCCCACGCGGGGCGGCCACTATTAGCTCTTAGTGGCTATAGTGAGTAAAGCTGTTAGGGATGCTACAGGTCTAATTACGCTAGCAAAAGATACTAAGTAGTCCGAGTAAAAGATATCATTAGCCTGCTGCCCCTAGTCATGTAAATCCTGTAAAAACAAACAGGGATTACATAGACTGTACATATGCTCCGAACGACGGAGTACAGCCAGCCAGTCATTCGCCTAGCCGTCCTTTTTCCTTCCTTGGAAACGGGTTTTCACGCCAATTCACTCCACAACTGGTACTTGTGCCCCGCCCCTCCTTACTAGGTGGGGCGGGGCACATGTACCCGACCCACCTATCTAATCACCTGACGGCCCCAAGTATGGCTTAGTCATAGTACATCCCCCCCTGACAGCGGCGGCGGCGGCAGTGGCAGTGAGTCGGAGTGACAAGACGTGTGGATCTGACTCCACGATTACTCCTACAGCACTGTAGGGGAACCACGCTTAGCAAGCGGGGTTGCCACTACAGTAGGTCCAGGTAATTCCGAAGCAGTAATAACGCGACTATATACCGCGCGTACCTAGTGTAATATTTAAACCGCGATTTCTCTACTAATTTAAGTGTAATTTAAATTTTATTATAGATAGTAAATACCTTAATAAATTCTCTATTAATTAGTATAACTAATACTTAGTATACTACCTATCTACGTTAATAAGCGCTTTAATTTAGTAAGGCATTATAATAATTAGGTTCTTTAGAAGCTTATTACTAAAATCCTTCTATACCTCTATAGTAGCTATTTTAAGTCTAGAAAACAGTCCTATTATCTCTATTATATATATTAGCTTAGAATAATACTTATAGATCTTCTATTTTAATAATTTCTATATATTCTTAATTAGGTTAAGGTTAGGTAAACATAGTAGCTATAGTAGTAATTTAATCCTATTTTATAAAGTCTAATTATATAACTAATTCTATATAAATTAAGCTCTAAATATAGGAGTATTATTATATATAAAGATATTACTAGGTTCTAAAATTATAGGTAATTTAAACTATAGGGTATTATATATTACTTATAAAGTTATACCTTATTATAGTAATTTAGGATTACTAACTAGTATGTATAATAAAGAGCATTTAGAAACACTAAAAGCACCCTAAAATATTAGTAATTTATATATTATATATAGCTTTAGTTATATAAAGTTAGGTTTAAGTCTCTCTCCTTGAAGATTTTTTATTAATTAGTTATAAGTCTTTCTCTAGAGAAGTACTTTTACTTATATAATATATAAAACACTACTTTAGCTTCTAACTATTAGAACTTACTATAGAAACCTTATTAAAAAAAAAACTTTATACTATTATAAGATTAGCTTTTAATAATAAAACTATATAAATCTTAGCCTTTAAAACATATTTTCTAGTGTTAATTTTAGTTATTAAATCACGCGCTTATATTAAATACTCTCTTATTTAAGGTAGTAAGTTAGAGTTATAATAGAACACACTAGAGATACCTCCTAAAGAAGCTATTTATTCTAAATAAAAGGGTTTTTACTAATAATTTAATTTATAACTCTTTTATTATAATTAGATAGTCTTTTTAGCTACCCTAGGTATAGTAAATCTTAACCCTTAATTTAACGTTAATACTACTACGCGATGCTATATACGCTACCTATAGGAATATCCTCTTCCTTAGTAATATATTATAGTAAGTAGTTTTTTTTATATAATTTATAAATTCTACCCCTTTTATAAGGACTCTAATTCTTTTTTTAAGTAATATAAGGTATTATAGAAGGAGTAATTATGTCTTAAAGTTATAGTCTCTATTATTATAATAGACGCGCTACTTAAAAATACGTGACTTTAGTGGAAATTCTTCGGAATTACCTGGACCCCACTGTAGCTTTCTGTCGTCAGCAGAGTATTGCACTACAATGTGTAGTGTAGTGTAGTTTACTACACTACACTACACTATAAACTACACTACACTACACTATAAATACAACAATTTCCTAAAAACTATAATAACTACACTATTGATTTTTTAAATTTTTTTAGGGGTCATAGGTTATGGCCAATGCATCTAATAAAATAAGATAACAATAATTACTAGCAATACCTAGCTATTACAACAATTAACTTATAAGTAATCTTAACTATAGTAATAAATAAAACCCTAATAAAGATAAGCTTTAAGGTTATAAATATAAGGGGGGCTATAAGGTTAGATTAAAGTTTGCGATAAACTTTATAGCTATATTAGCATAAGATATAGTTATAGTTTATAACCGCAGTTAAACTTAAATTCGTTTAAGTTTTACTTATAGCATAAATTAATATAATTCCCCCTTTCTTTGTAACTATGTTTATTCCCACTCTCTCTTCTATCTTATACCTTATAACTTATACTTACTTAAACATAACTCATTCTAACTTACCTTAAATCTAATTCACACTAGGTAGGTCCTACGTAACTAATTAACTAATTTACCCCTAACTAATTAACCTATAGCATAGCTAAGGGTAACTAAAAGCTAGGGGCTATAACCACTAGGCTATAGAACCTAAGGGCTATCTAAAAAGCTAAGGAAAATCCTAATTAAAAGGAAATTAAGAAAATAGAAGGAAATATAGAGGAATTTAAGAAAAGTAAGAAGAAGAAAGGGAATAAGAAACTAGTAAAAAGGCTAGATATCTAGAAAAGATGTTAAAAAATATAGAGCTTTAATTTAAGCAGTTTTACCTCGTACTCGGGAGGGGATAACTACACTATAAATAATACTCTAATTAAAATAATAATAATAGAAAATAGATTTATTATCCCTAGGCCCCTAAAGCTAGAATTATAAAGTATACTATATTTAGCCCTTATAGAAAGGAATAGATAAAACTTTATTATAAAGTAAATTAGCTTCTTAGGCTAGTATATTTAAATTTATAAAAAAAGTATATTATTACCTATTATTTTATAGTGTAGTGTAGTTTTTATAGTGTAGTGTAGTTTTTATAGTGTAGTGTAGTTTTTATAGTGTAGTGTAGTTTACTATACTACACTACACTATAAACTACACTACACTACACTATAAGGGAAAAAAAACTACACTATAAATACAAGAATTTCCTAAAAACTACACTAACTACACTACAAACAATACTCTGACTCCAACCCTCTCTTTGCTTTTTCGCTTTTATGGTTCCTTTTTCTTCCTTTCCCTGCAATCGACGCCGGCCAACCTGGCGAAAACCTGTATCACGTCGAAACCTGTTGACTGCATGTTAAAAGAAGTGAAAAAGAAATAATGACATAAATTCCTACCGAAATCGAGCCGAGTCGCAGCGTCTTGTCATGATGAGCCGGTCACCCTCACCGCCGCTCAACCCACTCGCCGTCAGTGAGGATCTGGCGCCTCTGCCCGAGGTAAAGCAGGCAGGAAATGCGAATATCGACTTTGACGGCCAACTGAGTGCGCCTCTGGTATATCATGAAGATGCGAGGTCGGGCTGCGGTGGCCAAACCTGGCCAGCAGGATTAGTGCTGGGAAAGCACATGCTGCGATACCACAGAGAGCAGATGCGAAATGCTAGAATGTAAGTCTTGCCGTTCATGTCCTCTCAAAACGATCATGCACAGACAGCATACCGGACAAGAATTGTTTGCCCCTCGATACTCGGTGTTCCCTTTCCCACTGCCACCAATAGTGCGAGCTAGGAGCAGCTTGTTGGGAGACGAGCCCTCGGTTGGCATACTCAGCCCAGCCTCCCAGACCCACCCCCTTACCCTAACTCGCACAGAGTGTCGCGCCTGGATTTACGGATTACCGAGGGGTCAAGAAGCTGTGTTTGACCACGACCACATCTTCTTGTCATGTGTCATGCGACTGCATGACAATGTTGATGAGACAGACAGAAAACAGGCTGACCCAAGAACTTGTGATAAATGCAGACTGGAGCTCGGTGCCGGTGGTGGGCTCGTGGGCCTGGCTGTGGCGCTTGGCTGTGGCGAGGATACGAGGCTGTTAGTGACCGACCAACAAGAAATGTTTGGGCTGATGGACACGAATATTCGCTTGAACAAAATTGAGGGCCGAGCCAAGGCACTGATATTGAACTGGTATGTTTCTCACCCGGTCATGTGCTTATTCGCACTGACACGCAAATTTCTTGTTAACTACAGGGGTGAAAGACTTCCTGAAGAAGTTGTGTCACAAAAGCCCAACGTTATTCTAGCGGCAGAGTGTGTCTATTTCGAGCCAGCGTTTCCCCTTCTTATGCAGACGTTACGAGATCTCTTTGCCGTGAACGAAGACGCGATCGTGTACTTTTGCTTCAAGAAGCGAAGAAGAGCTGACATGCAATTCGTCAAGATGGCAAAGAAGGCGTTCCTGGTTGAGGAGCTCTTTGACGAAGACCGAACTGTTTTCCAGCATCAGGCATTGTTTCTCTTTTCTTTCCGGAGTAGACCCAACAGCGGGCGGCCGACAAATGTGCATAATGCAGGGCTTCCTCCTGCTGCACGAGACGTCTAAGACGGCGACTCAATCGCAAGCTGTACCGGGTGTAACGGACTACACAAGAGTTGACAAAATCTGTCATCCTGAACTGTGAATACTAGGGTCGAGACCTTTTGTGTTGATTCACCAACGTCCAACACGGAATAGAAAACTTCACCGGTTCAGGTCTTCATCACTGGCATGGTTGCTCTCCAACATATGAGGAAGTATCACATTCCCTACGAAATAGCGATGCTAGCGCGTAAGCACGGAGGGGAGATACTGCATTGGTGTGCCTGCCTGTAATCCGTATACCGTTTCATTTTGACTCACTCGGATGTCAGCCACAATTTACACAGTATCAATAGCGCAGTGCAAAACTCTGTCGCCAGGTCTCCGGAGGCAGGCGGCAAGCAATGACTCTGAAAGGACGGTGGATGGGCCACCTTGTTCAGCTGCGGCTTTTGACATTACTGGTCTCGAAAGGAAGACCGACCGCCGTAGAGAAAGCCTCGTGTTGGCATTTCACTCACCTTCTCCGTTTGGGGGTCCGAGGCACCGGAAAATTGTTGTGGGAGACGAACGCGACGTTTGTGCCCGTTATCAGGACAAAAGCAGGCAATACAGAACATCCATGAAGCCTTCTGCAAAACCAGATGTTCATTGCCAGATGTCAGGTGCCAGGTCCAGGTGCCAGTCGATGTGCTCTGCGAAGCCGCCAGTGCGGATGCATTGAGATGCAGGCAAAGCATGATTGATGATGCACCATGCGGTTCAACTTCCACAGGAGCGAGATCGTCGCTAATCACGGAAAGTCGCAACAGCGGCGACCCTTCCGACCGGTGTGCCGAATTCGTTTGAAGCTTTGACATGAGGCGTGGAAGACAGTGCAGGCACGAGACCAGTCGGAATGCAACATACAGTGGGTCTTAGGTAATTCCGAAAATTATCTGGTACATTGCGGGCGTTTTCGAAATTACCTGAACCCAATGTATGTATATGTAGCCAGCGGTGAACAAAGTTACTCAGTATGGTACTACAGCATTACAGCAGCATTGGTCACGTCAATTCTACGTATTGCACAGGCTGTGAGGGCTGGCCCAATACGGGCCAATAGTACTAGCTCGTCTCAATGCGCGCGTCGAAACGCCAACACCACGACATGCGCCACGGCCATCTCGTTTGTGCCATCTCGCGGGAACAATGGTTTTGAGTGGTAGCAGCAATTATGCCAAAGGGTGCCTGCCCTTCTTGCATTGCAGCACAGTAGCTGATAGCCAAGGTGATTAGCCGTTGTCTTTTGTGTACTCATTGGCGCGGCCGTTCGTCTGTCGTTCTAGATTCTAGGATGCAAATAAAAGCGCAGAGCGCGCTGCGGAGCGACTGAATTGGGCCTGTTTTTCGACTTTTTGCCAATGCCAAAGTCGGGAGTCGGGCGAAAGCACACCAAAGTAATACTTTCACCGGCCGGCAATACTGGCAAACGATACCAGAACTCGAGTCGGGTACGTGCAACGCGCCATTGGCCGGGTACCTGAACAGACCTTGCAACACGGTGTCAGATGGAGAGCCAATCAACCGTTGCAGCGCTGGTGGTTTCCTGGTGCGAGTGGGCCCCGAGGGCCCCGGCTGCCTTCCGGCCACGCAACAGCCTTTCACAAGGGGCATCCTGGGCCTCCGACTGTCCAAGGCTTTTTTTTTGGGGCAGTCCCTTGTCTAGTGCGTCGTCTGAAGTACTCCGTACTCCATACACCGTGCCCCTCCCCTCCTCTTCCAGTCCTCATTACTTATTATTACTACAACCCTTTGCTTCTTTTTTTCCCCTTCTCTTTCTCCTCTACTCACAACACCTTCCTTCATTAAACGACCAGAGGTCCGTCAGTTTTGTTTGATTTTTACCACGGGCAGGACTCCCTCGCTTATACACATACTCCTTCGCTTCGGCTACTGTTAACTTTGACGACGCACATTCATTCGATATACCAAACAGACTACCGTTCGGCGCACCACACATCAAGAACGAATATATATACCAACTTGTATTTTCCCAGGCGCCATCATGAAGTACTCTACTGCCGCTTCTGCCGCCTTTGTTGCTGTGGCCGCTGCCCAGCCTCACCACAGAAACCATCAGCGTCTCCACGCCATTCGCGATGTTGTTCCCCGCGATGTCGTCACCCGGACCGAGTGGGTGACCGAGATTGAATATGTCACCGAGGTTATTGATGCCACCACCACCTTCTGGATCACGCCTGGTCAGGAAGCTGCACCCACCCCGACTGCTTTGTCCATGAAGCCGCTGGGCAACTTCTTCGAGACTCACTCTCCTGTTCAGGAGCCCTCGTCCAAGGCGGCTGCGCCTCCACCACCTCCTCTGGCTCCTACCACGTCTACCTTCGTGCCTCCCCCTCCCCCTCCCCCTTCTGCCCCCACCACCACCACAAGCTCTGTTTACGTCGCTCCTCCGCCTCCTCCCTCTCCACCTGTCCTCAAGGCCCAGGCTACGACCGCTGCTCCTCCCGCACCTGTTGCTCCTGCGCCTGTGCCAAGCGGCAACGAAGTCGGCAAAAGCGGTAGCTCTGGCGGCTCTGGCTCCGGTAAACACAATGGTGACCTCACCTACTACGCCGTCGGCATGGGTGCTTGTGGCGAGGATGACAGCGGCAAAGACAACAGCGACAACATTGTTGCTCTGTCTCCCCTCTTGATGGGTACTCAGTCCAACGGGAACCCCATGTGCGGCAAGACGATTACTATCTATGCCAACGGCAAGTCCACTTCTGCCATTGTCCGAGACAAGTGTGTGAGCTGCAAGCAAGATGACGTCGATGTTAGTGAGAAGGTGTATAAGGAGCTCTCCGGTACCCTCGACTCTGGCCGCATGCCCGTCAGCTGGTCCTTCAACTAGTTCTCCTTTTGCTCTTGACCTATGCTGTGCTGTGCACAGCGCAAGCTCATCTCTCACTTGACCACGAATAAACGCTAGGAAAGTCTAATGACATCTTAGCATGACGATTTTTCACGACTATAGGCAGGAACCTCATTTTGTCATCTTTAAGATCAAAATATCCGGCACTGGAGGGAATCAGGAGATTGGCGATATACGGGAAAGATATACCCAAAAAGATCGACATTTTTTGGGAACTGTCCAGGCATCTTTTTGGCCCAGGCTTTTGAAGGCTTTTGAAGTCTCGTCTTCCCTCCAAAGCAATATGCTGTGTCGGCTCCGTGGCGCATTGAAAACGAAGAATCGAAAGCTGCTTGTTTCTTTTCTTTCTCTTTCTCTTTTATCATTCTATGTATTTATTAACTTTTTTTTTTTTTTTTGCTGTTCAAGGCATGGACTCTGCCACGGCAGTACATTTGGATACAGCTATCTCAGTAGCTAGTTGTCGCTCGTGCGATAAACATGATGAATAGATAGAAAACATGTTTACAGCCAGCCAATGATACTTGTTTGGAACAGTGCAATTGTGATGTGAATCGCCGACATGCGAGTACTACAGTTCCCACTCATGCATGCTCTGTCTCACGACGATTACCCTAATGTTGAGGCGATAACTCGTTTCACTGGCTGAATCTCTCCGTGTAGGGGATGCCCTCTCACACTTACGACTCATAAAAAGCTCAACAGCTCCTCCACGTACCTCCTTGTATCGACGCCAATGCCCTGCACCAGCTTACTAGCTCCCTCCGCACCGCCCACGGCGGCATCCCCGGTGGAAATGCTCCTAAATCCAGCATGGTCGCTCGCCCTTCTCAGTAGGAAGATTTCCTTGCTCACGTGCTGTTTTCCCAAACCAGTCTTGTCGCTGTTTCTGTCTTCATCATTGCCATCCTCACCCCCCTGCTCATCATCACTGGACTTCCGCCCACCATGTCCTGAGTGATCATCCGTGTTTGGGGCAGTCTTGTCCAATAGCCTCGTCCATACGATCCACCACCCCCGATTTGTCTTTTGATTCCTCTCCAAGTCGGCGTGTTTCGATCTCGTAAGCCCGTGGATCATAAGGAGATGCAAATGCGAGTTGATTGCGTCTGCGCGGGACCAAGCCTCCGAGCTACTGGACTCGGGAATGTTGGGAATCGAAGAATGGACGGTCAGCGCGGGGGGGTCCCACACGAGATTGTATATGGAATTGGCTACGCTGGAAGTGGATTGGGGATCTACTTCTGGACGGTACGTCGTGCTCGCGAGGAGGGGCTTCTTCAGCGGGAACAGCTGGTGATGCAGAGACCGGTAGAGGGAGTCCCAGGCGAGGGAGTCTGTGCGCAGACGGAACAGGAATGTGAATATGAAGGGGCGGTTGACGTAGACTACTACACGGAGCTTTTCCGACTTGTTCAGGTCGTGGGAGTTGTAGCCCGGGAGCATGTTGCCTGCGACTTGGGATTGGGTGAGCGGGCTGCCGGGGTGTTGGAAATCGCGGATGATGGTGGTGTCGGGCCGTGTGGATGGCTTGTCTTCGAGTTCGACGTTGATTGTGCGGAGGACGGTACGGACATTATGGTCCGAGGAGGAGGCGGACGATTCGGAGAGGTTGTCTTCTTCGATGGAGCCCTTGAGCCCTATGAGGTAGTGGCCGTGGGTTTCGGAGGAGGCGCGCTGGGCGAGATGAGGACGGATAGGTGGCGGTGGCGGTGGTGATGCATCGTGAGGGGGTTTGGTTGAGGTTGAAAAAGGCGGGTTGCTGTTCGTGTGACTTGTACCCGGGATGGTCCAGTATGAACCGTATCCTAGTTTCATGTAGCCGAGTATTGTGTCCATTTTTCCGTCTTGTGCTTCTGTTGGATCTGATTCCCCAGGTGCTCCTGCTTGTGCTGATGTGGCGGGCGTCTCTGGGCCCTCGACTTGAGTGGTTTTAGGCTGCTGCCGATGCTGCTCAGTCTTTTGCTCGGTCTTGTCTTGATATTCTGATAAATATTCTGCTTGCTGCTCCTCGGGCCTCCTTGATTGGTCTTCCTGGTTCTCAACAGTTGCAGACGGCGCCTCCGCAGTCTTTGCCTGCTTCTGCCTCTCATCCACAGACTTGATCCCCCGGCGACCCGCCCTTCTCGTGGATGTCGGGCTTTCAATCACGCCATATGCATGATCTCCCCATTGATAGAGATCCTCCATCCAATGCGTCACATCCCTCACGGATTTCCTGCTCAGGGCGCCAACCCCCAAGAATATTGCCCCATCCTCGGTGGCGGGCTCCTCTCCAGTGCCTAGCCACTGCGGCTCACCTCTATCTCTGTATCCCTTGACATCATCTGCACCTTCCTCGGTGCCAAATTTGGATACGACCAGATCGACAAGGCCTTCAATTCTGCCGACAAGGTCCTCCAGCACCTCGCGCTCACCACTCCCGCGCTGCTCTTCGCCGACGCCGACGCCAAGCTCGCCCGACCTGGCAATGCTGATGCCGCCGAAAACGTTGCGCACGGGATTTCCATGAAGCATCACGTTCCACGTGGAGAGAAATAGATCCCAGTAGCGGCTGATGGCGGTAACAAACTTGGTGCGCCTGTTGCGAACAAAGAGGGCGCTAAGTGACGTGTCGTGGTGCATGAGGAATATGCTATGAGCACGCAGCAAGTCTCGCAGGAGTAGAGAAGCAGGTTTTAGCTCTCTGCTAGAGTATTCGTATTTGTCCTCTTGCTCCTCCGTGTTGTTTACTGGTAGCCGCGGCGGAAGTGGCACTCTGGTGAAATCAATGCTCTACATGATCAGTTAGCACCATCAGACACGGCTTGTTTTATCTCTCTATCCGTCGTTGGTTCGCCTTCATGGGGAGAAAATGCAAACAAGTTTCAAACAGCTCACACTGCATTATCCAACTTACAGCGAGAACCCACCAGCCCGGTTCCAACTCATGAGTGATGACCCGGCTCTTCTCCGTGTCCACCGACTCCAGTGATGCGCCATCAGCGAATCCACGACTGAAATTGATCATGCCCTGCGCAAGACCGATCTGCCGCAGCCGCTCGCTCCTCTCCTCCTGAGAGATCGCATCCGTGGGCCGCCCCCGGGTAGGTCCCTTCTTTATTCCCACACGCTGCGTGGTTTCCGAAGCATAGTAGACAATCTGGTCATCAATAGTATCGTCTGTATTGCCTAGACAAGGATTGAAGATGGCGAGGAATCCGAGCTGAGCTGGGACTGCGGCACCAGCAGCGGCTGTCGCATTGGTCATGGCGGGGGCGTCTCGAACTGCTTTCCCCGCCGCAGCGTATTTTCGGGTCAGTAGATGACTCAGATGAGAGTGACAAAGTCCAGAGTTAATTATGTCTGGATCTTGTGACCTGTTGACATGACGAAAGTTCAACGCAGTCGATGAATCGGTGCAGGAGAATAGAAGCACGCTAATGACAACGCGAAATGGTGTTGGGTGTGGGGGGAGAATTCTCCCGTTCAAGTACCTGGGCACAGGTGCTCGAGCTGCTGCACGTGGGGTCTTGAAACGGGGCGAGCGATCGGGAGACCTTGGAGAGGTGTTGTGTCATGACTCGAGAATACAAAGAAGACGGGCATTTGGCATTTGGTCGGTTGTACAGAATGCACAAATGGTACATTTATTGTCACAATTGAGTTTTATTAATCGTTTGCCCATCCATCATTTAAAAATTGCAAGGAAAGAAGGGGAAAAAAAAAAAAGCCCTCAGATCTTCAATCCTAGTTAGCGCCACATGTCTCTGACCAGGTATGGCGAATCGATGAGCCCGCCTTCTCCAACAAGGTCTCCGCCCCCTAGCCAATATCCTTCCATCCGCCTCCTCGATGCTCCTCAGTGTAAGCGACCTCTCGAGCTTATTATTGCTCTCGTCCCTGTTGTGAACAAGTCCATCGCGGCCCCATTTCTGAAACGCCAGCCACAAAAAAAAATACAACGAGAATGTCACGAGAGTAAGCGGGATCGTAATGGCCCAGCACAGACGGAACTGAGGAGTTGGCTTTACACCGATGGATGCGGATCGAAGGTTGACGCTCGCCCACTCGAATCAATTTGTCAAAAACAAAGCGAAAATGAAGCTACCGGGAAGGGAAAACATGGCCACGACGGCGAGTGTTTTCATGGAAGCCAAGTCGCGATAGCTAAAGCAGGCGATTTCATGAGTGGCCTTGGATAATTTGATGTTGTGCATGGCGTCTTGTTGCTGGATGATGCTAAAAAGCTATTGGTTTTACAACCTATTAGCAACTGACGATTGTACAGCGTAGAGGCGTTACAGGGCCCCAAATATTACATGCTATGGACGAAAAGAGACTCACAGCATCAATCTCCGTATTCATGATTTGCATTTCTTGTCCATCCTGCAGCACGGCCACGTGGTTCTTCAAATGCAAGCAGCCTTGTGCATAATTTTCTACAGCTTCAGAGGTCGGCACATCGAGGCTGGCATCGCGAAGCTGTGTCAATTGGAGGCGATTGTTACATCCAGTATCTTCACCATAAACGAGAGGAGCTTTTCCAGTGTTTTGGCCTTTCTCAGCGTGCTCGCCAACTTGGCCGCAGTGCCTCTCGTCTTGGCATACAATTCGCCGAGCTCTTCTCTGGCTGGGCTCTCATGCCTGCTCGCGAAGATGTGATAGCCCGTGCGCTTCTCCACGCCCCTCAGGTCGTTCTTGATGCCGCCGACGGTACGGTCAATATGCGCACCTAGCGGGAGGGAGACGGGGAGTGTCGGGATTTTGGATTATAGGATTCCGGTAGACGTCTACGGTCCACTGGCCCTGCAAGGCCAGTTCCAGGGATTTCTCCTCCTCCTCTTGAACGAGAGGGATGTCCTGTGTTAGTCGTCGGCCCCGAGAACTGTCTCTGGGTTGTCTCTGTGACCAAACCGCCGCGACCTTGGGCGTGCAGCAAAACGCAGTAGAACGCAGGACAGCATCTTGTCCATCCGGTCCAAGGCTCTGCTGTGAAGGCAACTCGGTGGCACTAGACAGGCAACTTCGGGCGCAGCTGTACGCCAACTTGAGGCCGAAGACGTTGGCGAGGAACTTGGTCGTCTGTTCTGACTGGCGAACGAGCTTGTCCTTGACATCGACGTCGATTCAGCCCTGGCGCACGATCAAGGTCTGTGCATTGTCCTCAGTGCCCGTCGTCTCTTTGGTGACGCAGCTACCCAAATTAACGGAGTCGATCTTCTTGGCCTTGACAGAGACCAGGCCTGTTTCGTCGTTCTGCCACTGGCACAGCTCAGTGACTTGGAATGACTTGTCAGTGCCCCAGCCTCGGCCCCAGTAGTCTAGTGTGCTGAGGTTGCGGTAGATGTGCTCCATGGCGACGGCGACGGGGCTGTGAGAAACGAGGAGATGCGGAGCCGTCTGAAGAAGAACAATGCAAGTCGGGACAATAGTTTAGAGAGTTGCAGACGAGGATGGTATTGCAGCCGCCCACCCGATGACTGCGGGAAAATTGGCAACATATAGAAACATGCGTGCGCCCCGTGAGGGTCGCAGATGCCGGCGGTCGTGCTTGCCAGTTCGGTTCAGTTTGGTTATTGACAGCATCATCCAGTCCTGTCCGGTCTTCAGCTGAAGCGGCGGGGGCTGAGATGAGAGTTGAGGAGCTGCATGCACATGCGGTGCGGAACGTCCCGCTGGGCCCACCGTAGAAAACGGGCCCATTGTGCTCTTGTGGCCAGACACATCTTCATTCTTTGTGCGATGCTGCTCAAATAAACAGGGTTTCGCCATTGCGCCTTATAAAATTGGTCAAAGCCAAAGAGTCAAAGACGAATACGCCATCCGAACATTCGCACATGACTAAACTTCATCGCGCGTTGCTGCGGCTCCTTGCCGCACTCCGATAATTTCAACACCAGCCATTGTGAAACCGACATGCTTCAACGCTTTCACGTATATAAGTCGCCCTTTCGCAGACAACGACTCGTGATCATGCAAACCCAAAAGTAATACAACTGTCACTCGGACAAGGCAATGACGATACGCAGCTTTGGGCCCGATGCTCTCTTCGCCTCACCTTGCTCCCTTGGCTAACAGACCTGTCACTCGCATCTACTGGTCACCGTATGAAAAATCAAACTCCAAGTATACTTGCGCCTGGATCTATTACAATCTATGTGGTCGTCGTACTTTTAAGCAAACGCTTATGAAATAGTCTAGACGGATGACAACCTACCAGTGTGGCGCGCAACACAAACACAGCTCGCCGCCAACGAGCAGACAATTTCGGGACGGTCAGGCCGCGCCCAACTCTAGTAGCACTCTGGATTTTTTTTTAGAAGAAAAAAGAACGAAAATGGAGTTTAAGCGACAGACCAAAGCTAGCACTCTATGCCATCAATGGCCACCGGGTGGGGTGGTTGTTCGTCCACATACCAGCCCGTGGTAGAAAGATGGCTGGTAAGACATTCCCTGACATGCAGATGGAACGGAGCCAGCCTACGCCAGTCGCGGATTGTCGCAAACCCGCCATCACAAAGGGGTCTCTGGTGCACTTTGCGACTTCAAACAGGACGTTCTTCCTTCCCTCGGAACTATGTAGGGGGTCGACTCTGGATCTTTCAGGATAGCTAAGACAAGGCCGTCTGAGTCCCTGATCGAGGCGAAAGACTCCAAATACCTACAATAGCGGTGCCTTCTCATCCATCACGAGGAATGGAGAACGACGCATCATGACTGAAGAAGACCCACGGACGTGTATATGGACTAGAAGAGAAAGGAGCGTCTAGATCTGAATAAATACGCACGTGAACCAGCCAAGTAATGGCTACACATCCTTCTCATACTCACCACATGCCCCCTCGCAAAGAGAAAATTGATTTACTCTGTCAAAGTCCAGCTAGGTGTTTCTCTTCATCTTTTCCAAACTTTCTTGCATCTCCAAACCATGAAGACTCCTTCGTCGACCGTCTTGACGGTCCTCTTCCTCACATGCCTCACCAAAGCACACATGCAAATGTCTGACCCCCCCCCTCTACTATCCAAATTCAACAAGTACACCACCAACCAAGACTACGACATGACGTCGCCTCTCTACGCCGACGGAAGCAACTATCCTTGCAAAGGCCACCACCAAGTCATCGGGACATCGCAAGGCCAGCCCGTAGCGCAATGGACCCCAGGTTATTCCTACAGCATGACCATCCGCGGCAACACCCCTCACAACGGGGGCAGTTGTCAAGCCTCGCTATCGTTTGACAGTGGCAACTCTTGGAAGGTCCTACACTCTTACATAGGAAATTGTCCCGCCATGGGCGATTCCAAGTATGAGTTTACACTGCCGGTGGATACGCCCTCCGGGCAGGTGCTCTTCGCGTGGACGTGGTTCAACCAGGTTGGCAATCGGGAGATGTACATGAACTGCGCCGTCATTGATGTACAAGGCAACGGGGGCAGGAAAAAACGTGGAGCGGCATCGTTAATGACGAGTCGCCCGGATATGTTTGTCGCCAACGTCGCGAATGGTTGTGGAACCGCGGAAGGAAAAGATGTCATGTTCCCGGATCCGGGGCCAGATGTGGACGTGAACTCGAGAAACACATCACCTCCGGTTGGGAAATGCGGCGCGTCGGCCAAGTTTCCTGTCATACAACCTGGTTCGGCCCCGGTTCCGTCCAATTCAGCGCCAAAGAGTCCTTCCTCTCCGCTATCTGACCCTTCGTCTCCGAAACTCCCTCCCTACATGGACGTGTCACAGCCTCTGCCCCCCAAGACATCAAATCGCGCTACAAACAGCAGCATGACGTGGCACAGCATGTCCCATCCCCCTACCACGTCTCCTATTCCCGCAAACCCCCCTCCTGTGAATTCGATACAGCCATCGCCCTCTGGTTCCTGCAAGCCTGGCTCTTTTCAGTGCACTGCTAGTCCTTCGGGAGGACAGGGCTGGCAAGCCTGCGATGCATCCAGACGTTGGGTGGTAAGTCTCTGTTACCTCTGTATACAAATATTATTCGACTTTGTTCACTAACAGCCTGTAATAGCATGCTGGGGATTGCGGTGCTGGCCAGGTTTGCAAGTTTAATGGTTCCAATGGAAGCCCTTACTGTGTTCCTCCTAACTTCCAATTCCCGCGAGGCTTACTTGGAGACGCTATGAGTTGAGAGTCAGGCGGTACAAGTGGATTGCTCTATTTTTTTGCCGTTTCCTTTTCTATTTCTCTCGTTTGCAGTTATAGCATAAACAAGGTTAATTCGCATAGGGGCGTATGTTATTTCTTCTATTATTTAAGTGGTTTTACTCACACTATGTAATAAAACAGAATACATAACAAAATGTTATGGCTTGTGCTATGACTCATGAGGACAGTTATGAGGTCAAAGTTCAGAATATCACTAAATTCTCGCACCCTGTTAGGAGCACAGAGGTCAGAGACAGGGTGATCGTAAAATAGAGCTCCTTAATAGGACCTCGGATCCCTTGTGTGACGAAAAGCCTAGCTAGCTGCTAGATAGCCACGTGTTCGCGGGGCGGGGTATTTAGCGAAGACCGCCCACATAGTATAGGGGAGGTCAGAATTTAAGACCTTCACGTACCCGCCTCTAGGTAGCACCTTTCTAGTAGCGACTGCGAATCTTAGCTACTACTCTGTTAATCTTCCTCCCTGACCGAAGTCGTGACACATTTCACAAACCCTTAGAAACACAATATCTAAGTTTAACGACTTCAACTATGCCTTCAATAAGGCGAATGTGAGGCGCTATGCGTTGTAAGACGTGGCCCACAGGGCATTGTGTACGTAAGCAACAGGTTACAGATCTTAAGTGATTGTAAGGTGCAATATTAGCAACGGCTAGCATTGGCGGATCTTTTGGTCTATTGGCTTAACCTAGCACACCTTCTAGGTTCTGACAGCGAAGCAAAAAGTGTTAAAAATAGGACTAGGCGGGCGCTGCTGTTGTGTGTCACGGCACACAACATCACAAACAGGTCGAGACGCTGTAAATAAAATGTATTAACTAAGAATAGTAAAGATAAAGAGAAAGGGAAAAAACGGCAATAACCTAGTATTATATATAACAAATAAATACTCTTCCTAAAGTTTACTCCTAGTATCTCTAGTTAATTTAAATTAGTTTCTTTAATTAATTTATTATATATATTTATATACTTATTTAGGTGTTTGTTTATTTGCTTATTTATATGCGTAGGTTATTATAGAGTTTACATAGGCTTATATATATTACTATAAATCTATTATCTACGCGTCCTGTAATACGCTTATAAATACGGGGTCCTGTGTGTAGCTATAGCAAGTCTAAGGTCACATGTAATCGTAATATTACTCCCCCCTTTAAGCTAGTGGTTATATCCCTATAACTAGTTTCGCTTTCTCCCCTAGTATTTTCTCCTGCAATTCCTATAGTATCTATCCCTTTGTTTTCTTTTGCCTCCTATTAATTAGCTTATATATTATTAACTTATTAGATAATTTATTAGGCAGCAGTCCCTCCTCTTTCCCTTGCTATATAATCTAGTTATCTAAATGTATTAGTAGGCCCTATGCCTTTAGGTTCTCCTTATAAAATATCTTAATCTTATAACACTATTACTTTAATTTCCCTATATTATACTATACTAAATCTTCGTCTACCCCCTCCTATATCACCCTATATTAAAGTTAGCCAAGTGCTACTCGTAAGGCAATAACGTTATTCACTTAGTGTCGGATCTCCCTATCCACTAGGTCTGCCTCTAGTGGTGTATTATATTGTCCTAGTAATAGGTCTATAGCTGCTTTTCAAAGCTTTAATACGTGAAATTGTTAGTGTACTTTAATAGCCATAGGTAAGTTAACTTTAAAGGTTATCTTATTCTTGCTTAGGATTTTGTATAGTCCTGCCTAGGGGTTATCTAGCTTCTCGCTCAGCTAGCTTAATGTCTATCCCCTCTGGTTAATGTAGATAAAGTTACCTACGTTAAAGTTAATCTCCCTTCTTTTCCTATTCGCGCTCTCTGCTTAGTGTTATTAAGCTCTCTCTATGTTTTCTTTTATAACCTCCTAGGCCCTGTAAATATGTTTAGCGTACTCCTATGCTTTCTTATAGGTAAGTCTACTAGATAATAAGAGGAATTCTATTAAGCAATTATTCTAATCATAGCTTATACAGGGTTTATGTCCGTTTTCTATTATAAAGGGTAATAGGCCTGTTAATTCCTAAGGCAAGCATGCCTATACTATGTCTATAAAGAAAAGAAGTTCTAACTAGTTATCTTATGTGTAGTTTACTAGTGGTCTTAATCGCTATGTAATGTATTAATTTGCGTTTTCTATCTGTCTATTAGTTTACGGGTGCCTTACTATAGATAGCTATACCTTAATTCCTAGTATCTTGCATAACTTATCCTAGAATTTCGACATAAATTACGGTCCTCTATCTAACGTAATAGACTTAGGTGTGCCTGTGTGGCGCCACACGTGGTGAAAGAATAGTTATGCCGTCTCCAAAGCATTAATTTTCTTGCTGCAAGCTATTATATAAGACCTCTTAGACAGGCAGTCTACTACTATAAACACGTAGTTAAACCTATGCCTATCTTTTAGGAATATTATAAAATCTATTATAAAGTGCTAATATAGTTATTCTAGTATTAGTAATAGCTATAATAGCCTAGGGACCTTGTCCTAGGGAACCTGCGCTTAGTAATATATATAACAATTAGTAACATACTTCGCCACGTCCCCTTGCATCTAGGGCTACTAATACTACTATTACAATATCTTTAATGTCTTATTTCTCCCTAGGTACGCCGTGGCTTTTTATAAGTAAACTTCTATAATAATCTAGGTCTATAAGTTTAATTTATCTAGTACTACTAGCTTCCCTTTATAGAGTAACTATCCTTTATATTCTTCCTAGCCTTCTTATCCTACTTTCTTCTAAAACTTCTCTAGTAGTCCCTCCTTCTCTAAGTTCTCCTTTAGTATCTCTCTTACTAGTAAGAAGCCCTATAGCTAATACTCTAATTTACCTCTAACCTATAGGTCTATTACCTATAGGGGCTATATAAATTTCGTGGGTTTAATTAGCACTCTTTCCTAGTAGGCGCGCTAAATTTCCTTTTGCGTTTATAGCTTCTCTAACTTTCTTAATAGCATGTCTATAGTAGTGTTTAGCTTACCTAGTCGAAACTTAATAATGAAATTATACTACAATAGCTCCTCTGCCTATTGCGCTTGCCGCGCGTTTAGCTACTTCTTAGTAGAAAAGCATTTAAGTCTATAGTAGTCTATAAAGACCTTAATAAGTATCTTAGACTATAGCCTAGCTAGCTCTAGCCTCTATTCCTTAAAACACTTTATAATTACTAATAGCTTCTTATCTAGTATTCTATAGTTCCCCTCTACTAGAGATATTATCTAGGAGTAAAAGGCCACTAGGTGCTACTCTTTGTTCTCTACCTTCTATAATAAGACCCCTAAGACAACCCTATCTAATGTGTCTGTCTCTATCTTAGTCTCCCTTTCTAGGTAATAGTGCTATAGCACAGGGGCTATAACTATCGCGTCTTTTAGCTTCTAGAAAGCCTCTTCGCATTTAGGGGTCTATTCCTATAGGGTATTGTAGTGAGTAAGGTTATGTAATAGCCTCGTAATCTAGCTATGTCCTTTAATAAATTTCTAATAAAAGCCGCAAAACCCTAAAAAGGACCTGACATCTTTTACCTTCTTTAGTTAGGCCTAGTTAGTCACTGCCTTTAGCTTCTCTAGGTTAGTGCGAATACCCTTAGTAAAGATAATAAACCTAAGGAACTTGGTTTCTATCATGCTAAATTCGCACTTCTTAATATCTACCTATAATCCTACTTTCCGTAGCTAGATTAGCACCTTACGCACATGCTACAAATGTTTCTTTAGGTTAGCTAAGAAGATAAGAATATTATCTATATACGCCATACACATGATATCTAATAGGTCCCTAAGCACATCGTTTATAAATCGCTAGTAAGTCGCTAGCCCTCTGCTTAGCCTAAATAGCATTACATTTTATTAGTACGCGCTATATCTAGTTCGGAATATTATTAATTCTTCGTAGCCCTTAGCTACTCTTAGCCTATTAAAGGCCTATTAAATGTTAAGTTTAGTAAATATCTTCGCTGCTTCTAGTATTACTAGTGTCTCCTATATTAACAGTAAGGGATATTTATCCCTCTATGACATCTAGTTAAGCCTTTAATAATCCACGTAGAACCGTAGGGTTCTATTAGCCTTTTTCACGAAGAGTATAAGAGCTATAAATCCTGCCTTACTAGGCGTAATAAACTTCTTTTCTAGGTTCTTAATTAGGTAGTCTCTTATAGCCTTTAGCTCTTCTAGTGTCTAGCTATATAATAGGGAGAAGCGTAGGTCCTCCTTTATATA
Source organism: Epichloe bromicola (assembly GCA_023658445.1). Taxonomy (NCBI): domain Eukaryota; kingdom Fungi; phylum Ascomycota; class Sordariomycetes; order Hypocreales; family Clavicipitaceae; genus Epichloe; species Epichloe bromicola. Next base: position 2,221,299 of record CP098270.1, read on the forward strand.
CTCCTCCTTTAATTAAATCTTATAGTTAAACCCAAGTTAGTGCGGGGGTAGGGTATTTAATTGCTTCTTTAAGAACATATTAGCTAGGTCCTAGTATATCTTAGGGAGTTTTACTCTCACTAGCCTCTGGATCTCTTCTTTGTTATCTTTAAGCCCTTCTATATCCTTATCATTATCTTCAGGCTCTAGGTTCTTAATCTTATTAATTTAAGCCACAAGCTCTCTAACCATAATTATTCTACACTAGCTAGTCTTTTTCTTAGCTACCTACATAAATAGGTGAGCACCTACTATCGCTAGTGGGATAAGTAGTAGCGTCTTTTTCTTCGGAGGTTGCTAGTCTTCCAGAGGGTCTGCAAAAGTTACCTTCTTCTTAGGTCTTCGTAGGATTATCTTTGCCTTACTCTATTATCTATCGCTCCTTCTTTTCTTATCTTTATTAATAAGCGCGTTCCTTTATAGGGTATCCTTCTAGTGTTCTAGATTAACTAGTCTTACTTCTAGTAGCTCTTACAGAGTCTAGGAGATTAATTAGGGTATCTTAAATTCCCTTAGAGGTAGACTTTTCTCTAGCTAAATAATTCTCCTTTAATAGGGGTCTAGTGTAACTCCCTATACCTCTATCTATTTTAGGCTAAGAATTAGATCTCTCTTACTAAGGTTAAGCTAAAGCATTAGGTAATTCCTCTCCTACTAGTTATCTATAATTAGATTAGGCTACTATAGTCTTAACACTACATAACTAGGTTACCTATTAAAGCCTATAATTAGCACCTTCTCCTGTAGTTTTTCTAAAGGTACTTATAGTTAATATTATAGTAGTTTCGCGATTTTCTTATTTATAAAGGTATATTTGCCTACTCCTATGTTTACTAGAGCGTTTAATTTTAGTCTATATCTATTAAATTCTACTATAATAGCTACTTAAAATTAGGGACCTCCTAGTAGCTTACTAAAGTTAATTAATACTACTATTAGCGCACACTCTAATTTCCACTACCCTAGGGGGGAGTCTCTTTTCCCTAGGCCTCTTTATTTTCTAACTTATTTACCTTAACTACTCTTTTCTTAAGCTTAATCTTATTAATTTTTACCTTTAGTAAGTAGTTATAAGCTAAGTGCCCTTTTTGCTTATACTTATAGTAAAGTCCCTTTTTACAAGCTTTCTATAAAGAAGGGAGTAGGGGTCTAAAGTTTTAATAGCTTATATTCCTACCTATATCCTTAGATTTAGTCTTTCTTCTAGTTCTAGGTTCCTTTAAGGCACTTCTCTTATATTTAATATCTCTATTACTATTAGCGTTGCTATTACTAAGTCCCTAGTTTCTAGGTATAAAGGGTTTCTAGTTAGTAATTATATTAAATTCCATAGCTACCTTTATAAATCCTACTAGGTCCTTATTTATATCTATATACATAGATACTAGTTTTATTTACTAAGCGTAGGGTAGCTTCTTAAAGAATTCTTCCTTTAGAGTAGTGCTATTAATCTCCCTAACGTAGGCTAGCTTAAAGAAAGAGGTTTTAAATTCGTAAAAGCTAGCGGCTGTTATCTTAAGGTTGTAAAACTTACAACAGGCAGTGCCTGTCACGGCACATAACATTACCATAGGTTAAAACGCTGTAAATAAAATATATTAACTAAGAATAGTAAAGATAAAGAGGAAGGGAAAAAACAGTAATAACCTAGCGTTATATATAATAAATAAATACTCTTCCTAAAGTCTACTCCTAGTATCTCTAGTTAATTTAAATTAGTTTCTTTAATTAATTTATTACACGCGTTTATATACTTATTTAGGTGTTTATTTATTTACCTATTTATATACATAAGTTATTATAGAGTTTACATAGGCCTTTATATATTACTGTAAATCTATTGTCTACGCGCTCTATTATGCGTTTATAAATACGAGGTCTTATATGCGGCTGCAGCGAGTCTAAGGTCACGTGTAACTGTAACATTACCCCTGTCATGACTTAAGGGTCGAAAGATAATAGAATAGAGTAATAGCTTAGATTTATAGTCATAGCTAGAAAGGTACTACCTAGGGGTAGGTACGTAAAGGTTTTAAGCTCTATCCTTCTATAAGAATATAGGTAGTCCTTACTAAATACCTTACCCTACGCTTATATAACTATCTAGCTACTAGCTAACCCCTCCCTAACCTAGTAGGTCTAAGGTCTTACTAATACTCTATTATATAATAGTTCTATCTCTATCCCTTACGCTCCTAATATAATACCCTCTCTTTATATAATTATCCTTAATTATATAATAAGCTACTTACTTAAGGTATTTACACTATATAGTCCTAGGGGCTATAGTTAATAGAGAGTTTAGGTTAGGTATAATATATTATAGCGTAATATATTATTAAAAATAATAATACTAATAATACTAGGGTGTGAATATTATTATCCCCTTATTTATTAATCCTAAATAGTAACCTATTTACTACTCTAATATAGTAAAGTAAATACTCTTTACCTTATACTAATAGTTCTAAGAGAGTAAATACCTTATATTAAATTTTATAATTAGGTTAAATAAATAGAGTATTAGACACTATATATATAAATAAACTTATTTATAGGCCTTAGTAATATAGTAGTGTAGTTACTATATGTTTATAGCTATTAGCATATTTGTAAATAGTAATAATAATAGTAAATATTATAATCCCTATATTAGCTATTTATAGTGTGTAAATTACTTAGGGGGTCTGTAGTTAATATAAAAGGGACTAAATCTTCCCCCCTTATATATATACTTCCTTTCCCTTATATACTATTTAACTATTATAAGTTTCTTTATTTTTACTTATCTTCCCTTTACTACTTCCTTACTACTAACCTATAGCTAGCTTATAATATCTAAAATCTATTTATTAACTCTTACTTTAATACTAAGTTTACCTTTATAAAATAAACCCTTAGTGTTACGATATAAAATGTAATATCAGGAGTGTCAAGGTTGTTGTTGATTCAACTAGCTAGAGGGCAGAGCTATCGTCAAATATAGGGGTTCTAGGTCACGTGCTAGCCACATCCTTGGCAACGAGGCCACATCCGAGGTCTTGTGGTATTAGCAGACCACTTGTCAATTCTAGCACGTAACACTTAGGGAAGTTACTAAAGAAGTTACCTTAAAAGAGAATAGTATTTAAAATTTCTATATAAGTTTACTACTTCCTTACTAAGTTATTATTACTAACTTATAGCTAGTAATACTAAAATTCTATATATATAGTGTAGTTAGTAAGTTACTATATAAAATATATAGCCTAAGAATAGTACTTATATTATTTCTTAGTATCTTAAGGAAAATAAATCTTTTCCTATAGAGTATAATAACTCTTATAGTATAATCTTACTACTTCTTTGCTTCTTATAGTTACTAACCTATAGTAGTAAACTTAGCTAAATACACTTATTATACCTAAAATAATAAGAAATATATTAGAGTAATATAACTACCTATTCTAAGTCTTTAGTTTTAAGATACTAACTTACTACTAGTGCCTTACTTAAATTATATAGCTTTATAAAAAGCTATTTAATACTATTAAAGCTATGCCTAAGGGAGATTACTACTACCTTAATAAAGTAAGTATATCCCTAGTTCTCTTAACTTAATTACTACTAATATACTAATAGTCTCTTATTTATACTAAGTAAAAACTATATAATACTCTCCTAAAGACTAAAAACACTAATAAGTATAAGTATATTTATTATGCTTAGGTAGCTACTAAAGTAGCTTAGGTGTTGGATATAGCAGCCTCACATCTTAGGCATCACTCATGACACCTTCTACATCCGAGGCCATGGATTACCATAGATTAAGGTACATAGGCACTTAGGGCAAATGCCCTTGTGGCCCACGTATCTCTAGCCTCAATGTGCCACATGTGTGGATAGCCTAGATTGCTAAATAGACATTATTATCACTTTTCACACTGTCTCACAGGTTATAAGCCTAGCGCTTCCTATCGCGCCTAATTGCTATTAGCTATTTTTTACTGTTAAAAAGTTATATATAATTACACTAGAAATCTTAACAATACCTAGAAATCGCATAATTACGTGACCAAAGGGGCGGCAGATAATCCCTCCCTTTAATAGATAACTAAGTTATAAAGGTATAATTATATTAATTAAGCAGGCCTTTATTTAAAAAAAAATAACACCTCTTATTACATTAATAGGAATTAAATGCATAACCTTTACAGCGTTAATTTATAAATTATAAGTTTAGTATTAATAATATAGTGGTATAAATAACTATATATTAAGATTTTAGAATAACTTTAAAAAAAAGTTAGACCCTTCTAGGCAGATCTTAGCGGACGGTAGGCTAGGATAAGACATTCCTTATAGAACTACCTTAGGCACCTAAAACTAATAATCTAGATCTATCGCTATCTAGGTAGTAATTATTATTATAAGGTATAGTAAATATTAGTAAAGTAAGTAAAGTAGGTATAGTAAATTCTAGTAAAGCGTTGCTCTTTAACTAGGCTAAGGTAAAACAAGATTAAGGTATCTAAAAATACCTTATACTATTAACTTTATATCTCTATGCGTTAGCGGCCATATAGTAATTTAACTAAGAGAGAGCTACTGCTATAACTCCTACTTAACTAAATTAATAATAATTAGTATTAAGTGATTATAGTAATAGGAGTATATAAATTCTAATATATAACCCTTATTGCTCCTATAAATCACAAGATAGCTAATGAGACATTTAATAATATAATTTCTGTAGTAGGACCATTCACACAGGCAACCTAGATAACCGCGGCAACCGCAGCGACTCTAATATAACTAGAAGAATATAATAATATAATAAAAAATTAGTTCTCTAGAATCGCAGTTATCTTACCTCTTAAAGGGGCGGAGAATTTTAAGGAATAGGAGATTTTAGTTAAGATATAAGTCTAAATTATATAATTAATAAAGCACTTTATAGGGGAAATTCTATATTCTCCTGTAATAAATAAATATTATACTATTCTTATATCTATTATTTAGTAAAGCCTTTCTTCTTAAGTCTAGAAGAACCTAACACACGCGGGTTAGACTAAGACTATGCTAGTAACTAAAATAATAGAGTTAATTAGAAATAATTATAGCTTTAAAGCTAATTTAGTAATTATTAAATTACTCTATAAATTCTTAAAGTCTAAGAAGTTAAACTTTATAACTACTTAAACCTAGCTTAATTACTACTAAAATCTATAGAATTAAATTAATAAGATCTAGGTAATTCTAGATATTATATAGGTATTATAAATAATTAAGGCAGTGGAAGACTCTATGCCTAAAGTCTATAGCTCTTAGAAGATAAAAGGCTTCTCTAAAGTAGCTTTAAAGAAAAAGAATATGCTTATATATTTAATATATAATGTAAATAAGCCTCTAAAGGACTAGAAGGTGAACTTTAACACCTAGAGCAAGTCTAGTGAGAACACTAAGTCTAAAGATAATAAAAAGAGGAATAAGACCGCAAAGACTATAAAATTAGAATATAGTTACTAGATTTCCCTAGGCAGGGTAATTTATATAAGGGATGCATACTAGAAGCTTTATCCTAAGAAAATACTTAAATTAATATAAAAGAAGAAGTTAAATCTAATAATTATAGCTTCCCTAGATATTATCTCCGCTAGAACGAATCTATTACTAATAGTAGTGAATTATAACACACTAACTATATATATAGATGCTAAAGATCGTCTTGTAAAGGATAATTGCATTCTGGATACTAGATGTAACACATATATATTTAATAACACGAAGTGGTTTACGTATCTAAACACTAATATAAACGCAAAGCTAATAATAGTAAGTAATAGTTAGTAACTTTATATAGATAGAATCAGAAGTATACGCCTTCTAATTAGGGATAGCTTTCTGGAGCTTTCTAACGCGTAATATACGCCAAAAGCAGAGGTTAATATAATCTCCCCTAGACTCCTTAAACAAGGAGGTATTATAATAGATAGTTATAAGGACTATTTAATCTTAAAGGGTATAGGGCTACTAATTAGTCAATACTAATAGAAAGCCAATATCTTAACTCTTATACTTTGGGATAAAGAACCCCGTTTTAACTTCGCGGCTCTTATAAGCAATTTAATTACTAAATAGGTCAAATTCGGTCTATTATATAAATAACTTAGCTATGCGGGCAAAGACCGCATTATTAAGGCTTGCAAAGAAGCCGGAATCTTAATTAACCCTTAGTTAATAATAAACTTTCAATATCTAGCATACTTACTAGTAAAAGCTCCTTAGCAAATTAATCGCGATAATTTAAACAATACCACGTATTTCCTATTGCGTGTGTTCTAGGACTTTATTAAACATAAGCTAGAAGGACTTAGCGGTAAAAACTATATATTATATTTAATTAATATTCACACGCGTTTCCACTAGGCAATCCTAACTATTAGCAGGTTAAACGTGGTTAAAGCTATTGTAGCCTAGAAGACTGCTATAGAGAATACAGGCAGAGGTTATACTATAAACTGCTTTTATATAGATAATGTAATAGAATTCCTTAGGGAGAAGTTTAAGACCTACTATTAAAAGGAAGGAATTATCTTCTATACTAGTGCTCCTTATATACCTATATATTAAGGTATTATAAAACGCGTAGGATAAACCCTTATAGAAGTAGCAAGGTCTATAACGATTAAGTTATAACTTCCTAAGCTACTATAGCCTTTTGCTATAACACACGTAGCTAAGATTACTAATCTACTTCCTATAAGCGAAACTAAGGATAGTAGCTTACTATAAGAGACTCTTTTTAAGATACTAGGTCTTTAGAATAACGCCTTGATTTAATATTTACGAACATAGGGATGCCTTGCATATATACAAATCCCTGATAAACGTTGTGTGAAGGCTTAGAAGATAGCTCTAAGAGCTAAGATTAGGAGACTAGTAGGCATAGAGGGACTAAAGTGTTGTCTCTATAAGATCTAGATTCCTAATGAATAAAAGGTAATTTAGGTAAGGGATGTTCGCTTTAATAAGAGTAATACACTAGCCTAAATTAACAACAACGAAGAACTATATATCGCGGAGCTTGTTAACCCTTCCTTTAAAGAGGAAGGACGCTGTATTATTAACATTCCGATTAAACAAGCAATACTATTAAAGAATATACGATTTACGGTGGAATTACTAAGTAGGAAATCTACAGAGATTAAGACCACAAGTTATAATACGGACAGCGAGGCTTTAAAAGCTACACAGCCGCCACGATCACCTCCACTACAACAATTCCTACCTTCTCCCTCTATAAGTCCTAAGAAGAGAAGACTCCTAGAAGACCTAAGATAGAGTATATGTAGTAACGCCGTTATTCCTTAGGAAGAAGATACATCCTCCTAAGGAGAGGAATCAGACGTAGCTCCTAAGGAAGAAGAAGCCGAAGCCAAAGACAATGGAGATATTAGTTAAGAACAAATAGGTAAACCCTCTTAACTAAGACATAGCTAATAGGCTAGTCCTTAATATAATTATCTTAATATTATAATATTAGGGAAGAAGAAAGCACACCCTAAATAAAGGTTAAATATAATAATTAAGTACTATAAGGATAATATATATAATAAAGAGAAAGAGACTTAGAAGTCTTACGCTTTCTTAATACTTAAAGTAACTAATTTAGTAGATATAAAGATTAAGATTCCTAATAACTAGTTTAAGGTAAAGAGAATAGATAACTATTAATCTTTCTAGAGACTTATAGAGTTAAAGAAACTAGAGAAAATCTAAGAGAAATAATGCTAGACTCTTATAATACCTCTGGAAGATATAAAGATCTTTAATAGGCACTAGGTTTACACTATAAAACACCTAATTAACAAGCCTCCGTATGTAAAGGCTTGCTAGGTTACGCGAGGCGATTAGAACGCAGAGGTATTTAAAAAGGAAGATCTCTATATAGTAGTTACATACCTAGTCTCCCTATACGTTTTCTATATAATTATAGCTATTCTTAACTATAAATAGGAATAATTTAACGCTATAAACGCTTTTCTTAATACTATAGTATAGATAGAAGTGTATATAAGATAACCTTATAGATATAGAGATAGAATAAAGCGTGTTTATAGGCTTAATAGAGCTCTTTATAGTTTTCTAATATTACCTCTTTAGTAGCTTAATAATATCTCTAAGGAGCTAGAAAAGCTAGGCTTTATATGTTTAAAGCAGGAGCTCTATATCTTTTATTAAGAAGGCACTTTTCTTCTCCTCTATATTAATAATATAATTATTATAGTAAAGGATAAAGTAATAGTTTAAACTATATTTATAGGCCTTTAGTAATATTATAAGTTAAAGTAATTAGGTAATCCTAGGCTTTTCCTAGGCATTAAGTTTATATAGAATAGAAATAACTAAATAATACTAATATACTAGAATCTCTATATACAGAGCATCCTTAAGAGATTTAACATTAGTAATATTAAACTATCTACGGTTCTATGGCTTATAAAGGCAGAGATTCCTGCTAATTAGAAGTCTCTTCTAATAGCGTGTAATCTCTCTAATTAGGCTTAAAAGACTAGAAGCTTTAATTAGCTCGTGATATGCATAAGACTAGACATCGCGTTCACATTAAATTATCTTTATAGTGCGAATTCTACACTAAAAGAGATTTACATAAAACTAATAAAATACCTTTAGAGATATCTTATTAGGTCACAAGACCTAGGGATTGTGCTAGGCAGTAAGGGGCCTAATAATAAGTTAGTTAATCTAAATAGAATCCTTTAAGTGAAGGGATATAGCAATGCCTCTCTCGCTAATAATCTAGATATAAGGAGATTAACAGCAGGCTATATTATTATACTCGCAGGAGGCGCGATTCTTTAGTAATTAAAGAAATAATTACTTATCACGCTTAGTTCTACAGAGGCTAAATTTATTAATTTAACTCTAATAGGACTGTTAATACTTTAGGTAGCGAATCTACTTAAGGACTTTAGAATCCCTTAATAATAACCGCTGCTTATACTTATAGATAGCTAGAACGCGAAGGCAAATAGCCTAGATAAGAGGCAAAGAGGTTATACTTGTTATATTAACATAAGGTACAAATAGGTAGTTAAAAAGACCTTATAGGGTTATTTTCGTCTAGAGTAGATTAGAACTAATTAAATAATTGCAGACGGGATAATAAAGGGTCTTAAAAAGATTAAACACAGTGATTTCTTATGTCTTCTTTAAATAATAAGGGCACAAGACTTCATATTAAACGCTTCGGCGGAGCAGGCATCTTCGTAGATAGACCGATTAGTTAATTATATCTATAGCCTCATTTTTCAGACTAGATATTCCGCTAGGGGCGGTGTTAGATATAGCAGCCTCACATCTTAGGCATCACTTATAACACCTTCTACATCCAAGGCCATGGATTACCATGGATCAAGGTACATAGGCACTTAGGGCAAATGCCCTTGTGGCCCACGTATCTCTAGCCTCGATGTGCCACATGTGTGGATAGCCTAGATTGCTGAATAGACATTATCATCACTTTCCACACCGTCTCACATTAGGAAGCTAAGTATAATAAGCATACTACTATAATATAGCTAGCTAATACTACTAACCTTAAGGTCTAAATTAATATTATAAACTACCTTTACTATATATATAAGAATATCCTAATAGTAAGTCTCTTAAATATCTATAAGCACTTCTTTACTAACTTACTAGTAGTTTACTCCTTATACCTCTAGGCTTCCTACTTATATTAGTTTTTCTAAGTTACTTAAAAAGCTTTATATCTTTATATATAAGGAAGGTAACTCTTTTAATAATAAGGCCCTAGTGCCTCTAAAGGCTTCTATACTTATTATTACTATAGTCTCTAAGGAAAATAAAGATAAAAATAAGAATAAGGAAATGCTTTTTAAGTAATTATTACTAGGTAGTTATATTATAATTATAAGAGTAATATAATTATATCTTTTTAGAATATTACCCTGTATTATTTACTATATTTATAGGGTATTACCTTATGTTATTTACTAAGGGCGGTTTTACTACTATAACCTAGCTACCTAGTTACTACTTATAGTTATAGATAATATCCCTTATAATAAAATCCCTCTTTAATACCTATAAATTCTCTAAGCTATTATAGCCTTTTTATTTAACTAGGTACTTATAACGCTTACTATTATAATAATATAAGATAATTCTTTTTACCTTAAACTCTTACTTATTATCCTTAATATTATCTTATAGTAAAGAAGTATTTACTATATTACTTAGGTTCCCTTTAAAAGGTTTAAGGCTTATAATATTAAACATATTATATAACCGCATTCTAGTAGGTAATTCTAGCTAGTAAGCTAGTCTATAACTCCTAACTACTTTTATAATCTTATAAGGGCCTAGGTACTTTATAGTTAACTTCCTACTTAGCTATCTTAGGTTAATATTCTTTATAAATAGTAAAATATAATTACTAATTTTAAACCTCTTTAGGGTTCTTTTCTAATTATAGTATTTCTTATACTAAGCTTATAAGTTAATTAGAAACTATTTAATTATAGTATGTTTCTCTCTTAGTAATAATACTTTACTCTTAGCCTAATTATTTATAAGTAAAATATTAGGTACTACTTACTATAGGCCCCTAGGGTTATATTCTTATAATACCTCTACTAGTATATAGCTATAAGTTATATAGTTACTAGTGTTATATATAAATTATACTATTAATAGGTTATTAGCCTAGTTAGTTTATTTAGCGTAGGAGAAAGCCCTTAAATAATATTTTAGGACTTAGTTTAATTATGTAAAGGGCTTAGGCTTTGCCTAAGCAATAGTATAGTGCATATAGGCAGGGGGGTAGTAGGGGACAAAAAGAGGGCTAATATAAGACACCTAGAGGATATAAGGGGAGTAGGGGGGATTAGCTATATAGTCTTCTTCTTCTTCCCCTAAGTTTCTTAATACTATATTAACACCCTATTATAGTTACCTAGGGGCTAGTCTATAATAATTAAGAAACTTCCTTTAGTCCTTAGAGATAGCTACTAAAAAACATAATAAATAACCTAATAGATATATTAGACACACTTTACCTATAGGACTAATATAATCTAGGTATAGTAATACCTCTCTTAGACACTATAGTACTACCTATAACCTACCTTGCCTAGTTTAATACGCTCTAATATCTAATAACTAAATAGGGCGTAGAGCTTAAGCGCCTCTAGGAGCAGGTTATAGTATATAACGCCACGCGCATAACCTAACCATAGACTACACACTAACTAGGGGCTCCTATAGTATAACCTATATAGCCTGCTACCCCTAATCTAGTCCCTTTAGTCCCCTAGGTAAAGCAGAAGCTAATTCCCTTAGGTAACTTATATAATAGTAATAAGGCCTTATTTACTACTTAGAAGCTTCTTATAGAATATAAGCTTTAGGTAGATAGGGACTTTATTAGTATAGATAAGAATAGGTAAATACTTATCTACTAGAATTTATCCTCCTAGGTCTAGGCTTAGGTTACTACCTTTTTTAAGTAAGGTAATCTTTACGCTTTTAATCTAGTTACCTTTTTAAGCTACCTTAAGTCCTTATTTACTAACCCCTATAGGTAGGAAATAGCCCTTATAGAACTTAACTAGATAAAGCAGGGCCTAGGGGAGTCTTTTACTATATTTTTTATTTACTTTAAGGAGAAGCTAGCTATAGTAGGAGGGACCTATTAGACCTATGACGTAAAACTAGCTAAACTCTAATATATACTTAATAAGCGCTTAAGGGAGGTTAGTATTAGCTATAGTATAAGCTAGGATAACTATAATACTACGGTTACTTAGTATTATAGTATTATAGTTAATATTAAAATGCTTACCTTAAAGGATAAGTATTAGACCTAATATAGTCTATAGTAGCCCTACCCCGCGCCCTAGACTAACTATAAGGGGAATACCCTAATATTAGGGGTTTATATAGCTAGGACACACTTAGGCTAGTTAAAGAAGTAGGATAATAAGGATAAGGGCTAGAAGTTAACTAATACACTATAGAGGGTAAAATAGGTATTAGAGGCTAAGTTAGCTAAATACTACTAGGAGGGGTGCTATTTATATTATAGCTCTAAGGACTACTATATTTAGAAGTGCTCCTTCTTCCTACCTTACTAACCGTAAGTTAATATTAACGCCTATAGGGCGGATAAGAATAGCGCTAATAAGAAAATTAATACTTACCCTCTAGAAAAAGAGTAGCCCCTAAGTAAAGTCTTATATAGGGGTAGGGGGGCTAGCTAGCTACTATAATAATAGACACGTATAAATAGTGTATAAAGGAGAAAAGGGATATTACTTATTATATAAATTAGCTACTATTCTTAGTCCTTATTCTCTTTAATACATGCTCTTATATTAGTGTTTAGATTAACTATAGCTATAATTATTACGGTACTATAAGCGAATTAGCAGCGAGATAGCTAGGCCTAGAGCTTATACGGTTACCTAAACGGAAGTGGGTTCGCACTATAGTGGAAACAAAGAAGAAGGGCTAGTAATAGAGGGAGGACACCTCTTTAATTATATATATAGTCCGCACTAGAATTAACATTAATAGCTAGGAGTTATTAGTGTATTTATATGTTATCCTAGGCCTTACTTAGGACGTTATATTTAGCCTGCTATAGTTAGAACACTATAAGGTAGTAGTTTACGTAGTAGACTAGCTACTAGTTATTAGATTAGTAGGGGGTTTATAGGTGTATAAGGCCTCTAAGTGTAGTAGGGAGACTCTAGTGTAGGGGATTATTAGTTCCCTTTATGCTATAGAAGTATATAGAGCACACTAGACTAAGGACACTATAATAAGGTTTATTACTACTAGTCTTAGGGAGATAATAATAGTGTTATAGCTTATAGCCCCTAAGGAGAGGCTAGAAACGCTAGATATATCTACACTACCTAGGGAGCTAGCGGACTTTATAGACCTTTTTAATAAAGCAAAGGCTAATAGCCTTCCCCCCTATAGGGGTTCTCTTAACCACTATATTTATCTACATAGGGCCCTAGATAAGTCTAAGCTAAAGCTTCCGTGGGGCCTACTATATAATATACTAAGAGATTAACTTCTTAAGGTATAGTATTAGATTATAGACTTAATAGATAAGGGATAGATCTATGCTAGCTTCTCCTTAGCTATAGCCCTAGTTTTACTTATTAAGAAGTTAAATAGGGGTTAGCGTTTTTATATTAACTACTAGGCTCTTAATAAAATTACCACATAGGACTATTACCCCTTCTCTTAATTAAGGAAACGCTTCGCTCCTTATCCTAGGCGCGTTAGTTTATAAAGGTTAATATTTATACTGCTTTTTATAAATTATAAATTACTAAGGGTAATAAGCACCTAATAGCGTTTTAGATAAGGTTTAGACTATTTAAGTAGTTAGTCTATCCCTTTAGTTTAGCTAGCGTGCCTATAACCTTTTAGCATTATATTAATAAGTCCTTAGGAGATATACTAGGAGATTTTATTATAGCTTATTTAGATAATATTTTAGTTTACTTAGGGGGCTTAAGAAAGGACTATATAGCTAAGGTTTACCTTATCTTAGGCTGCTTAAGGGCTATAGGGTTATACCTAGACCTTAATAAGTTAGTGTTTACTATAAAGGAGGTCTAGTACCTAGGGTATATTATTATAGTAGGATAATCTATTTATCCTAATCCTATAAAGGTTATAGCTATAAGGGAATAGGCTACCCCTATAAAGTTATAGGGAGTATATAGCTTCCTAGGCTTTATAAACTTCTACCGTAACTTTATAGGGGATTTTTTAGAACTAGTAGCGCTACTAATCTAATTAACTAAGAGGAATGTCCCCTTTTAATAGGGACCTAAGGAGAATAAGGCTTTTAAGAGACTTAAGGATACCTTTATCTCTTACCTAGTCTTAGTATAATAGGACCCTAACTGCCTTACTATAGTAGAGGCTAACTACTTAGGTGCTACCCTAGGTAGTTACCTCTTATAGCAGGGACTAGATAGTGTTTTATACCTAGTTACTTACTATTCCACTAGCCTTACGCCTATGTAGAGGAACTACATAATTTATAACAAGGAGTTACTAGCTATTATATTATGCCTTAAGGCATGGTTAGCGGAGCTATGGGGTATTTCCTAGCTGTTCTTAATTTATATAGATTATAAGAATCTTAAATACTTTATAACCCCTTATTTAATAATAGAATAGCAGGCCTATTAGGCGGATACGCTTATGTTATTTAACTTCTATCTTTATTATAGACCTAGTACGTAGGCTTAACGCCTAGATACCCTTTCTTAGTAGGAATAGGACTAGAAGGGAGGGGCCTTAAGGATAGGATATATCTTATAGCCCCTTACTATTACTAGACTTTTACTAGCACTAGAAAGGTAGTAGGAGGTAGTACTACTAGTAGGAGAGGTTCTCTTTACCTCTAAGCACTTATAGTTACTTTAGGACTAGGCTATTACCTTAGACCCTACCTATAGTATCTAGTTAGGAGCTATTTAGAAGGGGGCGTAGAAGTTTCTCCCTAAAGTATAAATAAGGGAATAGGTAGTAGATTATTCTATAAGCGCTTATAGGGCGCTTTAGTTCTAGGGGTATACCTAGGTTCCTAAGTAGGAGCCTTTAATAATAACACTTATCTAATAATGCCACAATTTACCTACTATAGGATACCTAGGCTATAACACTATATTTTAGATTCTATAATAATAATTCCACTAGGATAAAATAATATAGGATATTATAAGGTTTATCTAGAATTATCACTATTTTAGCAGCTATAAGAGCTATCTATAACGCTAGGGATTACTTAGGCCCTTACCTATCCTAGACTGGTTCTAGTTGTAGATCTCTATTAATTTTATAATAAACTTACTAGCGTTATCTTAAGAGAGACCCTAGTACCTTATAGTAATTATAGATAGGCTTTCTAAGTTTATCTAGTTAGAGGCTATAACTTTAATTAGAGCTAAGGAGTGCGTAGAATAATTTAAGGTAGTCTAGTGGAGGTTTTAGGGGTTTTTATAGTCTATTATTATAGATTAAGGATTAGACTAGTTAGGAAAGTTCTAGATAACTCTATGCTCCTTAGTGGGAATAGATTAGTTACTCTCTATATCCTATTACCTATAGACTAATAGCGGCATAGAATAGGTAAACTAGGAGGTATAGGTAATATTACAGGTAGTTATCTCCTTTTTATAGTATAATTAGCCTAAGCACCTTACTGCTTACTAACTTATAATAAATAATAGGCTATCTTTAGTTACTAGGGTAAGCCTAAACTAACTGCTTAATAGCTATAACCTTAAACCTATTTAATTATAACCTAACTTATCTATTTCCGCTATAACTCTAAAGGGGAGGGCTATCTATTTCCTAAATTATCTCTAGGAGGGAACCCTTCTAGCTTAGGCTATAATTACTTATATATAGTAATAATAGCAGGATACTACATTAGTATTAAGATATCTAGTAGAATGCTTTTAAGTTAGGGATAAGGTATAGCTTTTACTTAGGAATATTAAGATAAACTAACCCTCGCGGAAATTAGATTAGGTAGCTATAAAATACATAGTAGTAGAGGTACTATTACTGCTTATAGTCCGCCTAGATATGCTAAGGGGCATATACCTAGTCTTTTACGTTAACCTTATTAAATAGGCAGTAGAGAACCCTCTTCTAAGTTAAATACTATAGGATTCCTATCTAGGTCTATAATAGGTACTAGTAGAAGATAATAATAAACTTATAGAGAAATACTAGGTAAAATAAATACTAGTAGCTTAAAACGCGCTAGGGCGTGGCAAAAGGCATAATGTTTTAGTTAAATAGATAGGGTACTTATAACTAATATAAGAGCTACTAGAGAGTATAGTAAAGATATAAGCCCTTAATAAATTTAAGGCAGAGTAGGGGGATATGTAATTCTATAATAAACTAAATTAATTTTAGAAAACTTATCTACCTATTAAAAGCTCTAGTAATATAAGCATGCCCTTACTACTGCCTACTTCTATCTAAACTATTTATACTACTATATTATAAAGGTTAGACTTACTACTAGATAAACTTATATTAATAATAGCATACTATAAAGTAATATAGTTTAACCCTAAGCTACTTATATAAGGGCTATAGGTTATTCTACCTACTAGTTATAGCTACTAACCTTAGGTTACACCTAGGTTCTAGATAGTATAAGTAGAATAATAATTAGGGAGATTAAAGTAAATATATAGGGAAGGGGCATTACTCTTAGACTTATTAGTAGGAAGATAGGTTAAGTAACTACTAGCTCTAGCTAGGGGATAAGTAGGTCTAATATAAGGATTAATAGGGTTTAACCTAGATAAGAGGCGGGAACGCTATTAATAGCGGTAAGAAGGTAATTTATTACCTACTTTAATATATTAGCTATATTAGTTACTACTATAGCGGTAAGGGGAAAGCGCTTTAAGGAGGGCTATATTTTACTTATAGAGTTCTCTACGTATAGTATTTATACTCTAAATAACTTATTATCCTTATTAGAATAGGATACTAGTAACTTACTACATAGAGTTTCCTATACTATATCTAGCTAAGGGACTGCCACTAATAAAGGGAATAACTTTAAGTCTAGTTATATTTATAGTAGGTGTATTAGTTAAAGGGAAAGGACTAAGGGTAGACTAGACTAGGGCTAGATTAAGCTACGCTTAATTTAGCAATGTAGTCTACCTACTTATAAGGGAATAGAACTTCTAAGATAGTATAGGTATCTTCTTCTTAGTTATCTCTATCTTATTAACGCTAGGGGTAATAATATACTCTCCTTTAATAATTTTAGCTTTAAGGTCCTTAAGAGCACATTAGAGTTATAGGTCCGCGGATAAGTACCTAGTTAGCTAGATATAGGTAATGTAGTTCTAATAATATAGGGGATAGGACTCCCTACTCTTAGTAAGGTAATAATCTATAATACTAGTAGTAAGGGATTATTTAATATATAGCCTATAAGGGCGCTAAAGTAAGAAGGGTATAGTATATTACTTATTATCTAAGTCTCCTTCTATAAGGAACTTACTAATAGCTTAGGCTAGGGGTATTATAGGGATAGGGGTAGTGGCTACTTATCTAGTTTATAGCATAGTGGTTATATCTTAGGGGCGGGGTATTTTTAATATAGGAATAATAGGGTAATAGCGTAAAATAGGATATAATAGGATAAGAAGGCATAATAAGGTTATAGTGTTTTTAGAAGGTTATTATATAAGGAAAGTGAGGTTATATTATAAAAAGAAGTAGGATATTTATATAGGTAATTATGCCTGTATTAGATAAGTTATAAGCAAGTAGGGGTGGGGCTAGTATTATCACAATAATAATAAGGGGTTAGGTAGGACACGATGTATACCCTACCTATAATTAGATAATAATAATAAGGGGTAGCGTAGGACGCAATACGTACCCCTACTCTTAATAGATAATAATAATAGCAGGCGCGTGTTATATTCTACCTATAAGGGGTAATATTAGAAATAGCTATACTACATAACCTAGTTATAGCAGGTTAGCATTAGTATAATAATAGGTAGGCAGAGGGCTAAGGGTAATAGGTTAGTAAGGGTATATATAAAGGGCTTAGGCTTTGCCTAAGTAATAGTATAGTGTATATAGGTAGGGGGGTAGTAGGGGATAAAAAGGGGGCTAATATAAGATACCTAGAGGATATAAGAGAAGTAGGGGGGATTAGCTATGTAGTCTTCTTCTTCTTCCCCTAAGTTTCTTAATACTATATTAACGCCCTATCGCAGTTGCCTAGGGGCTAGTCCATAACAAATTACTCTATTTGCCTATCTATTTACAAGTAAAAAGCAGTGCTTAGTAGTTACTTAGTTATAATAAAATAGTAAAAGGTTATCTAAAATCCGCTTATAAATATAAAACCTTAGTTTATTATAATACTTTCTAGGGCTTTATAGTTTTCTAAAGATATATTCTAGGAATATAGTTACTAACCTATTGCTTATTAGTTATGTTAAAATAAGGATATAAATACTATACTTTATAAAATAGTCTATAATTACTAAGATTATATTATAAGTCTAGTTAGCGTCTTTAACTAGTAGTAATCTAGTAATAAAATCTATTAATAGTTCTTAAAAGGGGTAATCTAGCTTTAGTAAAGTAGCTAACTTACTATATAGCTTATAGTGCCTTAGTTTTAAAACTTAATAGCTTATATGAGTACTAATATATACCTTTATATCTTTCTTTATTATTAGCTAGTAGTACTAACTTATAATTTAATAAAGCATTGTGAAGGGCTTAGGCTTTGCCTAAGCAATAGTATAGTGTATGTAGGCAGGGGGGTAGTAAGGGATAAAAAGAGAGCTAATATAAAATACCTAGGGAATATAAGGGAAGTAGAGGGGATTAGCTATGTAGTTTTCTTCTTCTTCCCCTAAGTTTCTTAATACTATATTAACACCCTATTATAGTTACCTAGGGGCTAGTTTATAATAATTAAGAAACTTCCTTTAGTCCTTAGAGATAGCTACTAAAAAATATAATAAATAACCTAATAGATATATTAGATATACTTTACCTGTAGGACTAATATAATCTAGGTATAGTAATACCTCTCTTAAATACTATAGTGCTACCTATAACTTACCTTACCTAGTTTAATACGCTCTAATATCTAATAACTAAATAAAGTATAAAGCTTAAGTGCCTCTAGGAGTAGGTTATAGTATATAATACTATATATATAACCTAACTATAGACTACACACTAACTAGAGGCTTCTATAGTATAACTTATATAGCCTATTACCCCTAATCTAGTTCTTTTAGTTCCCTAAGAAAAGTAAAAGCTAATTCCCTTAGGTAACCTATATAATAGTAATAAGGCCTTATTTATTACTTAGAAGCTCCTTATAAAATATAAGCTTTAGGTAAATAAGGACTTTATTAGTATAGATAAGAATAGGTAAATACTTATCTACTAGAATTTATTCTTCTAGGTCTAAGCTTAGGTTACTACTTTTTTTAACTAAAGTAATCTTTATACTTTTAATTTAGTTACCTTTTTAAGCTACCTTAAGTCCTTATTTACTAACCCCTATAGATAGGAAATAGCCCTTATAGAACTTAACTAGATAAAGTAAGGCCTAGGGAAGTCTTTTACTATATTTTTTATTTACTTTAAGGAGAAACTAGCTATAGTAGGAGGGACTTATTAAACTTATAATATAAAACTAGCTAAACTCTAATATATACTTAATAAGCACTTAAGGGAGGTTAGTATTAGCTATAGTATAAGCTAGGATAACTATAATACTATAGTTACTTAGTATTATAGTATTATAGTTAATATTAAAATACTTACCTTAGAGAATAAGTATTAGACTTAATATAGTCTATAGTAGCCTTACTTTATACCCTAGACTAACTATAAGGGAAATACCCTAATATTAGAGGTTTATATAGCTAGGATATACTTAGGCTAGTTAAAGAAGTAAGGTAATAAGAATAAGGGCTAGAAGTTAACTAATATACTATAGAGGGTAAAATAAGTATTAGAGGCTAAGTTAGCTAAACGCTACTAGAAGAGATGCTATTTATATTATAGCTCTAAGGACTACTATATTTAGAAGTGCTTCTTTCTCTTATCTTACTAACTATAAGTTAATATTAATACCTATAAGGTAAATAAGGAGAGCGCTAATAAGGAAATTAATACTTACCCTTTAGAAAAAGAGTAGCCCCTAAGCAAAGTCTTATATAGGGGTAGGGGGGCTAGCTAGTTACTATAATAATAGATGTGTATAAATAGTATATAAAGAAGGAAAGGGATATTACTTATTATATAGATTAGCTACTATTCTTAGTGCTTTATTCTTTTTAATATATATTCTTATATTAGTGTTTAAATTAACTATAGCTATAATTATTATAGTGCTATAAGCAAATTAGCAGCAAGATAGCTAGGCCTAGAGCTTATATAGTTACCTAAATAAAGGCAGGTTTATACCGCAGTAAAAATAAAGAAAAAGGGCTAGTAATAAAGGGAGAATACCTCTTTAATTACGTATATAGTTTGCACTAGAATTAATATTAATAGCTAGGAGTTATTAGTATATTTATATATTATCCTAGGCCTTACTTAGGATATTATATTTAGCTTACTATAGTTAGAATACTATAAGGTAGTAGTTTATGTAGTAAACTAGCTACTAGTTATTAGATTAGTAAGGGGTTTATAAGTATATAAAGTCTCTAAGTATAGTAGGGAGACTCTAGTGTAGGGGATTATTAGTTCCCTTTATACTATAAAAGTATATAAAGCACACTAAACTAAGGACACTATAATAAAGTTTATTACTACTAGTCTTAGGGAGATAATAATAGTATTTTAGCTTATAGCCCCTAAGGAGAAGCTAGAAACACTAGATATATTAATATTACTTAGGGAGCTAGTAGACTTTATAGACCTTTTTAATAAAGTAAAGGCTAATAGCCTTCCCCCTTATAGGGGTTCTCTTAACTACTATATTTATTTATATAGGGCCTTAGATAGGTCTAAGCTAAAGCTTCTATAAGGCTTACTATATAATATACTAAGAGATTAACTTCTTAAGGTATAGTATTAGATTATAGACTTAATAAATAAGGGATAGATTTATACTAGCTTCTCCTTAGCTATAGCCTTAGTTTTACTTATTAAAAAGTTAAATAGGGGTTAGTGTTTTTATATTAACTACTAGGCTCTTAATAAAATTACTATATAGAACTATTACCCCTTTCTTTTAATTAAGAAAATACTTTACTTCTTATCCTAAGTATATTAGTTTATAAAGGTTAATATTTATACTACTTTCTATAAATTATAAATTACTAAGGGTAATAAATACCTAATAGTGTTTTAGATAAGGTTTAGACTATTTAAGTAATTAGTCTATTCCTTTAGTTTAGCTAGTGTGCCTAGAACCTTTTAGCGTTATATTAATAAGTCCTTAGGAGATATACTAGGAGATTTTATTATAGCTTATTTAGATAATATTTTAGTTTACTTAGGGAGCTTAAGAAAGAACTATATAGCTAAGGTTTACCTTATCTTAGGCTACTTAAGGGCTATAGGGTTATACTTAGACCTTAATAAGTTAGTGTTTGCTATAAAGGAGGTCTAGTACCTAGGGTATATTATTATAGTAGGATAATCTATTTATCCTAATCCTATAAAGGTTATAGCTATAAGGGAATAGGCTACCCCTATAAAGTTATAGGGAGTATATAGCTTCCTAGGCTTTATAAACTTTTATTATAACTTTATAGGGGATTTTTTAGAACTAGTAGCGCTACTAATCTAACTAACTAAGAGAAATATCCCTTTTTAATAGGGACCTAAGGAGAATAAGGCTTTTAAGAGACTTAAGAATACCTTTATTTCTTACCTAGTCTTAGTATAATAAGACCCTAATTACCTTACTATAGTAAAGGCTAACTACTTAGGTGCTACCCTAGGTAGTTACCTCTTATAGTAAGGACTAGATAGCGTTTTATACCTAGTTACTTACTATTTTACTAGCCTTATACCTATATAGAGGAACTATATAATTTATAATAAGAAGTTACTAGCTATTATATTATGCCTTAAGGTATAGTTAGCGAAGCTATAAGGTGTTTCCTAGCTATTCTTAATTTATATAGATTATAAAAATCTTAAATACTTTATAACCCCTTATTTAATAATAGAATAGCAGGCCTATTAGGTAAATATACTTATATTATTTAACTTCTATCTTTATTATAAACCTAGTATATAGGCTTAATACCTAGATACCCTTTCTTAGTAGGAATAGGACTAGAAAGGAGGGGCCTTAAGAATAGGATATATCTTATAGCCCCTTACTATTACTAGACTTTTACTAGTACTAGAAAGGTAGTAGAAAGTAGTATTACTAGTAAGAGATATTCTCTTTACCTCTTAGCACTTATAGTTACTTTAGGACTAGGCTATTACCTTATACCTTACCTATAGTATTTAGTTAGGAGCTATTTAGAAGAGGGTATAAAAGTTCCCCCCTAAAGTATAAATAAGGGAATAGGTAGTAGATTATTCTATAAGCGCTTATAGAGCGCTTTAGTTCTAGGGGTATACCTAGGTTCCTAAGTAAAAGCCTTTAATAATAACACTTATCTAATAATACTATAATTTACTTGCTATAGAATACCTAGGCTATAACACTATATTTTAGATTCTATAATAATAATTTTACTAGGATAAAATAATATAGGATATTATAAGGTTTATCTAGAATTATTATTATTTTAGTAGCTATAAGAGCTATTTATAATACTAGGGATTACTTAGGCCCTTACCTATCCTAGACTAGTTTTAGTTATAGATCTCTATTAATTTTATAATAAACTTACTAGTATTATCTTAAGAGAGACCCTAGTACCTTATAGTAATTATAGATAGGCTTTCTAAGTTTATCTAGTTAGAGGCTATAACTTTAATTAAAGCTAAGGAGTGCGTAGAATAATTTAAGGTAGTCTAGTAGAGGTTTTAGGGGTTTTTATAATCTATTATTATAGATTAAGAATTAGACTAGTTAGGAAAGTTCTAGATAACTCTATACTTCTTAGTAGGAATAGATTACTTACTCTTTATATTCTATTACCTATAGACTAATAGTAGTATAAAATAGGTAAACTAGGAGGTATAAGTAATATTATAGGTAGCTATCTCCTTTTTATAGTATAATTAGCCTAAGTACCTTACTACTTACTAACTTATAATAAATAATAGGCTATTTTTAGTTACTAGGGTAAGCCTAAACTAACTACTTAATAGCTATAACCTTAAACCTATTTAATTATAACCTAACTTATTTATTTTTACTATAACTCTAAAGGGAAGGGCTATCTATTTTCTAAATTATCTCTAGGAGGGAACCTTTCTAGCTTAGGCTATAATTACTTATATATAGTAATAATAGTAGAATACTATATTAGTATTAAGATATCTAGTAAAATGCTTTTAAGTTAGGGATAAGGTATAGCTTTTACTTAGAAATATTAAGATAAACTAACCCTTATAGAAATTAGATTAGGTAGCTATAAAATATATAGTAGTAGAGGTACTATTACTACTTATAGTTTACCTAGATATACTAAGGGGTATATACCTAGTCTTCTATATTAACCTTATTAAATAAGTAGTAAAAAACCCTCTTCTAAGTTAAATACTATAGGATTCCTATCTAGGTTTATAATAAGTACTAGTAGAAGATAATAATAAACTTATAGAGAAATACTAGGTAAAATAAATACTAGTGGCTTAAAACACACTAGGGCGTGGTAAAAGGTATAATATTTTAGTTAAATAAATAAGGTACTTATAACTAATATAGGAGTTACTAAAGAGTATAGTAAAGATATAAGCCCTTAATAAATTTAAGGCAAAGTAAAGGGATATATAATTCTATAATAGACTAAATTAATTTTAGAAAACTTATTTACTTATTAAAAGCTCTAGTAATATAGGTATATTCTTACTACTACTTACTTCTATCTAAACTATTTATACTACTATATTATAAAGATTAGACTTACTACTAGATAAACTTATATTAATAGTAATATACTATAAGGTAATATAGTTTAACCCTAAGCTACTTATATAAGGGCTATAGGTTATTTTACCTACTAATTATAGCTACTAACCTTAGGTTATACCTAGGTTTTAGATAGTATAAGTAAAATAATAATTAGGGAGATTAAAGTAAATATATAGAGAAGGGGTATTACTCTTAGACTTATTAGTAAGAAGATAGGTTAAGTAATTACTAGCTCTAGCTAGGGGATAAGTAAGTCTAATATAAGAGTTAATAAGGTTTAACCTAAATAAGAGATAGGAATACTATTAATAGTAGTAAGAAGGTAATTTATTACTTACTTTAATATATTAGCTATATTAGTTACTACTATAGTAGTAAGGGGAAAGCGCTTTAAGGAGGGCTATATTTTACTTATAGAGTTTTTTATATATAGTGTTTACACTCTAAATAACTTATTATTCTTATTAGAATAAGACACTAGTAACTTACTATATAGAGTTTTCTATACTATACCTAGCTAAGAGACTACTACTAATAAAGGTAATAACTTTAAGTCTAGTTATATTTATAGTAAGTATATTAGTTAAAAGGAAAGGACTAAGAGTAAACTAAACTAGGGCTAGATTAAACTACGCTTAATTTAGTAATATAGTCTACTTACTTATAAGGGAATAAAACTTCTAAGATAGTATAGGTATCTTTTTCTTAGTTATCTCTATCTTATTAATACTAGGGGTAATAATATACTCTCCCTTAATAATTTTAGCTTTAAGGTCCTTAAGAGTATATTAGAGTTATAGGTCTATAAATAAGTACCTAGTTAGCTAGATATAGGTAATATAGTTTTAATAATATAGGGGATAAAACTCCTTACTCTTAGTAAGGTAATAATCTATAATACTAGTAGTAAGGGATTATTTAATATATAGCCTATAAGGGCGCTAAAGTAAGGAGAGTATAGTATATTACTTATTATCTAAGTCTTCTTCTATAAGAAACTTACTAATAGCTTAGGCTAGGGGTATTATAGCAATAGGGGCAGTGGCTACTTATCTAGTTTATAGTATAGTAGTTATATCTTAGGGGTAGGGTATCTTTAATATAGAAATAATAGGGTAATAGTATAAAATAGGATATAATAGGATAAGAAAGTATAATAAAGTTATAGTATTTTTAGAAGGTTATTATATAAGGAAAGTAAGGTTATATTATAAAAAGAAGTGGGATATTTATATAAGTAATTACGCCTATATTAGATAAGTTATAAGCAGGTAGGGGTAGGGCTAGTATTATTATAATAATAATAAGGGGTTAGGTAGGATATAATATATACCTTACTTATAATTAGATAATAATAATAAGAGGTAGCGTAGGACATAATGTATACCCTTACTCTTAATAGATAATAATAATAGTAAGCGTATAATGCGTTTTACCTATAAGGGGTAATATTAGAAATAGCTATACTATATAACCTAGTTATAGTAGGTTAGTATTAGTATAATAATAGGTAGGCAGAGGGCTAAGGGTAATAGGTTAGTAAGGGTATATATAAAGGGCTTAGGCTTTGCCTAAGTAATAGTATAGTTGTCAGGGAGACCTCCTTGAGGTATCGGATGTGTGGATGCAGCCTGCGCAATGACTAGGTTAAAACCCTCAATAAGACAACGGTGGAGACAATATATCAGAAGTACCTCCATAGACTAGTTATTACTATAGCGCACTATATACCTTTTAGGTATAAAAGTCAGGTGCTGTCTGCACCTCTAATTAACCGAAATCAAACTATTTTTATTATCTACACTAACCCCTACCTTAATAGTTATAAGCCTGGGAGGCTTTAATTGCCCTTATTATTAATTATCATAGATAATATAAGCTCCGTTAATGTTATTAATTTAACGCTTGCTAATATTAAGAGATAATCGCCCTTTATTATATTAATTAGTTAAACTACATAACCTATGCTTCCTTTTAACTAGTATAGTTCCCCTTTATAATGCCTAAAGAAACTCTAAATATAGTGTTATTATTAAAGGACTAGATTAAATAGTTCGCGTAAATTAAGAATTACGTGGAATCCTATAGTGTCTAGGAGTATATTAATCTAAATTAGGATAAACTACTTAAAGAACCTATAATACCTACATACCTATAAAGGGGTCTAAGACTAGAGATTATAGAGGATAACCCTAATACTATTAAAGATTAGAAGCTTACTTATAAAGATATAAAAGATAAATATAACTTCTAATATAGAGATTTATAAGTTAATCTTATAAAGTATTATAACCTATTAAAGTAAATACTAAAGATTAGGGAATATATCTATAAGACTCTCTTAAAAAATATTTAAGACTCCCTTAACTTTAATACTAAAGAGGAAGGAAAGGAGTTAGTCTATTAGCACTCTTAAAGGATATTAAAGCTTCTTTAAGATTAGTATAAGCTAAATACTTAGAAGATACTAATTCTTATAGAAATACGCCTTAATAATTACTTATAAGCTAAGGGTACCTATAATTAGTATAAATAGGTAGTAATAATAGAGGTACTATAGAGAAATTATTAGGATCTAGAGACCTAATAGACTAAGAAGATAATACTATATAAGTTTATAATTTCTCTTTATAGTAAATTTAAATTATTTTAGAAGAAATAGAATAATTTACTTAATAAAGGCATAAACTAAAGCTTCCTTAAAGCTATTATAGAGTTTAAAAGAGATTATAAAGCTCTATAGAGCGTACTAAAGTTAGCTAATATGCTTACTACTAATAGATTAAGTAGTTAAAGTAAATTAGAGAAAAGAAGTGCCCTAGATATATAAATTATAATATTTATAATACCTTAAAGTAGTAGGAATCCTATAATTTATTTAAGGCTATATATAAGCTAGAGGCTACACTAAAGGACTAGGAAGTTAGGAAGAACTCTAAAGAGAATATTAAGAAGTATCTTAAGGAGAATTTATAAGAAAAGTCTAAGGTAATAAGTTAGAAACTAGAGAAGAAGAGTAGTAAGATATTTATACCTTTATAAAATCTAACTAATAACTTAGTTATAGTTACCCCTAGCGAGAAGACTGCGAATATATTATTATTTATATGCTCTAAATAAGGTTAATAGGTAAAGGAAAGCGCGAATTTAATAACTAATGCTATAGATAGCTTAGAATTAAGGCGGAATATAGTCCTCTATAACTCTAGAGCTAATATTTATATATTTAATAATATCCGCTAGTTTAATTAATCTAAATTTAATAGAAATATTATAACAGAGGTTAAAGCCGGAGGCATGATATATGTGGCTTTAGGACAGGGCCTTATGCGTATCTCTATTATAGATCCTGTATTATAGAATATAAGGATATTAGTATTAAAGACTATGTTGTTTATTTTGGAATTCTATGTTAATCTAGTATTAGCAATAATTCTTATAAGGGTAGGTATCTTCTAGAATTAGAAGAAGTTATTTCTATATTAAGGGATAATGCCTATAGCTAAAGTCTATAATATTAATAAGCTTTATATATTATTAAGACTATTAGAGAATCTAAAGGAAGCCTATACTATATCTAGCAGAGCACTAAGACTACCTATAAGAGAAGATATAGACCTTTAGTATTAATAATATAGTTATCCTAGTGTTAAGGCATTTATAAAGCTTATAAATATAGCTTTAGGCATTAAATTAATAGGTCCTAAGCTTATATAGTGTAAGATATATACTATAGGTAAGGCTAAGTAATAGAGATTATAGGTTATACCTAAAGGACTTCCTTAAGGACTAGGTTATAGTTTTTTAGTTAATCTAAATTACTATAACTCTCCTTATTAGAATAGTAATAGGTATTAGTGCGTTTTTACCTACTTTATAACCTTAATATAGTTTTTTTATTTATTTAAGATAAAGGATAGGATTTATAATAGCTTCTATATAATAATAGCGTTCCTAAACACTTAATTTAGGGTTTAACTATGCTTTTTATATAGTAATATTAAAAAAGCCCTCTTTATAGAGAATATAAGGGATAAGATAGCCTTTACTAGTATTATAGTTTATAATTTAGCTCCCTTAATACCTAGTTAGAATAGAAAGGCAGAGAGATCTAGGGGGGTGGTTAAGTAAAAAGCTTATACTTTAAGTCTTAAAGCTAACCTTCTATCTAATCTTAATAATAAGGTCTTTAATACTATGGTTTATCTATTAAATTATATGCCTTTTAAATATTATAGGAAGTAGACTATACTATATAAACTTTAGTAGGATTAGGCTAGGAAAATAGTCCTTATATACTTAAACATAGTAGAGGTCTAGAAACCTTTAATTATATATCTATAAGCCTATAGATATAAAGTGTTTCCTATAATAATAAAGGCTCTAGAGCATATTAAATTATATAATGTAATACTATAGTTAGAGTAGAAAGCTTATATTAGACACCTTATTAGTTATAGAGGCAAGTCCTAGTATATTATATAGGTGCCTTTGCTTTATAATTATAAGGTTATTATATTAGCATGTGTTTAATTTAATAAGAACTCCTTCTTTAAACTAGAAGAAGAGCTAGAATTAGCCTAAAAGGAGAAGATATTAATAATTACACTACTTAAGGAGCTTAAAGCTAATAATATTAATAAGGAAATCAGTTAAGACCTTATTAGAATAGAATTAGAAGATAAGAATTATAAGAATTATACCTCTCTACCTTTAAATATAGAAGAAGAAAATAAGTAGTTTAAAGTAGAAATACCTCCTTATATAATAGGGGGAAAAGATAACCTTTTTAGTGCACTTTTAACCCCTCCTAACTTTTCTTATAAGGCGCCTATTACTATAGAGAATATAGAGCTTTAGGTATAAGGTAATAATACGCTATTTTATAAAATTAATAAATTAGTATATAATGTAATAATTAAACACATAGAGACTACTATAGAGACTAGTAAAATTACTAGTAAAGGCGGTAAGGTTATAGAGAATTATTATCCCTAGGATAATAGTATTAATCTAGATAATATTATTACTAGAAAACGCTAAAGAAAGGAGATATATAAAGCTAGGTAAGTATAGTTTACTTCTGCTTTTTCTATAGTATTATAGGGCATTTAATATAGTTTATAGATTAAAGATATACCACTAGAACCTACCTATTATTATTAAGCTATGGCTTTAGCCTATTATAACCACTAGAAGGAAGTAATTATAAAGGAGCTTTTAAAGCTTTTATTCTTAAACTACTAGGAGAATATACTAGATAAATTATTTAATCTAGAGAAGTAAAAGGAAATTATAGACCTTAGCTAGGTCTTTAAATATAAGACTAATAAAAAAGGAGTAGTTATAGAGTTTAAAGCTAGAATAGTTATTTAAGGTAACTAATAACTAAAGGATAACCTTTATAACTACGCTACTACACTTACTTTATAATCTCTATATATACTACTCACGGTCTACTACGCTAATAATCTTAATACCTAATAATATAATATTTAGAATACTTTCCTATATATAGAGCTTAAAGAACCTATTTACTATAAGCCCCTAGAGAGTATAAATATAAAAGGTTATCTCTAGAAGATAATAAGAGCGTTATATAGGCTAAGGGAAGCTTCTTAATAATAGTTCTTATATCTTATATAATTCCTATTAAAGCTAGACTTTATATAAGGAAGGGAAAACCTATATATCTTTATAAAGGGCGGATTTATCCTATTCTTCTATATAGATAATATTATAGTAATATACCCTAATAGATTTAAAGTAGAATTTAAAGAGCTTTATAAATAACTAATAAATAGTCTTAATATTAAGGACTAGGGCGACCTAAAGTAGTTCCTAGGCATTAAAATTATTAGAAATCGCAATACTAACGAGATATGGTTATTATAGGAATTATATATTTAAAAGATTGCTTAGAAATTCATTCCTAATGTTATTAATAGTGATTTAAAGAGCTTATCCCTTACTTCTCTTTCTATAGCTATAATCCTTACTAATACTAGCGAAGCTACTAATAAAGAGATTAATTATTATAGAGTAGTTATTAGCTCTTTAGTGTATTTATATATTATTAGAAGACCTAATATAGCCTTTATAGTATTAAAGCTTACCTCTTTTATAATAAATCTATTAGTAAAGCATATTAAGCTTACTAAAGGAGTAATTTTATATGCTTAGAACACAAAGAAGCTATATATTTACTACTTAGGAGCAAATAGTTTTAATATGCTATTCTCTAGTACTAATGCTTTACTTAGTAATAACCCTAATACTTAGAAATTAATATAAGGTTATGTCTTTATTATATATAGCGCTATAATTAATTAGAAGTTAGGTAAGTAATATTATATAATAACTTTAAGTATAGAAGCAGAGCTCTTTACCCTAAATTATAGCGTAAAAGAGTATATATCTCTAGGAAGACTACTTTATAATATTAAGATCCGCGTGCTACTACTCTTAATTATCTAGTGTAATAATAAGTAGATAATCTAGATTACTAAATATATAGAAGGAAGGCTTTAGACTAGCCTTAAGCACCTTAATATAAATTAAATATGGATTTAAGAATAATATATAATAGGTAATATTAAGGTTAATTAGATAAAGACCTCTAAGATACCTGCGGATAGCTTTATAAAGCTACTTTTAGGTTAGATACACAGGGACTTCTACTATAGAATTAGCTTATAAGAGATTCCTATCTAATTATAACACTAGAAATTATTCATAATCTCTTCCTATAGCTTTAATCTCTAGCTTTAATAGATATCTTAGCTAGGGGGGGTGTGTTAGGGAGACCTCCTTAAGGTATTAGATATGTGGATATAGCCTACGCAATAACTAGGTTAAAACCCTTGATAAGATAACGGTGGAGACAATGTATTAGAAGTACCTCTATAGACTAGTTATTACCATAGCGCACTATGTACCTTTTAGGTACAAAAGTTAGGTGCTGTCTGCACCTCTGATTGACCGAAATCGAACCATTTTCATCATCTACACCGACCCCTACCTTGACAATAGTATATATAAGTAAGGGGGTAGTAGGGAATAAAAAGGGGGCTAATATAAGATACCTAGGGGATATAAGGGAAGTAGGGGGAATTAGCTATATAGTCTTTTTCTTCTTTCCCTGAGTTTCTTAATACTATATCAACGCCCTATCGCAGTCGCCTAGGGGCTAGTCTATAATAGTTATAGCCCTTTACGCAATACCCTAGGGTAGACTAAGGTCTACGTATCTATAAGAATACTAGCGTAATAGTTATTAGTAACCTATCTTAAAATATAGACTAAGGAGTTATTCTTATATATAAGTGTTTAGGTGTAAAACCCCTATATATAATAAAAGTAAATATAGGTAAGAGCTTTAGCGTATTATTAACTAATTTTAATGTTCTTAGATAGATTTAAGTAAGAGTATATAAGGCTAGACCTAAAAGAAGGTAAACTATACTTATTTAAGGTAAAGCTAGAGAAAACTCTAGTAAAGGCTTATAGTGGTTTTAATATGTAAATTAATTATTAAATATAAGCATAGGGGTAAAAGACTAATTAAACCTTCTAGTAGCTAGGTTTCGCTAAAGTTTCCCTTAGAATAGTAATATTAATCTTAGTTTTATAAGGTAAAGTAAATAATTAGGGACTTAAGGGCTATATACTACCTTTATTTATTCTTAAACTTTAAATATATAAGAAGCCCTTATTACTTAATTAAATATAGGTATTTAAATGTATTAACACTAGTAGGCTATTTTTAGTAAGTAAAACTAGTAATATAGGATAAACTAAATGCAAGGTTAAGGTACTAGGGTAAACGCTTATTAGACACTATAAAAGGTATTAGTATATTTTAATAGTAAAATAGTAGCTATAGAAGTTAGAATTTACTAAGAACTATATGATAACTTACTTACTAAATATACTAGCCCTAAAAATAAATAACGCTTAAGTATCTTACCTATACCTTACCCTTAGGGTAGAAATAAAGCCCTAAGAAGTAAGTAAATATAGGGGTTAGTAATAAAGCCTAGGGCGTAAGCCTAGGTTAAATAGCCTTTAGTATAAATCTTAGTAGTAGTGGTAAATACTTTAATAAGAACTTAAAGGACTAAAGTAAGGAAAGGTTTTATATAAATAGTAGTTAGATATAGGTTAGTTAATCCTAAGCTATAGGGAAGTTCTGTTTTAAAAGTACACTTATACGCTATCTAGCAAAAGGGAAGCTAGTTAATATTCTAGCACCTAGATATAGGTTTTGCGTAGTAATATAACTAAACATAGAGATAATAGCAAGGGCCCTAAGTAAAGTTCTCTTTTTTTCTTAATAGTCTCTTACTGTTAATTCCTCCGGATCTTCATTGGCTTAATCGTAGCCAAAGACTAGACTAAATGTGGGCCTAGTTAGTTAGCTAAAGGATACACGCAACGCGATTAGCTACATCCTTCGCTACTCTCTTTTTAGGTCTTACTTCTACGTTTTACTTACTTTCCTTTATAGCTAGATTTCCCTCTCTTCTTTTCTCTCTTAGAATAACTATTATTAACTTTAATATAACAGACTTATCTATCTTTACCTACGCAAGACCTTGGTTTTTCCTAATACTAATTAGTAGTTAACTATAAATAAGCTAGGAATTACAAGAAAAGACATTTTTGCAAATGCTATTATTACTTACTTATTATTAGGACTTTTAGGTAAAGAGGCATAACTACTAGAGTGTGCTAAAGGAAGAGACTTAAATCCCTAGGAGTGGCTTATTAGGCTTCTAAGGGATTAATTCTTCTATTATTGTATTTATTTTTAATAAAGGATTAATTCTATGTCTATTATAAACCCTAGGATTAACTTCTCCTATTATTATATTTATTTTTAATAGAAGAGACTAATCCTAGACCTACTATAAGAAAACTTAACTAAATAACTAAATTTACTTCAAACCTAACGTTAAATAACCTTAGCTAAGCTAGCTAATAGACCTATAACCTCTATTACTTTTAATAGATATCTATAGAGAATAACCTTTATTGAAATGTAGGGAGCTGATGCCAGCTGGCAACAGCTGTACAAGTGTAAGCTCTACGGTCTAGGACCGATAGAGCTACAACGTTGATTTTTATTAACGCAACGTAATAGAAGTGGTGGTAGTTATTAACTAATAGAATTCAATTTAGATTACTTTATAGTAACTAATAGAGCAATAGAATTGATTTTTAGTTGGTTTATTCGGGCGATGCGGCTGTTGGTTGAGAGGCCTAGCTAACTAGCTAGATTGAAAAGATCTTCTTTCTCTTATAGACCTACCGACCGTATTGGCGAGCCTAGGCCGCCAGCGGGGTCTCGTAAGCCACTTTTTATTTTCCGCAAAATTCATTTGTATATGAAATCTAAAAAATCGACTCACCACTATACATACTAGCAACCCATATGCACCAAATTTTAGTCTAAAAAATATTACTGCATAAAAAGAAAGCCCTGTCTTCTAGCATTAATTTGCTATATATAAGACTTTTATATAACCTCTAGTTAAAGAGAAAATCGCTGTCAAAGATAGCTATAGGGTAAGCTGCTTACATCACCACTATAGGGTAGTCTGCTTATGTTACCCTAGCTTACCTAATTACTTATGGTTAGGGTTGTGGGCACGAGTGTGCCCACAACACCAATTGACATTAGTCATCCACACGGTCGGTCGCAGCTGTTGACAGCTGCAACGTGGTTATTTGTAACCACCTACGCAACCGTTGACAGCTGCAGTGCAGCTGTCAAGCTTGCAGTGCAAGCTTAGTAATATAAAGGTTCTTTGACTAGAAAGGGCTTAAAATATGTCTTATTTTTAACAGTAAGTATTCTATATATCTAGTAATTAAGTTAAAAAGGCCTAAGAAAAATAAATTACTAAAATATTTATAGCTATTTTCTAATACTATTATAATAGATTAGGAAGAACTAATTAATATAAACCCTTATACTACTATAATAGCTAATATAATAATTATAGTTATATTAATTACTTTACCCTAAGGACTATTATTTATAATAAATTACCTCTCTTATATAGAAATTCCCTTCTAAAGATTAGATTGTAAAAAAGATCTTAGAACTTATAAAAATATATAAGAATAGTAATTAATATAGTAAAAAGCTATATAACTTCCTTACGCTAAAGATTACACTCTTTAAGAATAAATATAATAGAATTAACCTCCTTTAAACGCACTATTAGAAGGCATTCCTT
The DNA here is from genome assembly GCA_023658445.1 of Epichloe bromicola. Classification (NCBI taxonomy): domain Eukaryota; kingdom Fungi; phylum Ascomycota; class Sordariomycetes; order Hypocreales; family Clavicipitaceae; genus Epichloe; species Epichloe bromicola. Next base: position 2,255,241 of record CP098270.1, read on the forward strand.
ATTATACTAATTAGTAATACTAAATAATACTATCTTAATTATCTCTTTAAGTAAAACCTCTCCTATTAAGATATAATTACTTAAATCTATTAATACTTTAAGATAAAAAGTAATTAGTAGTTTTACTACTATAAATAAAGTAGTATAATACTTAATATATAATTATTAAGAACCCTAAGAAAAGTAAACTTAAATACCTTAAGATTATACTTACTATACTTAAGAAAATTTATAGAGGCTTTTACCTTTCTAATACTATAAATACTAAGCTTTATAAGTAAATATTAAATACTATAGCTAATATACCTAAATATTAGATAGTAAAATATATATACTCCCTAGGCTTTAAGAGTCTTACTAGAGACTTTTATAAGGTAATTATAATTATAGAATTAAATAAGAGGTCTACCTAATTCCTTTAGTACTAGGAGGAAAACCCTTTAGAGGCTATATTTACTAATTATTAATATAGTTAATAACCCTATAGTTAAGAAGGCTATTATAAGCGTAGCTTTAGGTGTAGCCTATAGCATTACTTTATATATAGTAAGAATAGTTATTAGTCTTCTAATTACTTTACTAATAAATATAAGAAGTAAAGAGACTATTAGTTTACTAGTAAAGCCTACTAATTACTCCCTTTAGAGAAGAGATTTTAGGTATTCCTTACCTCCTATAAAGGGCTAGGTAATAAAGAGCCTAATAAGGGCCTTAACTAGGATTAGGAGCCTTATATTATAGCCTCTATAAAGGCCTAAGATAATAATAATAATAATATAAAAAAACTATTATTAGTAGTATATTTAGGTATTATATAATTCTTTTATTTAGGACTATAAACTAACTATAACCTTATTAACACTAAAGTCCTTACTACTCTAAATAATTAAGCTTTTTAATATGCTTTTCTTAAGTAAAAGCCTTTTAAACCTTAAGAATCTAATAAAGGCCTTACTTACTATATCTCTAAAAAACGCTATTTTAAATAGGTTTTTAAAGGTATTATACTTAATACTAGTGCCTTAGGGAAATTAACTATAGGGTAGGTATAAGTAAAAGCTCTAATAAGATTAATACCTTTATTAAAGATAACCCCCTATAAACTATAAGTAGTTATATTTAGTGCTAGATTAGTAATTATAAGAGGTATTTTTTAAGTACTTATAGAGCTTAGAGAGCTTAAGTTTTATATCCTTAATATAGCCACCCCCTTCCTTTTCTTAATTACTAATATAAATAAGATATAAGTTAAGATTAATAACCTTATAAATATTCTTATTTAAGGTAATAAAACTATACTTATAGTATAATAATAAGGACACCCTTAGTAGTTATTAGAGGTAAAAGAAATAGTTACCTTCTACCTCTTAGAAAGGGAGATTTATTAATTATATTATTAATTTAGTTATCTTTTTATTTAATAACTTATAAAGATTCTTTAATAGGTAAGTTATAATATTAAATACTAGGTAATTAAGAAGTTAACTAAAGTATCCTACTACTACTAGATAAATAAAAAAGCCCCTAGCTAATTTAAATTTATAATTAAGAATAACTATAACTTTAACTATAAAATTATTATTAATATTATGTAGATTAATAACTAACTAGTCCTCTATATTATTAACTTAGTAACCTTATTCTAAGTAGCCTAATTTCTTAATCTAAGAAAATAAAAGGCCTAAGATATCTAGGATACTATTTATTGAAATGTAGGGAGCTGATGCTAGCTGGCAACAGCTATACAAGTGTAAGCTCTACGGTCTAGGACTAATAGAACCATAACGTTAATTCTTATTAACGCAATGCAACGGAAGTAGTAGTAGTTATTAACTAATAGAATTTAATTTAGATTACTTTATAGTAACTAATAAAGCAATAGAATTGATTTTTAGTTGGTTTATTTAGGCAATGCGGCTATTGGTTAAGAGGCCTAGCTAACTAGCTAGATTAAAAAGATCTTCTTTCTCTTATAGACCTACTAACCGTATTGGCGGGCCTAGGCTGCTAGCGAGGTCTCGTAAGCCACTTTTTATTTTCCGCAAAATTCATTTATATATAAAATCTAAAAAATCGACTCACCACTATACATACTAGCAACCCATATGCACCAAATTTTAGTCCAAAAAATATTACTGCATAAAAAGAAAGCCTTGTCTTCTAGCATTAATTTGCTATACATAAGACTTTTGTATGACCTCTAGTTAAAGAGAAAATCGCTATTAAAGATAGCTATAGGGTAAGCTGCTTACATCACCACTATAGGGTAGTCTGCTTATATTACCCTAGCTTACCTAATTACTTGTGGTTAGGGTTGTGGGCACACTCGTGCCCACAACACCAATTAACATTAGTCATCCACACGGTCGGTCGCAGCTGTTGACAGCTGCAACGTGGTTATTTGTAACCACCTTCGCAACCGTTGACAGCTGCACTGCAGCTGTCAAGCTTGCAGTGCAAGCTTAGTAATATAAAGGTTCTTTGACTAGAAAGGGCTAAAAATAGGTCTTATTTTTAACACTATTAGAGAATACTATATTAATATATATCTTAGACCTTTAGATTAGATTATTTATAATATAGGTAATAACTTCTCCTTTGCTAAATTTAAGTATTATGCCTAATTAATATTAATTAAGACTAATAAAATACTAATTAAAGCCTATAATAGCATTAGAAAAGTTAAAAGATACTATAGACCTTTACGCTAGGCTTATAAGATTATTACGGACTTAATTAGCGCGGAGATTACGCTAGAATAACGCCTCTAAATAGCTATTAAAGCTATTAATAACTTAGTAAGCCCTAATAAACTAGTGCTAACTTTACTAGTCTTTAGAGCTTACCTGTAGATAATAGATAAGTTATTGCTAAGTGTCTTTATTATTTAACACACTAAGGTAATTTAGAAGGCTACTAATAAGGTTTGCTATTACTTAGTATTATAGCAGGTTTGCAATGCCCTTAGCACCTAGAATAGCCCTAATATAATGCCTTTATATTAGCTACCTTTATAAGCTAATATATATATATATAGAGGGAGAAGGGCGGCTAGTATAGCCCTTATAGATTAATTATCACTAATAGGGAGACCTATATAGTTAAGATGCCCTGTAAACTAGCGAAGTTCCACTCTATAGTAGTAAAGCCCTACTACAAAGACCTGTGTATTACGGAGGGGCTAGGTGTCAGGTACGCGCCGTACGCGGGCGGACCTAATAATCAATTGTAAGGTGCAATGCAAGCGACAGCTAGCATTGGTGGATCTTTTGGTCTAATGGCTTACCTAGCACACCTTCTAGGTTCTGACACTAGGACCTTAGGATATAAACCCCTAAGCCACAGAAGAGGGCACCAGTAAACCAGTAATTGCTACTAATAGCTAGGACTTAGCTACTACTGTAGAAGACAAAGCAGCAAAGGAAGAGGAACAAGAGCCACTAGCACTAGCTAAGAGAAAACAAGGAAGGCCAAGAAAAGCCCTCACGGTCAGATTCTACGCTAACTAGGGCGTAGAAAAGCCCGCGGGAGGCCGTGAAGCCAATAGCCCTATTACGAAGCAAGAGACTATTAAGGCTAAATCGCACTTTATACTTGTTAATAAAGATTAAGAACAAGCCTTTATTAAAGAGATCGCGGCTATAGGAATGCTAACTATAGTATTCCTTATAGTAAAGGAAGAGGCTAATTAAAACCTTACTCTTTAACTCTACTAAGAAGGAAAGATTATAACTTTAGGCAAGCCCTTTAAATAGTCTAACTAGACTAAGCTTAATACCCTATAAGCCTATAATATATTTAGATTTATTAGGTTTAACCTAATAAAGTATAATAGCTATAAAATCTTTAATTCTTATATAGTTAGAGAGATTAAAGGCAAGGGAATAGACTTACTATATAAGAAATCCTACCTTATTATATAAGGCTATAATAATAAGGAGAAGGAATTTATTCTAATATAATTACTAATAATATAATAAGTAAGCTAATAGTTAATTATAGCTATTACCCCTTTATTAAAGCGAAAAGGGATTTACCTCTAGATTCGCGATATTATATAAGCATATGTTTAATTATAAACAACGCTTAATAGGCTAATTATTATAAGATTACTAAAAATAGATCGCATACCTTTTCCTAAAGGGCATAGTAATAGAGGTAATTAAGCCTCTCTATAGAATTATAAAGGCTAGAACCTACTAGTAGGTAATATTGTCAAGGTAGGGGTCAGTGTAGATGATGAAAATGGTTCGGTTCTAGTTAATCAGAGGTGCAGACGGCACCTAACTTTTGTACCTAAAAGGTACACAGTGCGCTATAGTAATAACTAGTCTACAAAGGTACTTCTAATATATTATCTCTACCGTTATCTTATTAAGGGTTTTAACCTAGTTATTACGCAGGCTATATCTATATATCTAATACCTTAAGGAGGTCTCCCTAACACACCCCCCCTAGCTAAGATATCTATTAAAGCTAGAGATTAAAGGCGTAGGAAGAGATTATGAACAATTTCTAGTGTTATAATTAGACAGGAATCTCTTATAAGCCAATTCTATAGCAGAAGTCCCTATATATCTAACCTAAAAGTAGCTTTATAAAGCTATCTATAGGTATCTTAGAGGTCTTTATTTAATTAACCTTAATATTACCTATCGCACATTATTCTTAAATTCACATTTAATTTATATTAAGGTGCTTAAGGCTAGTCTAAAGCCTTCTTTCTATATATTTAGTAATCCAGATTATTTACTTATTATTACACTAGATAATTAAGAGTAGCGGCACGCGGACTTTAATATTATAAAGTAGTTTTCCTAGAGATATACGCTCTTTTATACTATAATTTAGGGCAAAGAGCTTTACTTCTATGCTTAAAGTTATTATATAATATTGCCTACCTAACTTCTAATTAATTATAGCGCTATGTATAATAAAGATATAACCTTATATTAATTTCTAAGTATTAGGATTATTACTAAGTAAAGCATTAGTACTAGAGAATAGCATATTAAAACTATCCGCTCCTAAGTAGTAAATACATAGCTTCTTCGTGTTCTAAGCATATAAAATTACTTCTTTAGCAAGCTTAATATACTTTACTAATAGATTTATTATAAAAGAGGCAAGCTTTAATGCTATAAATACTACATTAGGTTTTCTAATAATATATAGATATACTAAAGAGCTAATAACTACTCTATAATAATTAATCTCTTTATTAGTAGCTTTGCTAGTGTTAGCAAGGATTATAGCTATAGGAAGAGGAGTAGGGGATAAGCTTTTTAAATCACTATTAATAATATTAGGAATAAATTTCTAAGTAATCTTTTAAATATATAATTCCTATAATAACTATATCTCTTTAGTATTGTGATTTCTAATAGTTTTAATGCCTAGGAACTACTTTAGGTTACCTTAGTCCTTAATATTAAGACTGTTTATTAGTTATTTATAAAGCTCTTTAAATTTTACTTTAAATCTATTAGGGTATATTACTATAATATTATCTATATAGAAAAATAAAATAAATCCGCCCTTTATAAAAATATATAAGTCTTCCCTTTCTTATATAAAGTCTAGCTTTAATAGGAATTATATAAGATATAAGAACTATTATTAAGGAGCTTCCCTTAGCCTATATAATACTCTTATTATTTTCTAGAGATAACCTTTTGTGTTTATACTCTCTAGGGGCTTATAGTAAATAGGTTCTTTAAGCTCTATATATAGGAAGGTATTCTAAACATTATATTATTAGGTATTAAAATTATTAGCGTAGTAGACTATAAGTAGTATATATAGAGATTATAAAGTAAGCATAGTAGTGTAGTTATTAAGGTTATCCTTTAGTTATTAGTTACCTTAAATAACTATTCTAGCTTTAAACTTTATAACTACTCCTTTTTTATTAGTCTTATATTTAAAGACCTAGCTAAGGTTTATAATTTCCTTTTACTTCTCTAGATTAAATAATTTATCTAGTATATTCTCCTAGTAGTTTAAGGATAGAAGCTTTAAAAGCTTCTTTATAATCACTTCCTTCTAGCAGTTATAATAGGCTAAAGCTATTACTTAATAATAATAGGTAGGTTCTAGTAGTATATCCTTAATTTGCAAACTATATTAAATACCCTATAATACTATAGAAAAAGCAAAAGTAAACTATGCTTACTTAGCTTTATATATCTCCTTTCTTTAGCGTTTTCTAGTAATAATAATATCTAGATTAATACTATTATCCTAGGGATAATAATTCTCCATAGCCTTACTGCCTTCGCTAGTAATTTTACTAGTCTCTATAGTAGTCTTTATGTGTTTAATTATTACGTTATATACTAATTTATTAATCTTATAAAATAGCGTATTATTACCTTATACCTAAAGCTCTATATTCTTTATAGTAACTAGTGCCTTATAAGAAGAGTTATAAGGGGTTAAAAGTACACTAGAAAGGTTATCTTTTTCCCCTATTATATAAGGAGGTGTTTTTACTTTAAACTACTTATTTTCTTTTTCTATATTTAAAAGTAAAGAGGTATAATTCTTATAATTCTTATCTTTTAATTCTATTTTAATAAGGTCTTAACTAATTTCCTTATTAATATTATTAGCTTTAAGCTTCTTAAGTAGTGTAATTATTAATATCTTTTCCTTTTAGGCTAATTCTAGCTTTTCTTCTAGTTTAAAGAAGGAGTTCTTATTAAATTAAATATATGCTAATATAATAACCTTATAATTATAAAGCAAAGGCACCTATATAATATACTAGGACTTGCCTCTATAACTAATAAGGTATCTAATATAAGCTTTTTGCTTTAACTATAGTATTATATTATGTGATTTAACATGCTCTAGAGCCTTTATTATTATAGGAAACGCTTTATATCTATAGGCTTGTAGATATGTAATTAAAGGTTTCTAGACCTCTACTATATTTAAGTATATAAGGACTATTTTCCTAGCCTAATCCTACTAAAGTTTATATAGTGTAGTCTACTTCCTATAATATTTAAAAGGTATATAATTTAATAGATAAACCGCAGTGTTAAAGACCTTATTATTAAGATTAGATAGAAGGTTAGCTTTAAGACTTAAAGTATAAGCTTTTTACTTAACTACCCCCCTAGATCTCTTTACCTTTCTATTCTAACTAGGCATTAAGGGAGCTAAATTATAGACTATAATGCTAGTAAAGGCTATCTTATCCCTTATGTTCTCTATAAAGAGGGCTTTCTTAATATTACTATGTAAAAAGCATAGTTAAACCCTAAATTAAGTGCTTAGGAACGCTATTATAAATCCTATCCTTTATCTTAAATAAATAGAAGAATTATATTAAGGTTATAAGGTAGGTAAAAACGCACTAATACCTATTACTATTCTAATAAGGAGAGTTATAGTAATCTAGATTAACTAAAAAACTATAACCTAGTCCTTAAGGAAGTCCTTTAGGTATAACCTATAATCTCTATTACTTAGCTTTGCCTATAGCATATATCTCGCACTACGTAAGCTTAGGACCTATTAATTTAATGCCTAAAACCGTATTTATAAGCTTTATAAATACCTTAACACTAGGATAATCACATTATTAATGCTAAAGGTCTATATCTCCTTTTATAGGTAGTTTTAGTGCTTTACTAGATATAGCGTAGGCTTCCTTTAGATCCTCTAATAGCCTTAATAACACATAAAGCTTATTAATGTCGTGGACTTTAGCTATAGGCATTATCCCTTAATATAGAAATAACTTCTTCTAATTCTAGAAGATGCTTGCCCTTATAAGAATTATCGCTAATACTAGATTAACGTGAAATTCCGGAATAAACAGCGTAGTCTCTAATACTAATATCCTTATGTTTTATAATACAGGATCTGTGACGGAGATACGTACAGGGCCCTATCCTAAAGCCATATATATTATGCCTCTGGCTTTAACCTCTATTACGATATTTCCATTAAATTTAGATTAATTAAACTAGCGAATATTATTAAATATATAAACATTAGCTCTAGAGTTATAGAGAACTATATTCCGCCTTAATTTTAAGCTATTTATAGCATTAGTTATTAAATTCGCGCTTTCCTTTACTTATTAACCTTATTTAAAGCGTATAAATAATAATATATTTATAGTCTTCTTACTAGGGGTAACTATAACTAAGTTATTAGTTAGATTTTATAAAGGTATAAATATCTTACTACTCTTCTTCTCTAGTTTCTAACTTATTACCTTAGACTTTTCTTATAGATTCTCCTTAAGATACTTCTTAATATTCTCTTTAGAGTTTTTCCTAACTTCCTAGTCCTTTAGTATAGTCTCTAGCTTATATATAGCCTTAAATAAATTATAGGATTTCTACTACTTTAAGGCATTATAAATATTATAGTTTATATATCTAGGGTACTTCTTTTTCTTTAATTTACTTTAACTACTTAATCTATTAGTAGTAAGCATATTAGCTAACTTTAGTATACTTTATAGAGGTTTATAATCTCTTTTAAACTCTATAATAGCTTTAAGGAAGCTTTAGTTTATGCCTTTATTAAGTAAATTATTTTATTTCTTCTAGAATAACTTAAATTTACTATAAAGAGGAATTATAAACTTATATAGTATTATCTCCTTAGTCTATTAGGTCTCTAGATTCTAATAATTCCTCTATAGTACCTTTATTATTACTACCTATTTATACTAATTATAAGTACCTTTAGCTTATAAGTAATTATTAAGGCGTGTTTCTATAAGAATTAGTATTTTCTAAGCGTTTAGCTTATACTAATCTTAAAGAAGCTTTAATATCCTTTAAGAGTGTTAATAGACTAACTCCTATCCTTTCTCTTTAGTATTAAAGTTAAGGGAGTTTTAAATATTCTTTAAGAGAGTCTTATAAATATATTCCCTAATCTTTAGTATTTACTTTAATAGGTTATAATACTTTATAAGATTAACTTATAAATCTTTATATTAGAAGTTATATTTATCTTTTATATCTTTATAAGTAAGCTTCTAATCTTTAATAGTATTAGGGTTATTCTCTATAATCTCTAGTCTTAGACCCCTTTATAGGTGCGCGGGTATTGCAGGTTCTTTAAGTAGTTTATCCTAATTTAGATTAACATACTCCTAGATACTATAGGATTCTATATAATTCTTAATTTATATAAACTATTTAATCTAGTTCTTCTCTAATAATAATACTATATTTAGAGTTTCTTTAGGTATTATAAAGGGGAACTATACTAGTTAAAAGGAAGCATAGGTTATATAGTTTAACTAATTAATATAATAAAAAGCGATTATCTCTTAATATTAGCAAGCGTTAAATTAATAATGTTAATAGAGCTTATATTATCTATAATAATTAACAATAAGGGTAATTAAAGCCTCCTAGGCTTATAACTATTAAGGTAGGGGTTAGTGTAAATAATAAAAATGGTTTAGTTCTGGTTAATTAGAGGTGTAGATAGCACCTAACTTTTGTACCTAAAAGGTATATAGTGCGCTATAGTAATGACTAGTCTACAGAGGTACTTCTAATACATTATCTCCACCGTTGTCTCATCGAGGGTTTTAACCTAGTCATTGCGCAGGCTGCATTCACATATCCAATACCTCAAGGAGGTCTCCCTGACAAATATACTTTTGTTACTATAGGGATAACCTTAATATAATAACCTTAACCTATAATCCTTACTTATTAATTATAGCCTTAGAAAACCTCTTTAGAATTATTAGAATATAAATAAATAATAT